>VDFB02271358.1:828549418-828625906 GCA_007258455.2 Sequoia sempervirens | reverse complement strand
TGAATTGAAAGCCATGTGGAATTTTAAGACCTCCCCACCCTTTCATTAGTGTGTCATCCCAACTTGTGAACAACTATTTTTTTTGGTTCTTCACATGAGTGTTCATCCATTCATTATCTATTAATGATATAATCTCTATTGGTGATAAGGAAGTGTCATTAAAAATCCTACAGTTTCTTTCTTTACATACTTGCCAGATAAGAATAGTGGGACTAGCTATCCATATGCTACTCCCAAAAGTGCTTCGTTTCATCATTGACCAACTATGAAAAAACTCCATTAGATCATTGTGGTGTGGCCCGTACCATCCCAATCTATATTGCAGCCAATCCCAACATGAGACCACGTAGGGAAAGTTTAGCAATAGATGATTGGTAGTTTCCTTATTTGCCTTACACATAATGCACCAGTTTGGACCCTCGATGCCTATAGAGTGCAATTGATCTCTTGTGAGAATGCGCATGTGGAGGGCTGTCCATGTGAAGGTACTTGCTTTTGGAAGGACCCAATTGTGCCTTGAGTATTATAAATTTACTTATCCAATATAATTTTCATACACAATAATGAAAGTTGATCATATCTGTAAGCTTGCACTTTCCTACTTGATTATAAAAGATGCCACATTTTAGTAAAAGTTGTTTTATTCAAAAATTTCACTGCATGCTTTTGGCCTAGTGAAGGTAACATCTTGATCATCCTTCGAGCATAGTTACTGAATGCATTTTTACTCTGTATAAGATTAGCTAGTTTTTGGTCTAAATTGTTATTCAATTTCCTTTAGTTGAGTCAACAATTTTATTTTAAATACCTTATCAAGTTTCTTAATAATGGATCCATCTAGATTTTCTAAAATCTTTATGCATTATTCTCAAGAAAATCGGTGAATTAGTTGCGACTTTACTTAATTTTACATATATGAAACTCTTTAAGATTCCATCAATTTACCATACACCCACACCCTTGCAAGTTGTTTGTATTTAACACAAATGATAGCTCCTAAAGACCCCAATAAATTTCCATCCATATCTCAGTTTCCATCTCTAAATTGATTTCTTGTTTTAGAGGGTCTTCTTACTTATATGCCATTTTCACTGAGTTTGCTGATATCCAAGAAAAAGGACAAAATATGCCCATCCTTAAGATCATTTAATATGCAAAAAATTAATGATTTTAGTGGGATAGCTTTTGAAACGATAGGAAAACATTGTGGTATATCTGAAATCATAATATTAGTTCGAGCTTTAAGCACATCTGAAGTCAAACCTGCTTTGTTCGTTTATTATTTATACAGTACTTATTGGGCACCCAAAAAAGTAGTAAATGTTCTAGGGCAATGTCTTGAGAGCAGTATGCTGTTCACCATTTCATTTGGGAATTCTCAAGAACATTATGCTGTCCATGATTGCAATGTCATTCTATGGCATCATGGTTGTGCTTTTGCCTTTCATCTATCTTGTAGTCCCAGTACTTTTCAGAGCTTTCTAGCAAAACACATTATAAACCTATAACAAAATCAGAACTAAAGTATGCTCTAGGTTCCTTACTTAAGTTTATCATAATATATAAGCTTTAGCATATGATAATATACTAGAGGTGTTGAGCTTATTCTTGAGGGGTGGAGAAAAGCTTAGGAGAATTTAGATGGTTTTGCTAGGGATTCTTTAGCTCGACCATGTGATGAAGTTGCGTTATAGATTATAAAGTATGTAACCTTAGAAGGCCGGTTCCACATCATTTTCCCTTTTTGGAATTAGAGTCATGGAGAAGACCTCTAGCCTATTCCCATTTCCTATAAGTTAAAATATTGCTAGGGAAATGATTAATAATTTTAATTTAAGTTGGACCTGGTAATTTCTATTTTAAAGGGCAACTTAATACTATTATTATAATTAAAATAAAAAAAAGTGTTTTCACTTAATAATAAAAAGTATTTCTAAATACTTTTGGAGGGAAATTTTAATCGAAGTGCTCGAATTGGAGAGCCTTATACGGTGGTACTTGGGTTCATTTTGGATCATCTTGTCTTTGCAAAATTCAAATTTTCAAGAATTTGAGTATTTTGTTCAATTTCACAACCGAGAACGAAAACATTTGGTTGTTCAGAGATCTTGGAGGACAAAAACCCTTTTAGATTTCTTCTACTTAATTTGAAGAAGAAAACCCTCATCTCCAACATGGGTGATTCCATTTGGGAATTGCTTGTGAGCTTATTTGTTGATCGTCATATGCATTTTCAAATTTGGGCAATTGGATTTGCAAGTAAATTTAGTGTTCACTATTTAGAAGGTTTTGTTGCTGATTTTTTGGAGATATTTGTTGTTCATCATTATTTCCTTTCTAGATCGTGAGTGCCACACTTGGGAGGAATCACCATCTTCATTTATTGCTGATTTGAGGGTTTATGCACATCATTGATTGCTAATATCAAGATTGTTGCTGATCACCCATTATTTAGTGTGCCACCTATTTTGGGAGATTTGTACCATCTTTTTAGGCAAACTTGGGAGTGCTATACAACCTAATAGTGGAGCAGCTGACCTTGGAGTGTTGTCACAGCTCTTTGGTGATGTTTTGACATCATTTTTCTGTTGTTTGGAGGCATATTCAGACCTGTTACAACCATACCATTCTAGCCACCAGCAGTACCGGCAACTTAATGAATGTTGTTTAGTAATATGATCAGTTAGTAATTTAGTTCTGCATAATCAGAAATTATTTTTGGGGTGCGCTAGCATTGGAAGGAGCAGATTCATCATTATTTATTGCTGAAACATCCACTGCAGATATCAAAATAACCTACAAACCCTTGCCATGGCCATACAAGTCAGGAATTCATCAAATATTACCTAGATCTACTAGTCATACAGCTGTATGGTGTCTTGTGAGTAAAATAATTTATTTGAACAATCTGAAATTGTGTTTCCAGTGCATTATATCAACAACAGCTGTGCAAATTGAATGAAAATACTTTCAAGTGTTTCCAATTTGGCATTTGATGTGTAATAATGTTGTCATAACTTTATTCAGTTCAAATCTGATTGTTATTTGGCAACTTAGGATTTATATTTAATCATAACTATGAATTCTATTTGATGTATTTTGACTCAAACGATTCAGATCTGTTGTTCATGTTGCATTTGAAGTCGTATATCAACATTGTGAGGGTTTCAATTTGCTGATTGAAGTTGCATATTTGATTTACAAGGGTTTGAATTTGCTGATTGAAGTTGTGCATTTAATTTACAAGGGTTTGGAATATTGATCAGCTAGGGTTTTCCATCTACATTTGGTATTTGAGTATTATTTTAGCTTGCACATGTTTGAATAATCACCTATTTCCTAAGGTTGTTTGATTGGGGACATTGCATTCCAAACCATCTACACCTTTCATTTAACCCTGTTGAATCATTTCCATTATAATTGCTTTGTTATTTTTTGTAATAACCTCCACAAGGTGTTAGCTCAAATCTACATAAAATATTTGCGACCATTCAGATCCTAACTCTTTCTGATCACCAAGTTTCTGATGTGGGAAAGATGAGAGTATAGAAAGATTAGAATGAGGACAATGGAACTAACTGAAAGATATTGGCAGCTAGCCATACAATTAACAATATAAGCAAATCATAGAATTGATCAAGCCAAAAAATCTGATACTGAGATGTAAACTCCGATCAAGTCAAACTGGTTGAATGTAAGTGGAATTGTATCAATTCTAAAATGGCAAACTAACTCACTCGATTCTGATACACACCAAGCATGGAAAATAATATAATTATAAAATAGAGAAAAGATCTAGTGGATCAACCGACTAGGACCTATTACAAAGATTGACTAGGATTCGGCAGTGAATCATCTAGGATTTTCATTAATAAATGAACAAACTGGAATGTCATAATGAAGAATACAATGCCCATCATGATTTGTATGCCATTATGGCCCAAAGAACTCTCCATAATGTGCTGCGATCAATTACTGGTCTGAAAGATTTGCTGTTGCAGATTGAATGGTAGAGAATAATGCATACACAGTCAATAAAATATCGCAAAACACCTCAAACTTCAGTCACTGAGCTTCAAAGGTCATCAGCCAATAATTATGCTCAAGTATGGTAGGATTTTTAGAACTTTTCTGATCCGAATGACTATCAAAACAATACTGTCTGCATGCAAAGAGCAGCTAGGCTTCAGACAATCTATTCATACTTCCATGCTCCCATACATGTTTGAATTTGCAATGATTATCTAGCAATGTCCTGCAAGTACGGCTCACCGGGTGTAGATAGATCAACAATGATATTAAAGATTGAAAACTGAGAAGATTACCCACAAGTATGCTGTATATTGGCCTGTAGCATGGTACACCCTGGTTTCTAGATTGCTCACAAGCATGGCCTGTATTGGCCCGTAGAATTGTACACCCTTGTTTCTAGATAACTTAGAAGAAAATAGAAATTTTAATGAGCAACTCGGTTAAGTCACAAAAGTTGTGAGATAGAATCTCTACAGGAAAATCCTAGTGAGAGATGGTAAGAATGAGGCATTGACATAATGAATTCCCTAGTTGCTTGTCCTGAGAAAGTCAATGAAGATCAGTTCAAGATAACAAAGGTAGAAAACAAAATTTTAGATTTGGATGTATTTGAGAATGGAAAGTTCATCTTGCTAAAGAAGACAAAATAAGTTAGACAAAGCCTCTCACATTTGAATTTTGCCACATTCACATTAATTAGGAGTCTTTGTAGGGAAACCAGTAGAGCTTATTGAAATAAATAAGCCTTCCAAATTCTAAGAAAAAGTTAGTGAAGTTAGAAGATAATTAATTGTAAGCAGGGCATATTAATTAATCTTTTATGAGCAATAGCGAATAAGTTTTTGTCATCATCATGTTATCATGTTGCTATCAATGTAGAAAATTTAAGTTTTAAGCATTTGAAATGTTATTTTTTAGCTCTATCTTATTCCTTTGGAGGAGCAAGGGCCCACTCACCTAGGGGAAGAAGGTGTAGCCTGTTATTTCGTAGCATAGTTTGTTATGTGGTTTCTCTCTATTCCATAGCTTACCTTCTATGATGTCTCTAGTTTGTAGCTTGTTTAGTCATGTGATTTCTTTATTTTATTGAAATTTTATAGCATGTAACTTGCAGGTGCCTTAATTTGTTCACCTTCCAACTTGTTTAAATAAATTTTCTTTTTAGTTGTGAGCAAAAGCTTATTTAAAATATGATTCTCATTCAAAATGTAATGGACTGACCCTTTCATAAAGTAAAAATTCTTAATTTTACACCAATATATAAAGGAAACAAGTAATAAGACTAGTGCAATAAATTTTTTCTTTTCTTTTATTGACAATTTCCAAATAAAGTACAACATATTCATCAAGTATTTCCTTTTCTTTTCAAATAAACAATAGAGTAAGAAAACATACAAGTACATATATAGCTCAGGGAGCTTTGCAACAAATAGTAGTAAGATGGTCTAGGTTCCTTTCCTTTCAAATCTTGGTTCATTTGTCATTTGTTGTGGAGGAGAAGCATCACTCGGGCGCTTTTCCACCAACCAAAAACTATTAATGCGGTCCCTTGCACATCTATCATTCGATAGATGGCCCTCCCTTCGACGAAGAGATTGGTAGGGTAATCGGTACTGACAACCAACTGAGCATAGTGTTGTGTCCTACATGACTAGAACCTTGTAATCCCACAATCTCGATCTAGCATGTAACAATGGATTACGGTGAACTGACAATGTAGTCTCAAGTAATTACACAATCTAAGTGTAGACTTGTACATTGCACTACTTTGGCCAAAGTGTTTTAATTCAGTAAACGACTAAGAGTCATCTATCACATACACTACTCAGGGCCGATTTGACTTAAGGCTATCTTACACTACGTATAGGTATAGTCCTTCATTGTATAATCTGTCATCCTAGACTCAACCTACAACTTTCTAATCTAATTGAAATGCAAATCATTAACAAGTAAGTCTACAAGCACCCTCCCTTACTAGACTAACTATCCTAGGAATAACACAAGCTTTCCTAGTTATCCTGATAACTAGCTAGTGTACCTCAAGAGACTCTTGGATTCAATTCAAGCCTATTAAAATAGTATCTAAACAACCAACATTCTCCTATTATGGAGATATTTACAATCATGTAATTTATAGCTAGAATTGCTTCATTTTCTCTTTTTCCTAAAACACATCTACTTCCTAAGCACATACAGAAAATGGACTATAAACAGCGTGATAACCTTTCTATGCATAACAAAAAATACTTTTCCAATAACATAAATATATAATAAAAGATAGTAGAAGAATATCCCATGCTTGTATCGCCTTTTCCAATTTGAAGACAAGTTGTCTTTACTTCTAGCTCAATCTCGAATCCAATCCCACTTAGAATGACAACTCCTCACAATTTTCCCTTTATCTCACTTCTCAAAAACAATGTAAAACTAGTGTATTCCTAGGTAGAATACGTTTACTCCTATGTCTTACAATTCTCAGAAACAGTGAACTCTGAGATATAATATAGACACTCAGATTTATAATAGATGACTATATAAAATGATATGATGTATGGTAGTATAAGATATTCACTTAGAAAATGCGTCTGTGATAAATTGCATAATCGAGAAATATCAACTGTGAAGTATAATGAACTGAAAGATACGAATGAGTAATTTCTCAATCAGAAGTGAATGAATGAATGCTCCAAAACAAAGGTAAGTCTCAATAATGAAGAATGGGAAGCTATTTATAAAGCCCCAACCCCAACAAATTCCTTCTAAAAAGGAAGGTAGTTTGCCACCATTGTATTATGAACAATTCAACCGAGTATGTGGCGCAATTTCACTCCCTTAGTTTCAACATGGTGAGTCGGCTTCTATCTTGCGCCAGCATTGGAAACACAATTTCAAAGACATATGGTGAAATGGTGCCAATTGACACTTATAGAAACAACTTCCAATTGTGGCACCAAATTCATATTATGGCGAGTGAATCACCTTACAGAGAAATAGTCATTGCTCAAACTGTAAACACATTGCCTCATTTCCAGTGCTGCGTTGGATTGCCAAAGACCCAGTCAATTGTTTTATCTTTGCGCACATTTAACAAGTGCGACTTCTTCAACGTTGCATTTAAATTTCATTTTCAATGTTCAGGGAAATATTTCGGCTAAAATATATTTCGATCCCTATAGTTTGAAATCATTTGTCATGGAAATAATTTGATTTCCATAGTTTAAAAAGACACCACCATGATATATCAATTCCCAATAATTTACTTCCAAAGTTCAAATATGTTGATTCAAAAATGCTCCTCATAGTTTGATGATGAATATTTATCCAAATAGGGAATAATTCATTTTCCTTAAATTCAAACTATGGTGACTTTAAGAAATAAATTGATTTCACAAGGTTTAAATAATAAATAATTATATATTTAATTATATATAGTGAGCCAGTCAACACACATCTGACATATATATATATATATATAGCCAACTCAGAAGGTAATAATAATAATTATTTTAATATCCACATAACACTGGATGTGTGCATATATACATATATATGTTTGTATATATTCCTCTATATGCATGTATATATAGGTATACCATATTGATGCATTCGTACGAGCATATCCATCTACCAACATACGCCTGTATTGATATATATATACATATGGATATGTGCATATACTATATACATGTATATATGTCCACCTCCTATTTACTTACATTTACATTACCATCATAATGATCGTAATATCACAAGATAAACATCACTCCTAAAAGCATATAGAAGCAGACAAGACTTCCTAATGCAAATATACATAAGCTATGGATGACTTAACTATAATCCCACACAACTGACTTAGTTCACTCAATCTAAGGTGAAGTGTGTGTATGCTCAGATAGTTCGCTCTACTGGTTTCCTGACCAAGCTCCTCTCTCGAGTGATATTTCCTCTCCGCCTGGAGGAATGGTTCATATACTTGCATCCATTGAGATAATCTCATGGTAGTCATATGTTCATAACATTAGCAGTATACTTAAACTGTTTGCCTACGGAATGGGATTCTAATTACTGGCAAACGTGTAATATGCAGAACATAGGATCAAACAGTAAACTAAAAGATATCATAGTAAAATGCCAGAAACTTTATTCATTCTCAGGAATATTATGTACAAAGAGTGTATCACAATGCGTACAACATAACTCATTCAGAATCATCAATAGCATAATCATAATCCCCCCCAAAAAGGAAGTCGTCTTCCAGACGACATATACAACAAGATAAGATTACTGAGAGGTAGGGGGAAGGGAGTGCGTCCCTGGATGCACAGATGACGTCGGAGTGGTGGAAGAATGCTCTGCTCTCAGGCGCCTCAGCTCCTCCGTGCGTGTGCGAAGCTGTCGATCTGCCAGGATCTCCCTCTCCCTCGCCGCCTTTACCATCCGGGCTGCCTCCATCAGTTGGCCCTTTGCCTGCTCTGCTTCTGCATTCTTGGCCGCCAACTCTACCTCTTTTGGCGCCAACTGGTCCTCCAACTCTTTCATTTGCTGCTGCCATGCTGCCTCTTTCTGCTGTGCCTCCTCCTCCAAGGCTGTCACCCGAGGCTCCAAGATGTCTAATCGGGCTCCCCTGTCACTGGCAAGCTGGGATTGTTTAGTCAAGTTATCTTGAATGCTCTTGATGGTCGCAGCAGACTCATCCTTGACCCGCTGAAGGAGTCTATAGGCATCCACTCGGCGAGATACTGCAACCTCGGTGGAAAATCTTTGACGCTTCATCAGAAGAAAAACATCTCGGAAGGCAAGCTCGATGTAGTATAAACTCTCCAGGACGCCTGCATCCCGTCCTACTAGCCTTGGTGGCCGACCCTGCCAGGCTCTCATCATAGCAGGAGTCTCGCCTGCTGGCCACCCCTCGCCAAATATCCGTGCAAACTCCGCCTCACACCCCATCTGCACAAATCCCCGAATGCGATGAACCTCCTGGCCTACTAGAGGTGATCGGCCAATCCTCAGGTCCCTGGATACCTGAAAGTTTCTGGCATTTTAATATGATATCTTTTAGTTTACTGTTTGATCCTATGTTCTGCATATTACACGTTTGCCAGTAATTAGAATCCCATTCCGTAGGCAAACATTTGGCGCCGTTGCCTGAACGGACTAGGGCATCATCCACAATGGCAGCGTAATGGGTCAGCCAGCGGAAGAACCTATAAATGCTAATGAGGAACGAGAAGACTCATTGACAGAAGATTTGGTCAATTTGTGGAAAATCTCGCTCCGTGACCACGTACGCAGGGAATCCCACATTCGGGAGATCCCTGAGGAAGTCATCTGGGATCGGCTGGAAGTGAACGACGAGGTGAACCACCTCCTGAACCGCATGCCCAGGTTGCTGGCCCGCCATTTCATTATCCTTCAAGACTTGCGAGAGGAAGAAGCCCGTGAGTGCCGAAGGCAGCAAATCGTGCAACGCTGTGAAGACCGAAACAAACGGGAAGAGGAAGAACGGGATACTAGTCGGCGCCGCACTTCTGGCAACCAGCAATGATCGCTTGAACAACTAAATGCCCGTACGGCCGAACAAAGACAAGAATAGAGTACCTGACGGGCACGGGACTTCGGAAGAACAAGTTCGGCGATCACTCAGGCTACAAGAGCAGGAAAGTCGGCGAAGACGACTAAGGCAAGGCGGTAAGGAACTAGATGAGGACTTAATTGAAATCAATCAGAGCATAAAAAGAACATATGAAAATTTGAAAAAAATAGACACGTCTATTGAACGAACACATCACAGTTTGATAGAAGGAAGGGACAAAGACCCCTTCAGCAATGCACATACAGAAAAATATAACCTCTATGACAATGAAGATGAATTGAATAGTAGCATCAGACGATTTCGAGAGTTGTCACTCTCGGACGACGACGCGGAGTTAAGGAGGGGAAGGCCAGAGCTTAAGACCCCAGGGCAGAGAGAGCATCGGCGGAATCCTGAGGAGACCCACGGTGTTGCGGACGCTGACGGAGGACGTGGCAGTGACTCGTACGTGGCCGAGAGTGCTGGTGACGCACAGGGACGTAGCGAGGAATCCACTAGTCTAATCGGGTCCAAAACACAAGGAGGTCAACAAGGAGGTCAACCAATAAAGATGGCTCATTCGGATCGGCAAAAGTTGCCGAAATTCCTGGGGAATGGCTCTGAGGATCCCGTACGGCATTGCAAGACATGTGAGACAATCTGGATAGCCAGCGGGCAGGATGATCCCGACCAGTGGCTAAGGGCATTTCCAGCAACACTCAGAGAGAGTGCCATTGATTGGTACTCGGAATTGGACCAAGCACAAAGAGCTACATGGAGTTTATTGAAAAAAGCTTTTTAGGAGGAGTTCAAACTTCTTCGAGATGACAGCGAGATCGTTGCGGAGATATACAATACCAAGCAAGGAAAGCACGAGAGTGTGCGGACCTATAACCAAAGACTCAAAGACTTGCTGGGGAAATTGGAGGCACAACCGACTGACGGGTTGAAGAAAAGATGGTTCATCGAGGGCTTGCTTTCGCCATTAAGAAAGAAAATGAAAGTCGTACCTCCTTCGTCGTACGCTGAAGCATACAATCGGGCAATGGACATAGAAAGTGAAAATAAAACATCCTCCCGAGGGAAAAAGAAGACAGACGACGAGGAGAGTACGGACGACAGCGACGATGAATCCAAGACTGTACAAGCACTCAGGAAAGATATGATGCGAATGGTGAAAGAATTGAAGGCCGACAAGGAGAGTACGAGAGAAGCCAGAGAACTGTGGTGTACGGATTGCAATGGGGAAGGTCACACGAAGGCGAACTGTCCCAAGAACTTATTCTGCAATATCTGCCAAGTGATGGGACATTCCGTCAAGGAATGCCCATACAACTTAAAAGCCAAAAGTGCACAAGTACTCTTCGCACAGGGAGAACCGTTGACACCGCCGAACACACCACCAAAGCCCCAGTACAATAGCAATGCATCCCCTGGAGGTTACCGAAGCAATAGAAGTCCGAGAAACATGATACAGTACGATAGCAAAGGACGACCAATGATACAATGCCGGAACTGTAATGAATGGGGTCACTTTGCGCGGGATTGTCAGAGCGGCCAAGGCAACGGGGGAAAACTGTGCAAGTGGTGTGGACCGGGTGATCATGAAGACACCGACTGTTCGAAGCAAAAAGGAAGTATCAATATGCTGGACGTAGCCGACGAGGAAGTCTTGGCGATTACACGGGCACAGTCAAAACGGGCAAATTATCCAGACCCTCGTACGGAGAAAGAACGATTTCGGGAGGCCAAGACCAAAGTAGAACAAGCAATGGCGAATGAAGGCAAGAACCCGAAAGCTACTTGTACGTTGCTACAGTCGGAGTCAGAGAAGAATATCGTACGGCAGGTGCTTCACACAACCGTACCCATTAAGGTAACTGATCTTTTGCAAACAATGCCTTCTCTCAAAGTAGCACTTACAAATGCTATTGGAGAAAATCTTCCAAAGAGTTCACCCGAACGTACGCCAGAAGTGGTAGCCGAGACTTCAGATCCAATGCTCCTAGCAGTAAGCATCGCGAGGAAACCAGCCGTCGTCGAGATGGAAATCTTGGGCATGAAATTATCTAACACTATCGTTGATGGTGGTTCAGGAGTAAACGTACTGCCAGAAGAGACCTGGAAGTGTCTGGGTAAGTCGACTCTTTGGCCCCCGACATTCCACCTCGTGGGAGCAGATCAACACGGCATCAGACCGTTGGGTACACTAATGGAGCAGAAGGTCTCGATCGGCACGCAACTATTTCTGTTGAATTTTGTAGTCATCCCAATGGAGAAGAAGGCGTACGATGCACTCTTGGGACGGGGATGGCTGATTGCTGCCAAGGCAACCCACAACTGGAAGCGGAATACACTCTCAATAGAAAATCGGGGGAGGAAATACACCATTGATCTGAAGAATCAGGCCATCAGTGAGGATCTGGCATCTTCGGCATCCGAATCAGGAGGAGACTCAGACAATGATGAGAGAAGGACAATGGAACCAGATGAAGAAGGGGTATTGGAGATTGGCAGTTGCTCGGAAGATGAGACCAGTTCACTGAGCGGACTGTTTCACTGGCAGATGGAGGATTATGAAGTCTTCCACCCGGATTGCCACATGCTGCAGGTCAAGGAGGGGGAAGTAGAAAAAGATAATGGCTCGACCAGTGAAACATTTCCGGCCAAGAACGGAGAGTACAAAGAAAGAGGATCAACACTGGACGATACGCCAGTCCACAAGTTTGAACAGGTACGAGATGAAAAAATTGTGTTGGAATTAAAAAATGAAAAGTATGAAAAAATTAAAAAATTAGGAAAAAAGAAAAGAGATGAAAGGGAAAATGGAAAAGAAGAGAGAAGGGAGGAGAGAGAAAATGAACAGAAGCTGGAAAAAATAAAAATAAATAGAAAAAAAGCTATGGAAATAAAAGAAAATAATGGAGTAAGTAAAGAAAAACAAGGCGTATGGGAAGAAAAAGAAAAAGAAGAGAAAATTAAAAGAAACGAAAGGGAAGTCAGAAAAGAAAGCAAACGAAGGGAGGATAGATTAAATAATAAATTAAAAAAGTCGGCCATCAGAAGAAATATTAAATTAAGAAAAGTGCGGAAGATTAAAATAAACGCTTGGAGTATTAAAAGGCCACAAGGGAAATTAACTGAGGAGATTAAAAGGCACAAGATTAAAGGAAAGAAGATTAAAATATGTCAAAACATGAAAAGGAATCAAGGCGTACGGCCAAGGGTGAAGGAAAGTAAGGAAAGAAATGAAATAAATATAAAACCTCAAATCGTACGGCCAATTAAAGAAGCCACAGGTCGGAGACAAGAGCACAGGGGAAAAGAAGGGAGGACGAACTTGCACGAGTTTATCAGTTGCAGAGGCGCACAGGGCACAAGGAAGGAAGTCATACGGCATCAGAGAACAGAGAAGGAAGTTGTACGGCATCAGAGATTTTACACTCAGCACAATTCGCCAGGGAAGGAAGTCGTACGGCGTCTAAAAGACTTCAAGCCTGTGGAGGACGTACGGCACTCATCAACCGTATGGCACTCAGAGCCTGACATCGTACGGCATCCAAGAGACCTCCAAACCGTACGGTATTGTCACATTTTCCAGTATTCATTTTATTTGCCTGTGGAAATCGTATGGCCTTTGCAAATTGAGAAGTTGTCAGTAGAAACCGTACGGCCCTTGCCTCTGAAAAAATTTGTCAAGTCTTGCATCGTACGGCTATTCTAGAGTGAAATTGGTGCCAGAATTGAAACCGTACGGCATTATTGCCTCAGAGAAATCCGTACGACATTAACACTCTAGGGAAGTCCGTACGGCATCACCGTTCGCAGAAACCGCACGGTCATTGAAGCACCACAGAAACTGCACGCACTTTAGAAACTGCACGCACAGCACCACAGGGAAACCGCACGCACGCTGCCTTCGTGGAAACCGCATCACGCATCTTCACAGAAAACTGCACGGCATCGCTGTTCAGGAAACTGGCACGCCCTGACCGCCAAGTAAGAACTGCTCGGCATCACTGCTCGTGGGAACTTGCACCTAATTCGGCTGCATCTTCGGGGATTGTAATGGATTTCAGAATATTTCAAACCCCACGGCCTTAGGGTTCCACACCGCATCGCACCATTCATCCAAACCGCACGGCCTTTGGCGCATCGGGCCGCGCTCGGCAAGCCCATCTGCTGTGTCGGCAACTTTCTAGCTCGCGCCACAGCTTTCAAGTAGCCTCGAGTTATAAAGTCGGCTGGAATCGCCGAACTGACAGAAAAATGGACAAGGGCAAGAAGGCGATGCAGTACCAGCCAAAGGTAGCCTCGGCTGCGAAGAGAAAAAAGATGGATGCCGATAATGACACGATGACATGGGAGAACCTGACCGGCAACGAGTGCAAGCAATGGTGGCGAAGCATTCCCGACGACCACTCTCTGAAGGTTGCGCTTCGACACGCTCGGGTGGACAAGGCTGTGCTCGTGCCCTTTTTCAGTTCTCGGGAGTTCGAGCCTTGGCTGAAGGCGATGGTGGAGAACTACTGCAGACATACGCACAAGTCCGTCATTGATTACAGAGGTTGCCAAGTGACAGTTTCACTCTGGCCTCAGGACTTTGAGCGGGTGTTCGGCGTCCCAGCTTCGGGAATAGGGGTTAATAAACCCAAGAAAATGACGCAGGAACACAAAGAACTGCTGGTCAAGCAAGTATGCCGAAGCGACTTGTCAGCCGAAGAACAGCGTACCATATGGAATACTGGCAATCGAGGCCTCCGGAAGAACCACCTAGCAACGGCAGAATGGAAATGTTTGCTTGACCTAATGAAGTGCCGACTCACAGGGGCTAGCCGAGCGTCGGACATTGCCTTATGGCAGGTGGATTTCATGGTCGGACTTCGAGTTGGCCGAGTATACAACTGGGCGAGGCTACTCACAGAGCGGATACGGGATTTTCTAGCGCAGAGGCATAAGGCCTTCTATATGACTCAGCACGCCATAGCTCTCTTTTTGGATGCCGTGCACACACAGGTGCCCGAGGGCAATTGGGGTCGGTTGCGGCCACTCACTCACCTGGACCCAGGATGGCCTACCGTATTCTACTGGTCGGAATTGGAAGCAAAGCAAGCCGGCGAGGGCACAGCCTCGGGGAAAAAGAGGAAACGGAAGGAGGCATCGGTGGAAGAGGAAACATCGGAGGAGGCCTCAGAGGAGAGCGATGCATCGGATAGAGAGGAGCCCATTGACTTATCTTCCTCGCCATCGGAGTCGAGTCCACCAGCCGATGAGGAAGTATCTGTTGCCATCGGGGGTCAGGAGGCAGGCGAGATTGACATACCAGTATTGCAGCCGGCAGGATTCACTCTTCCGACACCGCCAGCCAGCCAGAGTACACACTCGGTTACGTTCACCCTCCCCGTTGCATCAGTTGGAGCCGGACGGATGTTGAGGGTAGCCGCTTCACTGTCGGGAGCATCGCCAGGGTGGGAACCTCTCGCCACCACATCACAGGGGGCAGTTACCATATCGGCAGCAGGTTCCACTGCCTCGGTGGAGATATTGCCGGCAGTTTGCTCTCTTACACCACCGTCAGCATCGGCAGCCACAGGAGTGGCAACCTCGGCAGCAGGAGTCAGGGGAATGACTGAGGCCACGGAGGAGACGACTCCAACCCCAGGAGCACCCGGGGTAGCACAGATCGACAGTTGGCTGGGATCGGTGGGCCTCACTCTCGACGTGGACGAGCAGCCAGCCGAGCAGCCAGACCAGCAGGAGAAGAGTCCCTCAGAGGGACAAGGGGATGAGGAGGGGCCGATCATTCACACCCAGCAGAGTGAGACGGCCATGATCGGTGAAGACACACTTGCACCCCCGGAGGCGAGCATAGCCGAGGCACCAGAGACAGCCATTCAGGAGCCTCAGCCGGTAGACGGGGAACAGCCCCAGGGGGAGACAGAACATTTCATACCTTCTGATGATGAGGAGAACCGGGAGGGCGCCTCCACAGAGGGCTTCGTCGTGGAAATGTCACAGCCGGACCCGTCGGACCCGGTAGGCACGGTACAGAGATATGTGGAGGAGCTCGAGCACATGGGCAGACTGATGGTCCGCGTGGGACAGGTATCCAGGGACCTGAGGATTGGCCGATCACCTCTAGTAGGCCAGGAGGTTCACCGCATTCGGGGATTTGTGCAGATGGGGTGTGAGGCGGAGTTTGCACGGATATTTGGCGAGGGGTGGCCAGCAGGCGAGACTCCTGCTATGATGAGAGCCTGGCGGGGTCGGCCACCGAGGCTAGTAGGACGGGATGCAGGCGTCCTGGAGAGTTTATACTACATCGAGCTTGCCTTCTAAGATGTTTTTCTTCTGATGAAGCGTCAAAGATTTTCCACCGAGGTTGCAGTATCTCGCCGAGTGGATGCCTATAGACTCCTTCAGCGGGTCAAGGATGAGTCTGCTGCGACCATCAAGAGCATTCAGGATAACTTGACTGAACAATCCCAGCTTGCCAGTGACAGGGGAGCCCGATTAGACATCTTGGAGCCTCGGGTGACAGCCTTGGAGGAGGAGGCACAGCAGAAAGAGGCAGCATGGCAGCAGCAAATGAAAGAGTTGGAGGACCAGTTGGCGGCAAAAGAGGTAGAGTTGGCGGCCAAGAATGCAGAAGCAGAGCAGGCAAAGGGCCAACTGATGGAGGCAGCCCGGATGGTAAAGGCGGCGAGGGAGAGGGAGATCCTGGCAGATCGACAGCTTCGCACACGCACGGAGGAGCTGAGGCGCCTGAGAGCAGAGCATTCTTCCACCACTCCGACGTCATCTGTGCATCCAGGGACGCACTCCCTTCCCCCTACCTCTCAGTAATCTTATCTTGTTGTATATGTCGTCTGGAAGACGACTTCCTTTTTGGGGGGGATTATGATTATGCTATTGATGATTCTGAATGAGTTATGTTGTACGCATTGTGATATACTCTTTGTACATGATATTCCTGAGAATGAATAAAGTTTCTGGCATTTTAATATGATATCTTTTAGTTTACTATTTGATCCTATGTTCTGCATATTACACGTTTGCCAGTAATTAGAATCCCATTCCGTAGGCAAACATAAACATCTCAAGTTAGAGTAACATAACTCAATGATCTTATAATGCAACATTTCATCATAGATAACATCAATTGAAGCAACATTAAATGAAACAATCATTAAATGTGAAAACACTCATATTGATAACAAGAAACAACACATTTTATTCATCTTCTGAATTCTCTTTTACAACTATTCTTCCCTATGTAGTACTAATAAATAGTAGTTATACATTTGGGGTTTAACAAAAAATAAGATTTGTTTTGATATTAGTTAAATATATATTCCTTCAATTTGAATTTCAAGCATGCAATAGTTTAGATTTATTTTTATTTTTATTGCAATATAATGTGTGCAATTTCAATTCAGTGTGTGCATTCAATTCTCATCCTTTCAATTCCTCGATTAGGAGAATTGTCAATTTAGTTTCTGTGTCTTCTATTCTGGATAGCCATATGACACAACTCTAGTCTTGACAAAGATAAACTATTTGATTTATAGTGGAGGGTTACATTGAATCTCATCAAGCACCAAACCTTTTCCACCATGTATTTGAAATGAGAAAAAAAAGGAACTCAAAATCTCAATTTTCAACTGAGTGTCAATAATAACGTAAAAAAATAGAAAATTTTTAAGTTTTAATCTTAAATTATGCCTTGCATATGTTGCGCAAGAAGAGGTCCCCTTGTGCAAGTTTGGAGATCTAAATCTCTAAGATTATTTTTGCTTCAAGTTGAGGATTGGGTATCATCCACTCTATGATTGTGTAGAGCTCACTCAAAACTTCCTCAGCGGCTTTGAATTCTAAGTGGAATTGGAATGCTGGATTTAAGAAATAGGCAGTTGCATGTAAGGTTATGTGAAGTTGACGGTCACATCTTTGATCAATGATGTCCCATAGGAGACAATATTTATCTTCAACCCTAGCATAAAAAGATTTAATGGTCGATAGGGTGAACTGAGGTCTAGGAACTCCTGACTTAGGTATGCCTTATCTCATGCAAAGATAGAACTGATAGATATGTAGAGGGCCATGTGTTTTTATTCTTGCATATGTATACATTGCCAAATGGACTAACTTGTGAGGATTTCAATCTGCTGTTAGTAAGTCATGAACTTAGTGACAAAGCTTGGGGTTCATCATACATTGGTTATAGCTTCTCATTGGCTTAGTTGTGCCCATTCCATTTCTCTTTAATTGCCCCTGTTTAAGAGACCTCAAGGAATACCCTCATGGGTTTAGTTGAGGAAATATTACCCACTCTTAAACATTGGCTTCTAACTATCTAGTCCTTGTCGATGAATCTTGCCCCTGTGGCACTCTAATCTTGTTCCCCTTGAAATGTTAGCAAGTCTCTCTTCTAGAGGCCTGGGGGTAGGGTTTTGAGAGCTAACATGTACATCCAAAACTTAAAGTTACTGGTTCAGTTTAGGCATACTAATATGGCTAATCTCTTTTTGAGGTTGGGTTTGCTTCAATCACAAAACATATAAAACACACACACACACACACACACACACACACACACACACACAGAGTCTCCTTGAAATGGTAGCAAGTCTCTCTTCTAGAGGATTGTGGGTAGGGTTTTGAGAGCCAACATGTACATCCAAAACCTAAAGTTACGGGTTCAGTTTAGGCATACTAATATGGATGATTTCTTTTTGAGGTTGGGTTTGCTTCAAACAAGAAACATATAAAACACACACACACGCACGTGCGGCGCACACCCCCACACACACAACACACACACACACACACACACATTTGCACCCTAAAAACAGGAATTAAGCACAGAATACCACATAACATGCATATATTATGTTAATAATGTGAATTACCTTTATAAATTATATAAGATCATATGTATTTATTTAACTTCAGTAACCCCAAAAATATGGCTGTAACCTCAAACACACAGACACACACATACACACACAGACACACAGACACACAGATATGCACAAACACGCACACAGAATTAAGTACATAATACCACGTAACATGCATATAATATGTTAATAGTGTAAATTACTATATAAATTATATAAGATCATATGTATTGATTTAACTTCAATAACCCAAAAAATATGGCTGTAACCTCAAAAGCAGAAAAAAATAATATTGTATGCTAATTAAACCACAATATGGCATACACTTAATGCAAATAACACGTAAAGGTTAAGTAAATATTTAAATGTGAAAGCATTGTAAATACATTTAGCGCCTTAAAATAAATGTAACCCACAATATGAATGCAGTGGACACTTAAAGGCTCTAAAAAGAAAGCATGTTCTGTTTTTATTAACATGAAGCCAGTAACAATTAATTTTTACAGAGAAATGTGGCAGGTAATACTCCAAGACTAATGTAAAAAGACAAGACATAAAAGTTAGAAATACCCAGCAGCTGTAGAAATCAAAGGAAGATTAAAGTGAAAGAGCAGCATAGAAACTTAGAACAGTAGCAACACTGACAATATTAACTATAGCACTATAACACCATCTTTTTTATGCATATGCTCATCAGCCATCGTTGGATGGAAAGGTAATTAGGAGAAGAAGCCAGGGAATGATGGCCTTCCTACCGCATTCTTCTTAACTTCATTTAAAAAATTTCAGACCTTTGGTCATCAATATGATCATCTTGTACTGCGAAAATGACTATGGTAATTGGGAAATTTTAATTTTGAAGAGCTCAGTAGTGCTTTGAAGCATTTTGAGTAGCAAAGTTTCTTGGAAGTTTAAACTGAAGTACTGAAATGTGGGGCTTGGAACTATTTTTTTCCTTTATGGGAATTTTTAATTTCCTCTTTTTCATTTGAAAAATCTTTCCAATATCTTGGACTTAAAGAAATTCACATTTCAGCAATGGAATTTTCGAGACCTTTGGGTGCTTTTGACCTTTGAATGGGTCCTCAAATATTGTACATGAAATATTATTTCACAACTTTGGGTATTAGACACCTTTGGGGACCTGATAAAAAATTAAATATAATATATCATTGTGTTCAAAGACTAAATCTATTTTAATCATCATGCCAATTTGCTACATATGCTATTATGTCTAGTGTTGTTAATAGCTGGATGATAGATTTGTAGTGGTTAAGGGTGAATGGTAATGATAATTCATGCTTTATTGTGATTTGGCAGCATTTAGTTATTTGAAATGAAATTACATTGGACTTTATTTTCCTTACATGGTCTATGGGAGGACGCTAGTTTAAGATTTTGAATGAGTCCTAAAACTTGTAATAACCTCAACTAAGTGCATACAAGACAAAACAGATTCAGAAATATTCCAGCAACAAACAAATATATATATATTTATCTATATGTATATGTACACACACACACACATATTTGTTTGTTGCTGGAATATTTCTGAATCTGTTTTGTCTTGTATGCATTTAGTTGAGGTTATTATATATATATATATAGGCCCCTTCTCGAATGTGCTCTACTGATTCCTGGTCGATCAGATCATATATAGTGAGTGAGAGTGAGTGCGTTCATATCTCATCCATCTGGGGGCTCACGGCCCCATCCAACTATATGGCGATAGATTCTTTACCGGAACGGACGCCCGCTCCATCTATGACTACAACTACAGGTGGCCAACATTTACATTTATGCTCTATGCTCTGATTGAGGGCGCCTTCTATCCTTCGGACCTTGAGTCACCGGTCACGTCGGGGCAGTTATAGTTCTAGTCATGCCCCGATGGCCTATCTATACATAGAGCTTTTGAATGAAGCTTCGTCCAATCTCCGATCCCCTATCGGCTTGAACAAAGCTTCGTCCGATGTCATATGCCTGTTCGCAAGAGTTCTATATACAGGGCTGAAGCAGAAGCCCCCTACCCCTATATATAAATTGAATGGAAGATTCTTTTCTCATGGCCCTGGCCCTGGCCCTATATTACGGATACAAATAGGAGCTCCGAATGAATCCAATCCCCGTGTCCATCGGGAGATCATCTCATTGATCAACCGGTAATGGCATGGCATTTCATTGATCAACCGGTGCAACAAAGATAGGTATAAAAAGGGCAATTCATAGGAGGTTCTCTCAGAAGGCCGCCCTATCTCTACTCAATCTACCATCGGGGTCGGGGGTGGTGGGGGGCCCCTTGATTTATCAATCGAGTCCTGTCCTTCGATTTCTCAATTGAGTGCCCCATATCCATATAGGGGCCCCCCTATCTATATCAGGGACCTCACGCCGACAGTTACAGCTCTTTCGGGAGGTCGAGGAGCCCTATATATCGTATCTGGAGTTAGCTATATATATATATATATATATATATATATATAAAATAACCTCAACTAAATGCATACAAGACAAAACAGATTCAGAAATATTCCAGCAACAAATATATATATACATACATGTATGTGTGTACACACACAAAGCATTGAACTACACTAAGTTGATACAACTTATTGGGCACACCCAGCATGCAAATTTGATGTCTAAATGATCTTGGACACTCTACAACAAATCTGAATGCCTAAATGATTCTGGACACTCTACAACCTGAAAATCTGTTTGTCTCTATCATTGATGTCACTCTGTATGATCCTGCTGTCACTCTGCACTGCAAATTGCTTTCTAAGGGTTTCCATCCCCAAGAAATCAGGACCATGAATTGTTTCCTAAGAATTTCCATCCCCAAGGCCAAGAAATCAGGTTGACATGCTTGAAGGGTTCTGTGTCCAAACGTTGCCAGTTGTTGTGATAGCATCACAAGCTTAAGAATAAAGTTCATTTTTGTTATCAAATTTCTGAAATGTGTTTGTCTTTTCTTCCCAGTGCTGCCTATATGCTCTATGCTTCCTCAATCATAGGCAATTCAGTCCTCAATTGATGGTAGTCTGACTAACAAGTTCCTTCCTCAATTGATGGCAATTAGCGGACAAATCCATCCTTATTTGACTGACCTTAATTGACTCATCTGCCCTATCTCCTTATTTAACTGAGCCTAAGTGACTCATTGGCCTTATTTCATGATTTAACAGACACTAACTATTCCTATGCTGCCAGTCCACTCACTCAGTGCTACTCCTACACTGCTAGTTCAAAAAAGGGGACAATACAAACACTGACTTAAATAGATAAATTACATTTTTCAATCTTCACGTTTAGTTAATTTGGGGCCTTAGAGCACAATGGAAGTGGGCCAATTGGTTTACAAGATCTATGTCACATGCCATGTTGAACATAGGAAATGCGTATTTTGCTATAAGTTTAAAGGAAGACAAAGGTCCACTTCTTTTGTTATTTCATTTTTTTTATAAATACCATTCTCAAAGCTCTCGTTAGCGAATATTGTATGAAGATATTTGATCTACATCTTTTTCGCCTTTAGAAGTCTTAAATGAGATGTAAGTGTGATATTTCTACACCATTGCAAATGGTTTTCAATAGGTTAACATGTAATTGGAATGTACGTTCATTGCTTTATCATGCTCAAACATTATTCATATTCGAATCTTACTATGTATAAATATCTAAGTACCTTTATCAACACCTCATTTCGGTGGTTTAAAAGGATTTAGATTCCTATCATAGTTAAGTGGTGGTGTTCTCTGTGTTTGAATGTAAGATGCTAGGGCACACGCATAAGAAAATAACAAGATCCAACGAAAGAACACACAAAGAATTCCCAGTTTATTATGCACCTAGATTTGCAAAGATTACTAACAGGCTTCAAATTTCATACTCACAACATAACTGCAACACATATATTGATATAAATGATTTATCAACAAACTGGAGCGATTACCATGGAGTAATTGTGATTGCCTCCTTGGGACGATATACTTTGTAAATCACTATATGAGAGGCAATATAAGCTCCACCCAAAGGTGGCGCCACTTCAGGTGATATACAGACTATTACTGGTGAAACTCGGATCTGGCCAATGAGTTCTGTGAATGACGCTACTCCCTTGAAACGCTATGCGATGGTACCTTGCTATGATCGTATGACTCTTGGGGATGTCGCGTCCACCTATAACCTTATGCGCTGATCTGAGTGTGAGTGACTTGATGAAATTGCAGATTGCAACATATATATTGATATAAATAATTTCTCAACAAACTGGAGCAATTACATGGAGTAATTGTGATTGCCTCCCTGGGACGATATACTTTGTAAATCACTATATGAGAGGTGATATAAGCTCTGCCCAAAGGTGGCGTCGCTTTAGGTGAGATACAGACTATTACTGGTGAAACTCGGATTTGGCCAACGAGCTCTGTGAATGACGCTGCTCCCTTGAAATGCTATGTGATGGTACCTTGCTGTGATCGTATGACTCTTGGGGATGTCGCGTCCACCTATAACCTTATGCGCTAATTTGAGTGTGAGTGACTTGATGAAATTGCAGATGTATGTGATTGTTGCAAGTCTCTTGCTTTGCAAATGATATCGCCTTAATGCTTGCACACTAACTTGCTCCAAACTGGAAGTATCACCTGGGGATGTGAATGATCGCTCTTTAATGGTGAGGCTGAGGTGGCAGCCAGAGCCAAAGGGTCGGCCTAATTGCTTCTGATTGCTCCCTCAACTAGCTGTCCCTGCAACGATGAAGATTTGGAATGAGTGCTGAATGGAGAGTGGTTGGATAGATTGCATAACACGAATTGGCTCAGAGAGACTATGCACCTGAGCGCATTGGCAGAGCAACTATGCTCTCTTACTAAGCAGAAATGGATTCCCAAATTTCATGATGATAGAAAACATGAAAGCAACTCATATAAATACCTAATGATATGCCAAACCCAAGGTGATCGACCACAATGTAATATTTAAATTCAAATTTAATTAATATCAAATTGGCCCCAACACCAAATGGGTCGGCCACAACAGTTTATTTATTAATTAATTTATTTAATAATTTAGTGTTAACAAACACTATTTCAAAAACAGGTCAGCCCATACTCAATTTAAATTCAGGACATTCAGTCCTCGCCGCCAAATTGTTGCTTGTCCTCAAGCAACCTCAAGTTAGGATGCTCAAAGATCTCCACTCCTTCCCAAGTAGCATCTTTAGTAGCCAGATTCTTCCATTTCACCAAATACTCGGAATGACCTTGTTCTTCAGGCGCTTCTCTCTTACGTCCAGCACCGTCTCAGGCTCAAGAATTAGTTTTCCTTCGTCATCAAGGGGTGGCAACTCCATTGATGGCGTGATCTGCTGCCCCAACGCCTTCTTCAAGCATGATACATGAAAAATGTTATGAATTATGCTCTCCCTGGAGGCAACTCGAGCTCATATGCAACCTCTCCAATCTTCCTTGTGATCCTGAATGACCCGTAGAATCTTGGTTTCAACTTTTCCACTCCGTTCCCCTTGAGAGATGACTGTCTGTATGGCTGCAATCTCAAATACACCATGTTGTTAACCTCAAAGACCCTCTCAGTCCTTCGCTGATCTGTATATAACTTATGTTGATTTTGGGCATGTTGCAGATTTTCCTTCAAGGAGTTCATGATGTCCACATTCTGCTACACCATGTTTCTAGCACTCGGAACTCTACTATCTACAAGAATCAGATGCATGAAAGAAGTAGCCTCATAACCATAAAGTGCTTTGAAAGGAGACATTCCAATGGACATGTGATGTGTGGTGTTCTAGCAAACCTCTCCAAGATGTAGCCATTTTGCCCAAGCTGTTTTCTACCCTGTCACATAGTTTCTCAAATATCCGTCAATCCATTTATTCATGATCTCTATTTGTCCATCCATTTGTGGGTGGTAGCTAGTGCTAGGGGTTAACTCTGTGTGAGCCAAACATAAGAGCTCTTGCCAAAACAAGCTAATAAACTTGCCATCCCTGTCACCCACAATGTTTCTTGGCAACCCATGGAGTCTAAAGACTTATCTAAAAAAAAAAGATCTGCAACTTGAGGAGCCTTAAATTTTGAAGTAATGGCATAGAAATGACCATATTTAGTGAGCCTATCCACCACAACATAAATACAATCTTTATCTTGCACCCTCGGAAGTCCCGTGATGAAATCCATTGATATGCTTTCCCATTTTTGATCCGGAATCGGTAAGGGCTGCAACAAACCAGCTGGTAACACATTTTCTGTTTTATTTTGTTGGCACACCAAACATTCTCTCACATGCTGCAAGATATCATTTTTCAGCCCCTTGCATGAGAAACGTTCCCTCACTTGCTTGTATATCTTATAGAATCCAGGATGGCCAGCAAGAGGAGTGTCATGGCAAGCTCACACAATCCTATCCTTGATCTTGGAGTGGGGCACAAGATACACTCGAATTTTGTAGAGGATGAGGTCTTCAACCACCTTGTACTTGTCATCAATTACTTTTCCTTCCAAAATATCATTAGCAAATGAATCTTTAGTATACTCCACCTTGTACTTGTCATCAATTAGTTTTCCTTCCAAAATATCGTTAGCAAATGAATCTCTAGCATACTCAGCTATAATGCCTATCCTCCAATCAGCAGATATATTAGTCATAGCACAAAGATTAGGCTTCCTAGAGAGTGCATCCGCTACCACATTGTTCTTGCCCTTCACATATTCAATATCAAAATCATAGGCTTGAAGTTTGCTTACCCATTTTTGTTGTCTATCATTCAAATCATAGTTTGCAGACTCGGCTGGACTCGGCGGACTGGTCGCGGACTTGGGAGTCCATTGGCCAGCCGAGTCGACTCGCCACGGAGTCGAGAGTCGAGTCTAGGAGAGTCCTGGGTCGGGACTCGGGAGTCCAACCTCAGGACTCGGAGAGTCCTAAGGACAGACTCGGGAGTCCCAACCCAGGACTCTCCTGTGTGGCTGGGAGTCAAAAGGGGTTAAAAAGAGTCTTGAGGTTGGACTCGGGAGTCCCAACCCAGGACTCTCCTGTGTGGCTGGGTGTCAAAAGGGGTTAAAAACCCATGTTTTTTTTAACTTTTTCTTTCATTTTAACACTCAAGTTTGTGAAATACAGGTCTGCAAATTGAATTGGGGTTGAAAGAAGCCAGGATTATATGTAAACATTTATAATCTTATGATGCTGTTATACATTGAAACTATGAGTATTTGATGACTATGAATGATTAAATTTCAATTATTGAGTGTTTGATGATCATATGGCGTGTAATCTTTGAATTATGAGTGTTTGATAATCAAATTAGGCTCTTATGTTCTCTAAATGCATTAATTTGTTCTTGTTTTTTTGTAAAACTACGGTTTTTTTTTTGCCAAGTCCGTGCCAAGTCTTTTCCTGAGTCCGTGCCGAGTCCCGAGTCCGAGTCATATTTTTGGGCTGCCGAGTCCGCGGCAAGTCCGAGTTTGCAAACTATGATTCAAATCATGTTGATTGAGGAAGTACTTCAAGCTGTTATGGTCCGTCTTCACCACAAATTTCCCACAAACCAAGTACTGTCTAAACTTTGCAAGGGCATGCATGATAGCCAACATCTCCTTATCATAGATGGAGAAATCCTTCTCTGAATTTGTGAGTTTCCTGCACTCATATGCTATGGGATGCTTATTTTGCATCAATACCGCTCCAATGCCTTCTCTTGAAGTGTCATACTCAAGTACAAAAGGAGATGAGAAATCTGGAATAGCCAAAACAGGACATGAGCTCATTACCTCCTTGATTTTGTCAAATGCCTGCTGTGCTATGGGACTCCAGGTGAAAGCTCCCTTCTTAGTTAGATTAGTCAACGGTGTTGCAAGCTGGGAGAAACCCTTCACAAATCTTCTATAGTAGCTGCAAAGGCCCACAAATCCTCTCAATTGTGTCAAGTTCTTGGGTCTAGCCCAATCCTGAATAGCCTTGATCTTCTTCTCATCGACACTAACCCCTTGAGTGCTGATCTTATGGCCCAAGTACAGAATCTCAATCATCCCAAAGTCACATTTTGACATCTTAGCATAAAACGAATTCTTCTCAAGAATGTCAAGCACCTCCTCTACATGCCTTAAATGATCTTCCCATGTCTTACTGTAGATCAAGATGTCATCAAAGAAAACCAACACAAATTTCCTCAACTGAAGAATGAATACTTGATTCATACAAGACTGGAATGTAGTGGGGGCATTGGTTAACACAAACGGCATCACCAAGAACTCAATGCTCGTAATGACACCTGAAAGCTGTCTTATGCACATCCTCATCCTTGACTCTAATCTAATGATATCCTGAATGTAGATCAATCTTGGAAAAGTACACTACTCCATGTAGCTCATCTATCAATTCATCGATCCTGGGAATAGGGTAACGATTCTTGATTGTCTTCTTGTTGAGAGCCCTATAATCGATGCACATCCTGAGTGTCCCATCCTTCTTTTTGACCAACACCACTAATGAAGTAAAAGGACTTGATCTTGGACATATGTGTCCCATATCCAACAACTCCTTGATGGCCTTCTCGATCTCTTCCTTGTACACCATCAGATGACAATATGGAGTACTCTCCGATGATGGTGTACTCTCCTAATGAATGAATGAAGCCACCGAACCCCTAAAACCATGTTCGTGTCACCGATCTTGACAATGTAGAAATCATCCCTCATCTTGTGTCCTCCTAAGATCAGCTCCATTTGTTGAATCTGTCTAGTGCAAGAGAGGATGTTTCCTCCAGTAGCTGCCACATCAAACCCTTCAATGTCTTCTGCTTCCAAGCGCAACTTGGCAATTGTCTTCGTGTCAATGAAATTATGAGTAGCTCTACTATCTATTAGCATTGTGACTCTTTGTCCTCGGAGAACTCCTTGAACACAGAGAGAATGGTATCGGGGTGCTCCTGAAAGTGTTGTGAGAGTACCTCCTGTGGGACCACCTTCAACAATGACCTCTTGTTCTTCCCCATTAGTGTCTTCCTTGTTGCCCCCTTCTTTGGTTTCTGCTTCATCATCGGAAACTACCTCAATGTAGTAAACTTGTCCTCTCCCTCGACATCTATGATGCTCATTCCATTTTTCCTTGCAATTGTAGCACAAACCCTTTCGACGAAGTTCATTTCTTGACATGTCATTTAGATTTGGAGGAAAACTCTTAGGAAAAGGCTTCCTTGGCTGCCTTGCTAGTGTGCTCTTGGCAATAGGTTTTCCCTTCTTGGTGGAGTCTTTTAGACTCAAGGCCCTACAAATAGCTTCCTCTAGTGTTGCTGGCTCCAAAGCCCTCACCAAGCCACGGAATGAGTCTGATAGACCTTCAATGAAAAAGAACATGAGCTTCTTATCTGAAACATCTGGTACCATCACAACAAGCCTTTGGAATTTTGAAGCATATTCAACCATAGTGCCTGTTTGCTTCAATCTTGTCAACTCCTAGAAGTACACTTTGGGATCTTTCCTATCAAACCTCTCCATCAACGTCTGCGTGAAGTCCTCATATGTAGTCACAAGTCCAAACCCTTGAGTTATGATGCCATGGTGCCACCATTCGTGAGCTAACCCTTCCAAGTGTAAGATGGCGAATTTGATAGCTTCTTCCTCAGTCATGGGGCTAAGAGAGAAATATGTGTCTAGTTTCTGCACCCATTTGCATGCAGTCACCTTTCCTGAACCATCCAAAGTAGGGAGTGAAAGCTTGCTGATTTTGTGTTGAAGATCTTTATTTCCTTGATATTGTCTTCCCTCACTTCTTCTAGCTCTGTAGAACTGATCAAAGGGAATTGTTGCTTGAGTCTCAGCATCCAGCTTCATATAATCTTGTACAATGCTACCATAGCTCAACTGATCTTCTTCTTCATGATGTGCCTCTGTCCTAGGCAAAAATTTGGGCTGTGAAGGTCTGTGAGTGGATCCCTTTGAGGTTCTACTGTGGATGGCCTCTTCAGCATTGTTGGACCTAGATTTGTTGTTGTTCATTGCAGCCATAAGGTACTGTAATAATTGCAGCAATGTTTGGCTCGTTTGATCTTGTGTCTCCATGAATGCTTCGAGCTTATTATTCTGATCCTCCATCCTTTCGTTACCTTTGCCTCCTATTCCCTTCTTGTTGTTTTGGGTAGATGCTTCAAGTTTTCTCTTTTCTCTCTCGATGGCTCTCAAATCTCGTTTACTTAGTTGCATCAATCATGGTCACCCACAGGTTGGCTGAATCCAACGCTCTAATACCACTGTAAGATGCTAGGGCACGTGCATAAGAAAATAACAAGATCCAATGAAAGAACACAGAGATTTTCCAGTTTATTATGCACCTAGATTTGCAAAGATTACTAATAGGCTTCGAATTTCATACTCACAACATAATTGCAATACATTTATTGATATAAATGATTTCTCAACAAACTAGAGTGATTACATGGAGTAATTGCGATTGCCTCCTTGCAGGGACGATATACTTTGTAAATCATTGTATGAGAGGCGATATAAGCTGCGCCCAAAGGTGGCGTTGCTTTAGGCGATATATAGACTATTACTGGTGAAAATCGGATCTGGCCAATGAGCTCTGTGAATGATGCTGCTCCCTTGAAACACTATGCGATGGCACCTTGCTGTGATTGTATGACTCTTGGGGATGTTGCGTCCACCTATAACCTTATGTGCTGATCTGAGTGTGAGCGACTTGATGAAATTGCAGATGTATGTGATCGCTGCAAATCTCTTGCTCTGCAGATGATATCACCTTAATGCCTGCGCACTAACTTGCTCCAAACTGGGAGTATTGCCTGGGGATGTGAATGATCGCTCTTTAATAGTGAGGCTAGGGTGGTGGTCAGAGCCAAAGGCTCAACCTGATTGCTTCTGATCGCTTCCTCAATCAACTGTCCCTGCAACGATGAAGATGTGGAATGAGTGCTGAATGGAGAGTGGTTGGATAGATTGCATAACACTAACTAGCTCAGACAGACTACGCACCTAAGCGCATTTGCAGAGCAGCTGCTCTCTTCCCAAGCAGAAATGGATTCCCAGATTTCATGATGATAGAAAACATGAAGGCAACTCAAATAAATACCTAGTGATATTCCAAACCCAAGGAGGTCGACCACAATGTAATATTTATATTCAAATTTAATTAATATCAAATTGGCGCCACAACCAAATGTGTTGGCCACAGCAGTTTATTTATTAATTTATTTATTTAGTAATTTAGTGTTAACAAACACTATTTCAAAAACAGGTCGGCCCATACTCAATTTAAATTCGGGACATTACATTGAAGCAGCGTTACTAGATACTTCCCCTCCCTCTCCAGATAAATGCATTCGATATTGGATACAGATACAACACTCCCAGATAGGGCTATCCAAACATATCCATATACGAGCCTATATTTTGGCCGTATCTGGTATGTCTGGGTAGGATACCACACCACCCGGTGCTGTATCCACTTTAGGGTTCACGGAAAATCATTAAGTAATAAAACATGAAAAAACTGTTTGTGCAACACACATATTTGAATCACATAAGATACAAAGAGAATGAATTTTAAACTAAAATTGAAAGTATGTTTTATGCCTTTTTATATATATATATAACTGAATATATTTATACTTTTATAATTGACGTATCCAGCCGTATCTATATTAGGGATCCTCATATTTCGCTGTAATCCATGTTCAAAATTGTATCCATTTCCATAACTCTGGTTCGAAGTGCTATAGGTTGTTCTCTGACTACAAACCAAGTAAATGCTTCCTATCAAGGATTATTCTAGTTTTTATTAACCAGAGCTTTTGAAAATTGAAAACAGAATTTGATAATTATCTAACTTTGTTTTGCTCTTCCTTGGCAGCAAGTCTATGATAAAGATTTGTTATCGGCAGATGATATCATGGGTGAAGCAGAGGTTGATATTCAACCATTACTTTCTGCTGCAAGTGTACTTGAAAGTGCAGGTATCTTTGAGAACATGCAGATAGGAAAATGGCTGGCTACCAATGATAATGCCCTCATAAGAGATAGTATAATTAATCTGATAGATGGAAAAATAAAACAGGATGTATCTTTGAAGCTTCAAAATGTTGAGTCGGGGGAATTGGAACTTGAACTCGAGTGGGTTCCTCTTGATCAGTAGATAAAATTATTATTAAACAGCATGTTTATAAATTGGTGTATTTTCAAAGTTGTTTGCTATAATACCTTTTCCTTAAAGGTGTTACATGCAATTCTTTGAATAGAATTTCAGCACCATATTTTAGTGCCTGTCATGTGTTAGGCAGAGGAAAGTTATTGGATTTACCTTATGTCATTGGTGGAAAGAATAATAGCATTCTTGTATTGTAAATAGCTAGGTTTCTCAAACTAACAATGAGTGCATGTAAAGTAGCAACCATTTATTGAACAGGGCCGGAAATATTGGAGTATCGAATGTAATTGATTTAAAAAAACCAATATTTGCTTACTTGTATTAATACAAATCATTGATTTATAGAGACACTAGGGAACGCTATAAATTTGTGACTTGAGCCAATTGAATGATAGCTGGGTAACAGCATAATATACAAATGCGTGATAAATAAATTATTAAATTCTCATCTTTTGTCAGTATTTTTACTCTAGTAGTTTTTAGCCGCATCCAAGTCGTCTTTATGGAGGAAAATCTGTGTTTAAGAATTTTCAGGTAGAAGTGAACTTCTGCTCTCTTTTCTAGTAGAGTTTTGTGGAATGATCCCTCTACACATTTCTACGTAGATTTAATCTTCCTAGAATCTTTTGGTTGAATCTCAATATTATTTAGTTTATTTACTGATATTTGGGGTGTAATTTGGGGTTGCACACAACAATTTGGTTTTGAAATATATTTGGGGTGTAATTTGGGGTTGCACACAACAATTTGGTTTTGAAATATGTTTTGTTTATATAAGTTCAGTAAAAAAAATGTTTATTTATTATACTATGTTTTGAATTTCTTTGTTTTATCAAAACTCTTTCATTGTTAATTTTTAAGTCACATTGATTCTACAATTTTAACCAATGTGGGATTAACTCATGTACAACCTAATTATATTACAAGTATTTCAATTATATGAATTCTAAATCATGTAAATATGACCTACATGAATCGTTATTCACTTTAATGATATTATGTTTTCTTATTTATGTTAGTAATAGTTACTAGGCAAGGGTCTCATCTAAGGAATAGGTCTAACAATTGGTAGGAAAAAAAGGTAAAGAAAGTAAGGTTAATCAAAGGTAGAGAAGGGAGGCTTGGGGCTTTCACTCTAATGGATTCACTTAACTGAAGTTTGATGGTGTATCTGAAGCTAATCTAGTTTTGTGCATCGAAACTAAATGGGGAATTTTGTGTATAGTGGTTCTCTATTATTGGGATTAAAGTCTAATAATGAAGCAAAATCATAAGCATTGGTTATTGGCCTAACAATTGCTACCTCTCTCACATTGCCTAAGTTAAAGGTGGAAGGCAATTCAATGATTGTGATTCAATCTATTAAAAAGGTAAGAGTTTGATTTGGTTACTAAATAAATGTGGAAGCAGTGTGGTGGTGCATTTTCAAATTCTTGTCCTTTGAGCTATAATAATCCATTGAAATTCCTAAAATCCTATGATTTGCAAGGGTTTATTCAAAAAATTTGCCTTAGGGACTCTAAGTCCTACCCTCATTGGAACCTGAAGTCCTACCCAAGACCTTGTACTTTTCTTATATTTGATTGTTGACTGCTCATTCTAGTTGTCTAGACTTGTAAGTTATATCTTTAAGGCCTTTGTCTTGTTTGTTTATCGACCCCTTTTATTCAAACACTACATAAGCCCATTACCTACATGCAATTTTAATTACCTCTTAAACCTCTACGCTTTGTTAGGTCCCACAGGACATGCGGCGTCATTTCATGCAATCTCTTCAATTCGTGAAAGCTTTTCATGCTACTATTTTGTTTCATAATTGTCGTTGATGTGTATGGGTCCTAAGCCAATCAAATCATAAACTTTGTTATTTCACATTCTCCTTAATTGGTAACTTGCTCTTCCAGTTCTTGGTAATTTAATTGTCTAGTGAAGTCTCTTTTATTGTGTTGTGGGCCCATTTCCTAGTAATATATGTTGTCTTGGTTATCACATGTGCCTTTTAGACCTCTTAAGTCACTCTAGTTATATGCATCATGGGGCCTTTTATTTTGAAAAGGTTCTCTTTGCGAATGAGTGACACTTTTGTTTTGTGGAATAAATATAGGTCATTTCTTTTTTGCGCTAACTTCAATCTTTGCATAGTAGTGTTATGTCGAGTCTCTATTCCCCTGAACTCTTGAAATTGTGCCACATGTCTTATCTTGTATGTTCTTAATGTTTCACAGAGGAAAACATTGTTGGAGAAGTTTATAAAGTATAAGTTCTTTTTTCGTGAATCATCAAAATGATGACACGTGTCTCGACGTTGTGCAAAAGAAAAGTTTTTTTTTTTTTTGACAAATCAAAGGTCCATATTAAAAATGGAGAATGGCTACTATTGGTTGCGTGTTCAAGCATGGAGACATTGATAGTGGATTTGATTTGTATCTACCAAATTCTCGAGGGTATTGGCTTAGTTACATGCATTTTCATCAATCAAGGCACAAGGCTAAGACATCAGAGTGAAATTGTTGCAAATTTTTGGGCAAACAAGGGTTTTCACAACACTTCTAGTGCTTTCAACAAGTGAAAAACTAGTAAGTAAATTCAAACTATCTATGCGTATTTTGACATAAAGGGGTATAGTTTTCTGGTGTATAAGACTCAGAAAGTAAATTAGGGCTTTGGAAGGTTGGGGATTGTTTAATTTTTTTAAAGAAATCTTCTTTGAAGTTGTAAAATTTTAAAAGCCCTAGTTTTGTATACACTAAAACCCTAGAAAGGAAATCATGGTTGAAACATCAAGAGGACTAGAATCACACGAGTCGAGAATTCTACTAGATAGGGTTTTTGGATAAGAATGAAAATTGTTGGGACCCCATTATTTCAGTTTAGGGGTATGCCTTTTTCAAACATGCCTTCAAAAAATGCTTGGTTGACTGACCTATTTGTAACATCTGGAGATTAGGGTTGGGAAGGTTGGTAGTGCTAAATGTATTCATCAATGTTGACCTAATCAAGGGAATTGCCCAAGCCTACAACCTTGAGAAGAGGGCATTGTGTATTGCAAAGGGGAATTGAGAAGGTTTGCTAGTGGATTGTAATAGCCATTCAACTATAATATTTTTGAAGATTATTTTGTAAAAACATATTTCTCACTTTGTCAAGTGTTGGGTTTAGACTGTAGAATTCAAATGCCAGTGAATCTAAGGGTGCTAGCTGTTGATATCTAGAGTAGGGATGTGGATAAGCCCTATGACTATGTCGGTTATATTGTAGAGGAAATTTGTAGGGATTTGAGCTCTATCAAGGACAATAGCATAGTCCACTTCAAATGGTACTCTTGCTATGCCTTGTCATTTGTTCAGTGGGATAGACATTTGGTCCCCCCATATGCAGTTCAAGGCCTTGGACAAACAAAAAAGAGTATTACCAATACATGAGTGGACTTTACATTTGGGACAAGGACTATGAGAGGTCCAATTATTTGATTTTTGAAGAGCGATTTGTAAAGGATGTTCTCAAAATTTTTGGGCAACTTATGGATTAGAGATTGTCAGAGGAGGTGAGGAGATTTTTGAGACCAAATGACCTTATCCTAGAGTGATGCAGGAGTATTCGGACCACAGGTGATCGACATCACCAAAAAAAATGATTGTTTCAAAATTTTGGTAAGGTTTCATGAAAAGTCTTCTTTCAGACATAATCTGGACTCCTAGTAAGAAATTGTATCAAATCTCGATTTTGCTTATATATCCTTTTTATTGGCGATGGGAGAGTGTTGGTAATATTCTTAAATTTTACAAAAATATGAGAATATTCGCTCATTAATATTTAAGCCATGAAATATTCATGAGTTTATTCAACTAGTTCAAGTAGTTATTTCCAACATATAAAACGTTTCAAATTCCATGTACATCCATTAACCCTCTAGGCGAAGAGGTGGCATATGAAACAGATGCAATGTAAGTGCTGGCTCAAATAAGGTGTCTTGACGCCCGATAGAGAGGGGGGTGCGGGGCTGAAGGAGTTGGGAAGCCATGTGGAATGCAAAACCCCACCTCTTGATCGCGCCAGGAAGATGACATTGGAGAGCGTGGTATTAGACAGAAAATTGGAGTCATCTACCATCGACTACATATCTGAATCAACGATAACGAAATCAGTGGTCGGATGGGGAAGAGACATGAAGAGAGGAAAGTCGACGATAAAAAGAAAGTAGATGGCTGCAATTTGGAAAGTAAAGAAAACCAGACACTAGGTAGGCAGCGCCATCCAGTAAGTGCTAAAGTAAAAAAAATGAGACATAAGGGAGCTGCGAAGTAGAGGAGGGTTAAATTGTAGATTGGAGGGACGGTATAGAGGTGGGTGGTGTTTGGCAAAGAGGTGCACAACCTCAAGAGGAGGAAGTTATTAAATAAAAAGAGAAGTCAACCAAACTATTAAGAGAAGGCCGCATAGCATAGAGAGATGACGCCAAAGTTGAGAGACTAAAGTGTAGGCAGAATACAAGGAAGGCAACACCATTTAAATCACTTACTGAATTCAAAACTTGAACAACTAAAGCTAAAATTATGCAGTATAATGAGAGGTTCTGCGCCTATAATTAGAGGGATTTAAACTAAAATTGCAAATAGTAAAGGACATATTGCATATTGATAGAAGTTGTGCTAGAATAGAGAGGGAGGGGTGACATGGAGAAGTGAAGAGGTGACAACGTGCCAACTTGAAATTGGAGAGCAATTTTGTAGAGGAAGGAGTAAACATGCATTACACAACAAAGTGAGTGAAGAGAGCTACTCTGTAGAAGTTTTGCATTACAAAGAAGAGGGAACCGAACCAGGAGGTGGTAGAGGCTGCAAGTCCAAGAGAAATTGAGTCGAGTAGAAGGAAGAGGAACATTGAGAGGCACTGGAGTTGCTTAAAGTTTTGGTAATTACAATTTTCATGTAATCTTGAATGAATAAAAGTTATTTGAATTGTCTTCCAGACTGAGTATTGTAGAGTGCAATTATAATCGATTTTAAATTGACAAATGTAATTGTTAATTTATGAGTTATCATCATTTTAGTCTTTGTAATCTGGGTTTTGTTGAATTGGTTGAGTGTGGTTTTTTGTCTTCATCAATTGGTATTAGAGCTAGTGGTCTTGAGCATGTTGGTAGATCATCGACCGTGAGGTAGTTGACACCAGGATCTCCGAGTGGAGAGGGGAAGTGAGCAGAGGTTTTGGGGGCATAAGAAAATTGTCGAATGTGAGGTAGCTTGTGATAAAACCTATGGATTGAGGAAGCGCGAGTGAAACTCAAAAGTATCATTGTGGGTGTGTAGATTCTTGAGCGGTTGAGGGCTGGAAAGCATAGAGTTGGAAGCACAAGTGAGAAGCTCAAAAGTATTGTTGCAGGTGTGTGGAGTCCTAAACGGTTGAGAGCAAAAAACACCGAGGAAAGTGTTGTGACAAATTATAGTAGACAAAGTGGAATCTTTGTGACATCGAGGTATGATTGCAGCATGGAGAATACAAGGGCAAAATTGTCGTGAAGACATGCCAAAGGAGGGTATGGAGAGAAGAGGAAGAATTTGGTAGAGGAGATTGGGTTATTTGGTGGAGGAGGTCGGGCTATCAACGATGGAGTTCGTTGGAGATTGTTCGTAGTCTTGAAGAGTGATTCTATCACTCAACTCCACCTTTGTGAGCCCATGCTCACAAATTTCTTACTCGGCGTGTTTAATGTAGGAGCATTCGGGTCCACAGGCGATCGACATCACCAAAAAAATGATTGTTTCAAAATTTTGATAAGGTTTCATAAAAAGTCTTCTTTTAGACATAATCTGGACTCCTGATAAGAAACTGTATCAAATCTCGGTTTTTCTCATATATCAGTTTTATTATCGATGGGAGAATGTTGGTAATATTATTAAGTTCTGCGAGAATATTCGTTCATTAATATTTAAACCATGAAATATTCATGAGTTTATTCAACTAGTTCAACTAGTTATTTCCAACATAAAACGTTGCAAATTCCATGTACATCCATTAATTGTCAAAGGGAAGAGGTGGCATATGAACAGACGCAATGTAAGTGCCGGTTTAAAGGTGTCTTGACGCCCGATAGAGAGGGAGAGCGTGGCTGAAGGAGTTGGGAAGCCGTGTGGAATGCAAAGAATGGAAACCCCACCTCTTGATCACGCCAGGAAGAGGACATTGGAGGGCGTGGTATTAGACAGAAAATCAGAGTCATCTGCCATCGACTACACATCTAAATCAAAGATAATGAAATCAATAACTGGTCGCATGAGGAAGAGACATGAAGAGGGGAAAGTTAGCGATGAAAAGCAAGTAGATGGCTGCAATTTGAAAAGTAAATAAAACCAAACACTAGGTAGGCGACGCCACGGTAAGTGTTGAAGTTAAAAAAAAAAAAAACGAGACATAAGGGAGCTGCGAAGCAGAGAAGGGTTCAATTGTAGATTGGAGGGACGGTATAGAGGTGGTGGCGTTTGGCAAAGAGGCACATACCCTCAAGAGGAGGAAGTTATTAAATAAAAAGAGAAGTCAACCAAACTATAAAGAGCAGGCCGCACAACACCGAGAGATGACACCAAGGTTGACAGACTAAAGTGCAGGAAAAATACAAGGAGGGCAACACCATTTAAATCACTTACTGAATTTAAAACTTGAAAGATAGCTGAAGGTAAAATTGTGCAGTATAATGAGAGGGTCCACGCCTATGATTAGAGGGGTTTGAACTCAAATTGCAAATAGCAAAGGACATATTGCATATCGATAGAAGTTGTACTGGAATAGAGAAGGAAGGATGACATGGAGAAGTGAAAAGGTGACAACATGCCGGCTAGAAATTGGAGAGCAATTTTACAGAGGAAGGAGTAAACAGGCGTTACACAACAAAGTGAGTGAAGAGAGTCGCTCTGTAAAAGTTTTGCATTACAGAGAAGAAGGAATCAAACCAAGGAGGTTGCAGAGATTGCAAGTCCAAGAGGAATTGATCGAGTAGAAGGAAGAGGAACACAGAGAGGCAATGGAGTTGCCTAAAGTTTTGGTAATTGCAATTTTCATGTAATCTTGAATGAATAAAAGTTATTTGAATTGTCTTTAGTTTGAGTATCTTGGAGTGTAATTATAATCGATTTTAAATCGATATGTAACTGTCGATTTAGTCATTTTAGTCTTTGTAATTTGGGTTTTGTTGAATTGGTTGAGTGTGTGGTTTTTCGTCTTCACCATAGAGGCAGAGATCAAACACAACTGGTGTGATTGGTTTTTCTATTATAATGCAATCATGATAAGAATATATGGATCCCCGCTTACACCCCATGTGCTTCCCAGAACCGCGCAAGACAAAATTGCCTTTTTAGAGATCATATGGCAATTGAACGAGTCTGACAAGATTCATTTTAGGAATTATAAGAAGCATGCTATCCTTCCCTCTACAATTGTGTTTTCAAGCCTCCAAGTTACATCTAGGGAGGGATTGGAGTTGTTGAACAAGCTACTTCCATACAGGATGAGAGTGGATAGGGTCAGAAGCCAAAGCATTTCATTCATGATCATAAAATTAGTTTCAAATTGGCAGTGTTCTTGCATGAACATGACAGTGTTGAAGATTTGATCAGGAATTGCTCTGTGGAAAAGGAGGCCACATATAGTAGAGCATTGTGGGTGAAGATTTAGGTTGTTGAGGCAAAGAGAAAGCAAGTTGATCCATCTTTTAAGGGCTCATACTCAGAGATTGAGGACCCCGTCATAAGGATCATGACAATGTTGGATAATGCCAATAATTTTCTCACCAATGTACCTACTCCATCAACAAGTGCTCCTGGCCCTTCTACTTCTCAAGGACATATACCGAAAAGTCCACAAAAAATCACCCCTTTGTGACAAATAGATCTTACTATAGGACCTTTGGTTGATTATCCCATAGGCCTTGATGAATTTTTGGATGATACAAATATAGTACATATAATGTATCCCCCTGCTAGGGTTATAATTGAGACCCTTAGATGATAGATTTCTCATCAATTTTGAAACTGAAGGGCATATAGTGGATGGCATAAGGGCTCAAGCTTGCTCAAAGTTTATGCAAGATGATCAATTCATCACTACCAAGGAGTTTAAGGACTTTGTCCCTAAAAATAAAAGAGAACAGCCGCAACAAAGGATACAAGGTAAGAACATTACAGAGGAAAAAAAAGAGGAAATCATTTAGAGGGAAGGATAGCATGCTTCTTTTCCTAAGAGGGGCAGAGAGCTGGTAAGAAGTGATGGGTTCCTACTCTTGCTAGGGTGGGATATGTCATTTTCTATTACATTTGACACTATCCAAAGACAAGGAGGAGATTACCTTATTTTGCAATTGGAAGAGCAAGCTGATGCTCTTTATTTTGGGTCAAGATTTAATCCTAGACATGAGACCTTGACCATATGGTCTATTTTTCTAGAGACCAATAAGCCCCAAGTAATAAATGATCCAAGTGAGCTCATTGAAAAGTTAATAGTCAGAAGACTAGGGGATACACGTTCCATTCAAGTAGCTTCCCTCATAGTTAATGCAAATTTGTTTATTGAAGCAACAATGAAAAGGTTGCAACAAGACTTAAGGCCAATGCCACCAGTTTAAAGTTGCAAAAGCAATCAAATATGGTTACATGATTATTGTCTCCTCCATAGCTAACTATTGAAGACAAGGGATCATGGGAAAAGGAGAATTTAACCCTTGAGGTTGAAAATATAAGAGAAAAGCTCAAGTAGAGTAGAGAAGAGGCAAGAATGGCTAAAGAAGGAGCAACTAAGAAAGTTTCAGATCTAGTTGACAACATTTTGGGCCACAAGTTGTCAAACATTTTGAGTCAAGTTGACAAAGTTTTGGAAAACTACAAAATTTTGAAGAATGCATTCACCAACCATGCTAATTCATGAATCAAGTTGAAGTGCATTCAAGTTAGTTGGGCCCTCAAAATTGTATTATTAAGGATTATCTCAAGAAGCTCCAATTTTGATTATGATTTGGTATCTGATATTCCTTCCAGATAGATTCTTTAGATGACATCATTAACCATCATAATAAATACAAGACACTTGTAAGAAGGAAATTAGATGTTTCTGAGGGCTTTGAAGAATTTCATATGCATCCTATACTAGATAATAAAGGAGAAATAAAGCCTTACAAGGAATGGAGATAAAATTTCAATAATATTCTCTCTTCTATATATATTTTAAAATAAACAAGGATGGTAAGAGGGACATATAGCAATTAAATCTTAGTATAAATATGCTCTCTAAGCATGAGTACAATATGGTAGGCTTCTCTAACATGGTTCAAGTGTTAATAAATCATTACTACAAGATGCACATTGTGAGGATTAACCAATTTCTCCCACTTAGAAGTGACATGCCATCAAAGCAGGATGAAGATAGAGAGAAGAATGGTGCAGAAATTTGAGTTACATTTCAATTGGTCATCACCAATCAACATAAATGCAAAATCAATATGTCAGAGAAAGAATATTAGCCTTATTCTCCCAACTTCAAGAAGCAAATTTGATCAAATCAAATCCATCCACCAATATAAATGCTCCTAAATATCTTCAACAACTTTTACAATGGTTAATCCCTCATGTATAAATGTTTTTTTGTTTTTTATAAAGTTGTCACTACTTAACTTTTGTCTTTTGTGAGACAAGTGGTGAAATTATGCTTTTTTCTTGTTGCTCCCTTACTTCTATAGAAGGGAATTCTGAGACTTGTTCTAGGATTCAAGTCCTTAGATTTCGAGAAAGTCTCTGTATAGAGTTGGCCTTGTACAGTTAAGTCTTTGAAATTTTAGAAATGGATGATTTAAATTCTCTTTGTAATAACAACAAACAACTCAATTTTGTTGTTTATACAAATTCATGTCATATTGTTGATGTCTCCATACTGTAATACAAAATCTTTTGAATCTTAATAATCAAATATCATTCAAGGTTCTCATTGCACATTTTTTGTAATGAATGTGTGATTGTTGGCTTCTATTCTAGTAATAGATTAAAATTGCTTTGAGTTGAATAATCAAATAGATTATGGTTGTAGTAAGGATCTTAAAGAAGACTAAAAATATTGTCCATTTGTTGGTTTTCTTATTGGCAATAAGAGTATGGAAAACCATTGAGTTAGTTTTTTGTTTGTTATCAGAGGAATTGCTTCATTCTTGGCTCTATAATGGATAAAACACTAGTCAAATTAATTCACAGGATCAAAACCTAGACATAATCAATTTGAATTTGAAAACTTATATTTTATTTTGTTTTGTTTTATTTGTGCTCATTCCACACTATTGAAATACAATGCTATAGAGGGTTTTGATGATGATTTAGCCAATCAAGTTCATCCTCTAAAATTGTTAGTGTGAAGACTATAATCTATTTTGACATCATTAGAATCATTGTTGTAATTCTTGTCCATAATATGTAAAGGGAAAGCCACCTTAGTTTTGTAGAGCTGAAAGTGCAAAGGAGAACATATATAAAATTTGTCTCCTGTTTGTTGGCCACTAATCTAGGGTTCACAAGTATATGATCTAGCTAATCCTTAGAGAAACTTGGGCAATCAGTTGGAAGCACCAACATATTGGCGACTCTACTAGAGATAAGTCAAAATTGAGTATATAGTATACATCCTAGGTATTCTGGACTTGTGAAAAGTATTTGTTGATTTTGTATAGTGGTCTAGATTTGGGAAAATTGAGTCAAATTTTTTATTTTAAGTCATCTATTGAGTAAAAAATTGAAGAAATCTTATCCAAGTTTTGAAAAAAAATCCCATTTATTTATGTGGCGACTTTGATATCTCCAAGCCAGTTGGACAAGAAGTATATCAAAAGTTCTTAAAATGGAAGCAAGAGGGTCTTTATTCAAAGATGATCCTACAAAAAAGTTGGAGATTGAGCTACAAAATAAAAATCAGACATGGAAAGCTAAGGATACTATTAAGTCAAACCCTACCTTTGGGAATCACTTTCTTTATGCAAGTAGTGATGATAGTTCTACTGGTTCACTAGTTAGATATGTAAGTCTTGGAGTTCTAGAGTTTAATTTGAAAAACGTAAAGAATAAATCACTTTGGTCATGGCCAAAACAACAAAAGGATTTTCAAGAAAAAGGTTGAAAGAGAAAGTGAACAAAATCAAAGGGAATATGATCTTAGACATGGTGTCATAAATTAGACTATTGATTCTAACATATCTATCGAAAATTATGCATCATAAATTTTTTATGAGTCCTACAATCCAAGAAAAAACTTAGTTTTCTTATCAGAATCCTTCCACATCTAGTATGGCTATTGATATTTCCCAAGTTGTTCCACAAGTCTCAACATCTAGAAATGTAATCCAAACTGAAGAGGAATTGTTATAAGAAGTGAATGATCTTCATTTTGAGTTAATAAAAATAGAAGAAATAAAGATTAGAGATGCAATGAAAATGAGAGATGACATGAAAAAAGTGATAGAAAGTATGAAAGCTTCCTACAATTTTATGATACTTTAGTAACAACACTACATAACCCTGTTGGAACTAGCAATTCTTTGAGTGTCCCTCTTGCTATTTTTTATGTAAATACATGGAGTAGCCATACTATGACCAATATGGTTCCATTAAATTCTCATCCTAATGTTGTGTCACAAGCTATGTCTCATGCAAATGTTGTGGGAAATGTCCCTCAAAGAGGTTTTAATCTTTTGTTTCACAACATAGTATGACTTCAATGCATATGGGTCCAAGTATCTTAGAAAATCCTCTCAGAAATCCTACTCCAAATCCTCATTCACAACATAATACCCAACAACAAGGTGTTGGTATGGGAAGAATACCTCAACAACAACACAGGGAAAAATTCTGGTACAAGCAATTATATACCAAATAATCAAGGATATAATCAAATGGGTTCTCAAATACAATATAATGTTCCACCAAATATAAGTTTTCAACAAAATGTACCTATATTTGAATTTGGAGCCAAAATAGGGGTACATAGGTACCCTAGGTGCTAGTGCCCCAAGCCTATTTCTGAAACTTAAGGAGTTGGGGCAAACATATTAAATGAGCATTTGTTTTATGCTTGCAAATTGGTGGTATATGTTTAAAATGAGTTGTGGAATGTATAATTTAGGAAATTAAGTGCTTAATTAGGTACAATAACTTAAAAGGGGAACAAACATAGTGTGAAATTGTTAAGGGTGACAATTTACGATGCTACACTCCCCAACATAATGGTGTTGCAGAATGTAAGAACACCTCCTTAAAAGAGATGTCTAAATGTATGACTCACTCCAATGGTATTACACCATAGTATTGGGCATAAACAATCAACTATGATTGTTATATTCAAAATATGGTTCCTCACAAAGCCTTGAAGGGAATTACTCATTTTGAAGCTTACATAGGTAGGAAACTATTATTTGAGCACTTCAAATGTCCATCCATGGAATGTATACAACACATCACAAGGAAATTGAATCACAATCCAAACATTGCATCTTTGTAGGCTATCTAGATGGTTTGAAAGATTATTACCTAATCCACCCTACCAAACATGAGTTGTTCCTTGAGATGAGTGCTAAGTTTTAAGAGAGTCCTATTGATGGTACACTTGATGTTTCTCCTTCTATTATGAACTCACTCAATTTTGATGATTTTTTGATGACTCGGACCATCCATAATAGATTCCTAGGAATTATATTCTTCTTCTTCTAGTTTTGATAGGGAGGATATTGATGGGGAGTCATCTTCATCTACTTCTACACATGCTTTGGAGGAAGATTTCATAGCACATGGCTCACCCACTTCTTTCCCTCTTTGGGCCAACATACATTTCAAAGTGGGGAATCTAGTAGATGACATATGTACACAACCAAACTATCAAAGTGGGGCACATGCTTACTTTTCCTTAGCCTCTGATCCACAAATATTAGAGGGGCATTAGGAATATGTGAGTGGGATAGTGTTATACATGAGGAATATAATTCCTTGATGAGAAATCACACTTGGGACTTGATACCACTTCGTAAGGGAAGGAAGGTGGTTTGATGTGGGTGGATATATCAAACCAAATTTTCTACAGATGGATGGGTTGACAAGTACAAGGAATTCTTGGTTTCCAAGGGTTTTTCATAGGTTGATAGCATTGACTATATTGAGACCTTTGCACCCATGGCCAAAATGACTTCTACCTAATTCACACTTGCTATTGCCACATAACATGGTTGGGATGTGCATCAAATAGATGCAAAGAGTGCTTTCCTTCATAAAGACCCTAAGGAGGAGATCTAGATGGAGTAACCACTAAGGTTTTTTCAGGATTCTTCCTTAGTTTATGGAATTAGAAAATCTCTCTCATGCCTCAAACAAGCCTCTCAAGCTTTGTATGCCAAGATGGATTCCTTCCTCCTAGCTTCAAGTTTCACTTGATTCCATCTGGATCCTAATGTGTATCTCTTCTTGAAAGATTAATAATTATTGATATTGGTACTTTATGTTGATGATATTTTTTATCACTAAGATATTTTCATTTGTTATTGTAGCAGGGAAGTCAACTCTACATGAGAAATTTGACCTAACAGACTTGGGTTTATTGCATTACTTCCTTGGTATTGATATTTCACATTTTGACTCATGGATCACTCTTGCACAATCCAAGTACACTCTTGATCTACTTGGTCAATTTCACATGGTTAATTGTAATCCATATTCAATTCCCTTTCTATCTAGATTCAAGCTTGAGGCTAATTGTGCTTCACCATTGGTCGATGGTATCTTGTATTTCTAATTTGTTGGTAGCCTCATTTATTTAACTCATACCTAACTTGACATTTTATATGCAGTAGGAATGGTTTCAATATTTAAGCAGGAGCTTCATGAGCTATATTGAAAAGTAGCTAAGAGAGTGTCCTTCACTACCTTCAAGTTACACTTGGCTATGTGATTCGCTACATATATGGTATAGAGGTTGATTTGGTTGGATACACAAATTTTAATTGGGCTAGCAATACTCAGAATCACAAATCCACTTTAGGATATAGTTTCTCACTAGGATATGGTACTATTAATTGGTGTAGCAAGAAGAAAAATGTTATCACTTTATCATCCAAAGAGGCGAAGTATAGGGGAGATGTTAATGTAACTATTGAGGCTCTTTGAACTTAGGGAATTCTCATTAAGTTTGGAATTTCCTTTAGGAAACCACAATCATATATTATAACAACTAGATTACCATTCAAATATGCAAGAATTTTGTCTAGCATCAGTGGAGTAAGCACATAAAGATTCATATGCATTAAATTTGGGAGCTCATTCATAGTTAGATCATTGACTTAGTCTTTTTCTACTCTTCAAAACAAGTCATTGATATTTTCATCAAACCTTTTATTGAGAGAAAGTTCATTCATCTATAATCTTATTTTGAGGTGTGATCTACTTCGAAAATAAGATCATCTTTGGGGGGGGGATTTCTAGTCCCCATCTCTCGTTTTGGGGGGAGTTTTTCCCCATTGGGTTTTCTCTCTTTCTCCACTTTATGAGAGATTACATCGTATTTGGGTACCTCATTAGGCCTAGTTGTTGGGACCCAGTTTCATTGTACCCTCCTAAGCTATGCTTAAGGGGGGTCTTAGTGTATATCTTCAATATAGCACATGGTTATACACATGGCATTAAGCCTAGTTAGGTATCTTAGTTATAGCTAGTTAACTCACTATCTATTGTGAGTTTAGAGGAAGCTAAATTTCCACCACTCTTTGTTAGTGTGAGTTGATTACTTTGTCTTCTCCACTTATTTTGCTAGTAGTTGCTTCTCTCCTTGCTATATGTACACCTCTTTTTGGCTTTATTTACCATACTATATATTTATCCATTTTTTGTGTCTTTCATTGCTACTTTGCATTCTTCATTTCGTTAATCTTGTAGGAGTATTCAATTATTTATCTCCTATGGCTCAACTAGTGCCTACATTCTACCTACTAATCTTGGTTCTCACACATAGTAGGCCACCCATCCTAGTATTAATCCAACTCAAGAATAATTAGCCATGGAGCTTCCCTCAAGATCAAGCTTGCTTATCTTTCTACCCCATTTATAAAATCTTCAATAGTGTCATGCCTTATGAACCATTGTTATAAATCTCCTTAGCTCTTTCATCTATATTTAGTTGCTATTTTTTTGTAGTATCAAATCATATGATGTTTAATTAGGATTCCAATATATAGTTTTTTAATCAATCTTTATCAACCCATATTTCATGAGTAGTGGTTCACAAGAACCCATATCCCATGAGCACGAATGGTCCTTCCTCTTAGAATTCATTGCATCTAGGTTATTCTCACAAGAGTGAAGCATCAAGACATATTGGGAGGTCACCCATATTGGTACTACTTTTACCTTAATGCACTTAAGCATGGAGTTTCCCTTGAAATAAAGAGCACTTATCTTGATACCTTATTTGTAAAACCTTCAGTGACTATTGTGCCTTGTGAACCATTATTTATAGAGCTCCATAGTTCATTTATTTATATTTAAGTGGTGTTTTCATTTTGTAATTTATCCAATTATATGATGTCTTATTGTGATTCATCTACTTCGATTTTGAGTCAATCTTTATCAACCCAAATTTTATGAGCAGTGGCTCACAAGAATCCATCTTCCATGAATGTGAATGTTTCATTTAGCACTCATTGTATCTGGGTGATGTTCATAGAGATGAAGCACTACAATTCCCTCTGTGGTCACCAACTCATGAATACTCTTCAAGCTTGCTTAACCATGGAGTTTTCCAAGGATCAAGACTAATTAGCTTGCTACTCTACCCACAATACCTTGAACAAATGTTGTTCTTTATGAACCATTCATTTATATTTAAATGGTGTTATTTTTATATTTTATCAAACTAGATGATCTTTTATTGGGATTCAACTACGTAATTTTTTAGTCAATCTTGAACGACTCATATTTCATGAGTAGTGGTTCAAAAGAACCCATCTCTCATGAGTATGAATGGTCCAACTAACACTCATTGTATCTAGGTGATGTTCACATAGATGAAGAATATATACTTCCTAGGAAGTCATTCATCCCAATACTACTTCAATTCAAGTGTGCTTAATCATGGAGGTTACTTCAAGATCAAGCCCATTTAACTTAGTACAACATTTACAAAATATTTAGCTAGTGTTATGTCTTATTAAGTATTTGTTATAGAGATCCCTAGTCATTCATTTATATTTAGGTGATGTTTTCTTGGAAAACATATCAAATTATATGATGTTTTATTGAGATTAAATTATGTGGTTTATAAGTCAATCTTGACCTATATTTCATGGGTAGCCATTCACAAGAACCTATTTTTTGGGAGCATGAATGCTCCACTTAACATTAATTGCATCTAGGTGATGTTGATAAGGTTGAAGAATCTAGACTTCCTGGGAGTTCACCTATCCTAGAACTAATCCAACTGAAGCATGTTCAACCATGAAGTTTGTCCAAAAATCAAGCCCACTTAGCTTGTTGCCCACTTGCAAAACCTTTAGCAAGTGTTGTGCCTTATGAGCCATTCATTAGAAAGCTCCCTAGCTCATTTATTTATACTAAGGTGGTTTGATAAAGATTGACTCAAGGACTACATAGTTTAATCTCATTAAAACATCATATAATCACTATATAGACAAATCTGAGCATCTTGGTCAACACCCCATTGTAATGAGTGCGTGCTTATGCTTGTATTATCAATAAATCCTTGTTTTATCTTTGGTGGTTCTCTCCAATAATTTTGTGTGTGTGTGTTTGAAGTAGTGTTATTTAATCCTTCCCCTCACTCTAGATACTCCCAACTATTGCATGGATGTTGTGTCTAAACACATCCATATAGTAAGAAGTGGTGATATTCTATAATACTTTTTATTTTGTGTTTGAAGTAGTGTTCCCAATGTTAGGAAAAGGTGTGTTTTCCACCTTGCATAATGTTATAATGTAATATTTTATTATATGTGGTGCACCTATGGGATCTAGGGATACGTGCATCACATGGTGTTAGCATTCTTGGGGCACTTTATGTGTTGTATGTAACATTGTGATAAATATTTAATCTGGTGTTGCAGCACATTGGAGATATTTAATATTGGGAAAAATTAGTACAAAAAATTAAATGTGGGGGTTAATGGTTTTGTAAGCTCATTTTATTAGTCACATGGTTTATGTAACACCACTTGGTGGTTTTTGTGCAATCTTGTGTCTATAAAAACAAGCACATAGGTAGTTGTCTATGGTTGGCTAGTTGGCCATTTTGGAAAAGAGATTGAGAGCATCAAGTTGTTATCATTTATGAGGTTTGAAGCATGACATGGGATCTGTGATTACATGCTTGTTCACATGGAGTGCTTGTATTTCAAGGGTATTCATGAAGAAATTTGAATATGTATTGTAATGGTTTCATTATTGAATATTATATGAGTGATAGGTGCTTTTGAAGGCTAGGATTTTCCTTCTTGATGGTTTTCCAAAGGTATATCTTGTGTCATCTTTGATGATATGTTGTATATTATTTTACACATGGATTTTGAATACTTGATTGTATATATTTCCCTATTTGAGTTGTGTGAAAATAATCATGGGTGGATGCATATTTCCTCTCATTTGTTATTAGTGTCATGGTTGTGGTTTATGTATAGGAGCGAATTTGTACACACAAATTACCCTTTTACATACCTTCACCTTAGAAAATCAAATCCAAAGGAAAAATTCCACATCACCCAATTGTATTGCTTTCACTTGGTGTTTGCCTCTTGTGTCAATGAGAGAATATTTGTCAGGGATGCGTGCACGGTGCATAGACATCTGCACAATGCACTTATGTCCTTGATAGATTCCCACATTTGAAGTTGGTAGAGGCATTACACTTTTGATTGGGGTCAATTTGTAATGTTCCTCTTCGACCAACTTACCTCAAAAATGGTCCCTCTTCTCCTTCAAATTCATCCATCTTCATCCCATTTGATCCTCTAAGCAACAAATTGACATTCTCAAGCATTCTCAACACTCTCTACACTCTCAAGCAACACTTCAACACTCCATTTGAGCAACAACACTCCATCAACTCTGCAAAGCAATTGTGAAGCAAGCCATAGTAGCGTGGGCTTGGAGTCTTGTGAGACCTCCTTCCATCACAGTCGAGGCTGTGGTGACCTTGCCAAGTCCGCTTTCTCCTCCATTGGCTAGTGAGGTTTTGGGTGGAGGTGGTAATGTTTTGCTCCTCTCCTTTGTGATTTGGTTGAGTAACACTTTACTGTTTTGTAGTGTTTATTGCACCTTCTACTTTCTTTACTTCTTTATTGCATATTTCTCTCTCGGTGTTATTTGGCTGTCCGTGGAGGTGGAAACACCAAAACGGGGGTCTGAATGAGGTAGACCCTTATATAGCCCCAAAAATTTTCCCCTCTTTCTTGTGTGTAGGTGAATGTGCATTTGGAGCTAGCTGGAAAATTGACGTCTTGGTGAGATCATTTTCATTACTTTAGTCTTGATCTATTTACTCTATCAACTTTGTTTGTACTTTTTCTTACTTTTTTTTTTCTCATTCAAGAATAGTTAGCTAGGTTGTTAGTTCATTCTCTAGTAGTTTCTACTGTATTTTTTGTTCTCTATTTGTATAGATGTAAATGTGCCTGGGAGACGCCCGTGCATTGTGTCATCGTCCCAAAACTGCACTTTTGTCCTTGGACAGAGAGCTGTTTGAAGTGTAGTATTGACTCTGAAAACCAGCTTGCCTAGCCTAAACTTGGATTTTGGGTCTGAAAGGTGATTGAAGCACCTTATAGTTTTCATCATTCTCGACCTCTATTTGAAACACCCCTTTAGAGTGAGGTAAGTTAGGGAAGCCCTCCACTCTCGATTCTCCATGACCTGGAGCCTTGACATGGTTGGTCCCCCTCTCTTGCAGTTTCTATAACCCTTGTTGGAGAAGATTTGATGCAAAGTTGAATCTAAGACTTTGCATGAAAGAATGAAGACATTGCAAGGTATGATGGTTTTGTTGCACATATTTTTGGCATTGTTTGTCATTGATGTCAACAATTTGTTTGGGAGATTGTTGCGCACATGTTTGGAATTGTTTGTCATTGATGCACACTTAGTTTGGGTTGTCATTGATGTATTATGTTGTGCTAATAGCGATGTTGTTGATGTTCATGGTTGGATGCCATGCCTTGCTTATTGTTAGTAAAGTATTATTGAGTATGGTTGTTATCGGTAGTGATGATATCAAGATGATATATTAAGATGAGGATTTGAAGCATTAAGATGAGGATTAGAAGAATTAAGATGAGGAGTAGAAGTAATGTTGATGGTGGAGAGATGTTGTTGATGGTCTCTAGTATGTTATATGATATCTCCCATTGTTTCTATGGAAGTATGTGTTGTTGCAAGGAATTATGGTCTCCACAAGTTGGTGAAAGTTTTTGCTATAAGAAGTTGTTGTGAAGACTATTTGGGAGAATGCTTCGCATTCCTCCACCTTTGAAGTGTCAGGAAGCTAAGGTAGTGGAACAACTTCCTACACTAATCTTGAGAGGAAAATAATGCAAAACATTTACATATCTTTAACAGTTACAAAAACTTAAATAGAATAGACATAAATATCATGCATACCACAACACAATGATTTACTTAGGGAAAACCATTTTGGGAGAAAAACCCCACACTCCAAAAGCCACCCAATGTATTATTCAAAAATCACATAGATTACAATATACTTGTAGAGCAAGCTTCTCATAGGAGTATCACCAACTAGAGATCCATAGGCAACGTGACTGCTATCGGACTCTCAGAATACATCACAATACATAGCCATAATGCAATGCCCTCATAAATAGGGTTGCCTTCTAGGGAAATTCAAGCTAATAAAATATCAATCGTCAGATATGAGACATAATGATGAACATTATAGATTTATGATAATAAAATATAAATAAACTTTTCTTTTCAGGGGTGCTACCCTCAAACCCCTTGCGAGGGGGAAACCCCCCCACGCTCCCCCATCATGGACGTATCAATAGTACTTTATGTATCAATAGTACCTTATATAATTGCAAGGTTGAGACACATTTACTCAACATGAATATATGGTCTTGTGGTTTAGGATTCAGTGTTTTTTCTTTTTGGATGTTGCACTCCTATCTTTTTAGGTCACTAGTGTTGTCGAAGAGGTTTCTAATAATTTCAAAAGGTTGGTAGTTTTGTTGCTTGTCAAGGCTGGTCCAAAAAATGCTCCACATTTCTCTGCATTGATGTTTTTGATCCTATGTCTTAGTGAACATTCTCTTAGTGTTTGTCAAATGTCTCCGTTCATATTTCATGTGTCGAAGTGTCTCACAAGTTGGTCTGATAATGTTCTATCTCTCTATTGTTAGTCTTTGTTTCTAGGATGAAGTGTTTTATTTCTACTTGGTTTGTGGTGGTTGTTTGTGGCATGATAGTGTGAAAGAAGTATCTGGAAGTGTTGTTGGATGTTCACCAGAATGTCTCTTTTTGGTTCACACATCAATGATTGATCTCTTTGGTGTCACATATTGTTTTGAGTTGGCTTTCTAGGTAAATTATGGATGCCTAGTTGACATGGCTTGTTATCTTTCTTGTGCTATGTGCTTGGGGGTCTACGCCAACAATTGAGGTTGTGTTAAGTTATATTTGGGTCCTGAGCTATCTTGTTGAGAACCACATTGAGTAAATTCAGTTGAAGTTGTGGTTTTTGGGCCAGCTGGTAATGTGCTACACGTTTCCTTGTCGACTTGGGATGATGTGTGCTAGTGTGTTTATTGTTTGGAATCATGTTGGAAGGTATAATAAGTTGTTTTTGGTCCTTTCTATCTCTTGGATAGGACCACATTATATTTTTGTGGGTGAATTATTGAATTTATTGCTTGTATTCTATTCTAGATGACCTAATTGATGTTTTGAGATCTTGTAGAGGATATAAATGAAAGAACAATTTTTTTGCAAGTTAAGCGAGTGAGTGATGGTGTGTGAGTATGGATTGGTAAAGTAAGTTGTGAAAAGGAAGATTCAGATGTGTTTTAATGCCTCAGTCAATAGAGTGTATTGTTGAAAAATGTTGTAATTTCATATTTTTATATATCTTTTTATCAAATAGTGAGTCTCTTCAATAGGTCCTTGTAATTTGTATCTTTCCCTAGGGTTGTGCGCCTTAACTTGAAAGTCCTTTGTATCTTTCCCTAAGATTGTGCTCCTTAGCCTACAAGTCCTTGAGGGAGTAGTGTGCTTCATTAGGCAGTGAGCCATAAAACAAATTATAATTTTGTAAGTAGCGAGTTTCCTATATTGAGAGATTTCTCTATGTAGTTTTTCCCATCTTAGGTTTTCCACGTAAATCTGGTGTTATCTTGTGCATGTGTGTTTATTGCCTTATCTTTCATTGTTGTTGATTTGATTAAGTGTTGTTGATATGTTTATAAGTTGTTGATCCTATTAAAAGTATAAAATTGCATATTGTTGAAGGGTTTAAGATTTGAAGGGGTTAAGTTTTTAAAGTCGATTCATCCTCCCCCCCGTCAGTATTCGAGTGTGTTCAATTGGTTTTACTTAGATTATTTTTACATATTTGGGGTTTTGAGTTTGCAAATATGTGGTTATTTTTTATAGATTTGGGTTTATGAATATTTGTTGGAATTTTTTTTCTTAATGTTCACCTTGAGGTTTTTATAGGGGAACTATTTCATATGATCCCTTGAGATTAAATAAACCTCACCATTGGATCTAGGAGGCCCAAGAGATGAAGATTGACATAAAATTTGACCTTTTTTGGTTACTAAAATATGCAATTTATTTTCCCTTTGCCCTTGTTGTATGATCATATGATTGTCAATTTGTTATGCAAAATGAAAAATTATATATATATATATATATAAATTTATGCAATTTTATAAAAATTACTTGCATAATAAAAAATAAATTTACAATAAAATTTGATTGGTAGGGGGTTCACAGACCCCCCACAAGCCATTGTACTAGCATATGCTAGCAAGGTACCTTGTGATACTTGCTAGCAGTGGTACCACTAGGGTATTGTTGTCAGTCAAACACCTTCCCTCGTGCCATTGGCTAGGTTGGAGAGCTTCAACCCCCAAGACCCGAGCCTCCAATCTTATGGGGGATCAACCCCATGCCCTACAAGGCTTAAAACAAAATTCAAAATATTTTTCCAAATTTTGAATTACAAAAAAAACTAATTTAAATTTTCTTTCGAGTCTACCATCGCCCAACTGGTGCACCATCGACAAGCCACTAGTGGGCCACCTCTGCTCAACCCTACTAGCCAAATTACACAATTTTTCTCTAGGGGCATAACTTTCGTCTCAGATGTTGGATTTTTGACTTCTTATAATCATTGGAAAGGTGGTTTTGAGTACTTCATTATGGTATTGGTGGGGTTTTTTATATTTTTTTGTTTTGATAAATAAATTCTTGTTGGGTGTCTGGTATTCTTTCCATACTTTGAGAGGTCATAACTTGTGCATACAAAGTTAGATTTTGGACTTCTTATAGTCGACATAAAGCTTGTTCAAAGAACTACATAGTGGTTTAGGTTTGGAGATGTTTTGGTGATTTATTTTCTATTATTTCTATTTGAGTTGTTTATGATTTCTTATTGAGTTTGATTTTTTTTGAGCTTATGGCTATTTAGATCATGGTGATTTGGTATTTGAGTTATTGTATACTCACATGTTCATCTTTGATTACTCTCATTTGAAATGGTTATTAGTATATTATTGATTTTGTATGTTGCATTGTTGGATCTACAATTGTGTAGTGTTGTAGGTTGTCTATACTTATAGGTTGCATATATGACTTAGATGTGGGTTGTCTATACCCATAGATTCTTTAGTGTTGATGTAGATTTATATTCACAACTTGGTTTAGTCACTTGTTTCACTATATTTTTTATCAAGTTGAGGTGGAGAGATGGTATTACCAAGTGCATTCATAATGTGATACCTATGCGTGTTGACTATATGATGGAGACATATGTGGAATATTGGGAGTTTGATGTTGGTACATTTGGTGGTGATCATGGCATCATGGATGTCCCTTATAGGCCTTCAAAACTTTGACATGACATGATTATTTATGCAAGAACATTGTTTGTGGTGGTGTATCTTCTTGGTTTGAGGATTAAGTTTTTACTTTTCCTTTGGGATCTCCTAGTGTTGTACTTGAGTTCTTTGATTATGTGAGGGCCTTTAATTGACCTTCATTGATGAGATTATTATCACAATGTCATGGATATTTTGATTACATGTTCTAGTGGGAGCTAGTGATATTGATGGTTTGGTGGTGTTATATTTTCTTGGTTTTGGAGATTGTGGTTTGAATCTTCCCTTTGGGAGCTCTTGGTGTTGATTTATTTGATTGCATTGGGTCCATGAAGGATCTTCATTTAGGAGATGGTTGTCATGCTTCCATGGAGAGGTTGGTATAGCGGAAGGGATCTATGACAAACGTTGCGAGTGATTACGAATAAAGGTGTAAAGACATCAACAATGAAGTAACAGGAACATTAAGCAGAGAGAATTCAAAACATAGAACCAAGAGAGAGATAAGAAGACACCGATTTGATTACGGAGTTCGTCCGAGTGGACTACGTCTCTGGGTCGAGCTCAATCGAGTGACCAACCTATTGATATGTTCTGAAATGCAGTACAATCTCCACGAGCCTCTTGCAAAACTGCTTACAATATCTTGTAGCCTTTCCACAAAGTTATACAAAAGTCTCTCACTCACACCCCTCTCAAAAGCTCTCAAGGCTAGGGATGACTAACAAAGAGTAAGGAAACTAACTTTGCCTAATAGGATCTACTACAAGACTCAAAACATCAATACATCACAATAATTATTCTCCTAATTCCCTCTAAGAAATTCTCTCACAAAAAGCCTCTCAAAGACCAAGAAAAAGGGAAAACAAGAGGAGAATGATCAACTGATGGATGATTGATTGATGAAAAACACTCCAAGACTCCTCCCTTTTATACTTGAAGTTTACCCAATATGGTAGAAAACCATATGATTTACAAAATTTCCCCATATCTCCTAAAAACAACTCTATCTCCCAATTTTACAAAGAAAAAGAATAAACCCCCTTAAAATAATTAAATTTGTTTTTTTGAAGCCCTTAACTTATTCCTTTTCGGGCTTATTAAGGTTTGGGAGTTTTGTTTTTAATAACCAATAATTGGTTATTAGGCATTCGGGTCTAACTAATAACCTTTCATTAGTTATTAACAATTCGGGCTTCCAAGCGGTTAACAATAACCGAGCCCACTGTATAACTGAGCAAAGTTCGTGGCTCAACGATGGTTAGAGATTTTGGGACCCAGCTGGTTCGGGGTTCAAAACCCCCGCCGGCCATTTTTTTCAAACGAACTCCCAATAAAAATAAATAACAAAACAAAGCGGTCAACCAAATATAGCAAAGGCCGAGCTCGCGGGCGAGTTGGTCGGCGGCCTAAATGGTATATGCCGAGATTCGGGGTTCAAACAGCCCGAACTATTTTTTTTCCCAAACAGACTGCCCCACGCCGGTGTGGAGGGAAGGGAGGCCACGTGTCAAGCTCACAGGAGGCCACGCGTCACGAAACTACTTGCTGAAGAATCCAAGTCATCTGTCCAGTCAGCTTCCTACATGCCAACTCATTGCCACATTGTCCTGCCACTTGGCTGCCACGGAACCTGCCAACTCACTGCCACGTGTCAATCATTGATTCGCTAGAACATAGTCAATTGCCACATCATCGAGTGGACACGTGTCCACACCTGATTCGTCCACGTCATCTGAGTGGAACTGATGACGTCATCATAGTACGAACTGCCACGTGTCAAGACCCCATTGGTCCACGTCGTCATCCGTACGATGACCTATCTCCCAAGTCAGCAAGATGACGTCATTCTTATGTCAGCAACCGTACCACTTGTACCTCGGTCAACCACAAACTTTGACTGGCTCTAACTCGCGCACACGACGTCCGATTTGCACGAAACAAACACCGTTGGAATCGTGACGATGAGCTCTTCGCGATGACGCCAACTTCAACCAATTTGGTGACAATGAATTTTCTGCCTTTTTTCTCGTCCCTGAAAGCTGAGTTGACCAACCTTTGACTAAACTTTGACCGGCAATATCTCGGACATATGGACTCAAAATTTGACGAAACGAACTTTGTTGTGATCGTGTCGACGAGCCCTCCGAACTGACACTACTTTTGGCTGATTCTGAGTCCATCAACTTTTCATATCCTGACAGCCTCCTAGTCCAAGGGTTGACCCAACTTTGACTGCACGTAACTTGAGCAAACGGACTCCTTTTTTTCCCGTTCAAGTTGCGCCGGATTCAGAATTCTGTGCTCTATGCGATGGCACTACTTACGAGAGAAACTGGAACACTTCAATTTAAGGTTCTGAAGATCCACCTAGATCAATCACAGTCTAGGGGGAGCTTTTGGTAATGATGTAGATTCATCACTTGGTGATGGATGATCTTTTGCAGCCGTTTTTGGTGTCATGGAGGAGCTCTTGGATCTTTTTTTTTATGTAATGAGAGTTCATTGACATGTTGGGTTTTATTGATAGGAAATGGTTATATTCATATGGTTTATAGATGATGGCATCTTGGCTAGCCATGGAGGACTCTTTAGTCTTTGGTTGATGTGTCATGATTTGTCATTTGACATGTGATCCTTGTTTTGATAGGATGGTTGTTATTGTGCCATTGTGTAATCTTTATTGTATGGTAGAGTGTTGGCATCATACATGTGCTCTTAGGAACATGATATGCTCATTGGAGCATTTGATATTTTGAGATGTGATATCATGATGTCATGATTGAGTTTTTGATTCATGATTGGGGCTTTGACTTTGATCTTGGTTGGTTTTTTGGTATTGAGTATATTAGTCATTTACTTGGGAGCTTCATGATAGTGTTATGCTACATTTAAAGTTTAGCATGGATAGATTAGTTACATGTGCTCATGGATACTTGGAGACATAGGTAAGGCTAGGAGAATGTTAGGATAGGTGACATTATAATTTCTATCCTAAGTTGATATTATGTGTCTCCATGTTATTTGGAAAGTGTCCTTGAGGATATGAGAGGGAAAATATTTATTATTTATTTTCCTATGACAAATTGTAATTGCATTCATAGAGGTGGACCCACTACAGTGATAGTTACATAGCATATTGGAAGAATATTTCTTTTGGGTGTCCACTTTCTATGATAGTGTATGATCTTGCATGTTGTGCATGTTATCCTAGATTGGGCACTCAAATTTGTAAGTTCTGGGTATGAGTCGTCAAATCTGTCGGACAGTAATGGAGCACTCGAGATTGCCTAATCTTGATTAGATATGGGTTAGGCACCCATGTGAAGCCCATGTGATCATTTAATATTTTTTATCATGTTTATGGGTTATCCACTAAGGGGGTGTGGGTTTTCCAAGTGGTTTAACCTTTTTTTTGGGATACCACAAGTGGTATTCTCTCTCACAAATTTCTATATATTGGATCTTTGAGATGGTGGTTTCACAAGTTTGTTTGTAGGTTGTCAAAGTAACAAAGTGCTGTAAAATTTTAGAGAGGAATGTTGTATTGGTGTACTTTATTGGGTGATCCCACAATAGTGGTTTACAATTTTTGGCGAAACTGGACACTGAAATTATTATTTTTAACTAAATCTTCACATTCAGGCACCTATAGCGGCTAAACCGTGAGGAATTTGAAGATGATGCAAACTAGAGTCTCGTCACATTTTGCCTATAGATTTTAGAAATATTTTTTTCAAAATTTTTGGAATAAGATTGCACTTCTTTTTCCATCTCCCACGAAAACTGGTTTTTTTCAAAAACAACATTTTTAAAAAGTGATGCACATCGTATAATGCATAACTTTTTTTCCATGAAAGATAAAATTCTAATTCTTTCGAATTTAGATTTGTAACTCCGATATCTAGTGCTTCCACTTGGTTAGATAGTTTTTTATTGAATATTTTTTCTTTAATAAAGTTTTGAAGTCAAACCAATTAAAATTTAGACGTAGCCTGACCGTATAACGCGTAACTTTTTTTGTTGGATCAAGGACTTCAATATCTGGTGGACTCATATTTTTTAATTTTTTCTTTTGATAATATGCAATTTTTCCACATGTGCAGAACAAAGACCTTCATTTTTGGTGAAAAACTTATGTTTAATAAAACTCAAAAACAAATACATAATAAGAACAAAACATGTTAAAAAAGGTATATTAAGTTGGATGAAAACAGGTTCTAAGGACCTATCTAATTCAGGAAGGGTTTCTAAAGACTTCTCCATTTCATCCTCAGCTTGGAAACTTTGAAGTAAAAAAATAGACTTTTGTCTCAAAGAGTGGTATGAAGAGGGGCAAAGGGAATTTGAGAGCGAACCCCTAGGGGTTCGAGCAAACCTCAAGGGGTTCGGTATGAGCGGAAAGGGGGGTTTGAATGAACCCTTAGGGGTTCGCCTAAACCCTGGTTCGAGTGAACCCCTTCAAATTTGCTATGCTTTTGTTTTGTTTTTTGGCGGCCAAAATTTAAAGGGGTTCACTCGAACCCTAGTTTGACTAAACCCATAATGGGTTCACTCAAACCAGTAGGTTTGTACGAACCCCCAAAATCACTTTTTTAGCTTTGGGATTGTTTTTTGTGAGTTTTCCCTCACTTGAATTGTAAACCACCATTGTGGCTTCACCCCATTTGGAGATTAATACAAGCATTGCATCTCTTTGGGTGTGGAGTTTTTTCTCACAAGGGTTTCTCGATGTATATCTTGTGTCACTTGTGATTCTCAACTTGTGGCATTATTATTTTGATTTCATTGTTCGAATTGCTAATCACATAACTGTAAAGTCCTTGACTTCTGGTTTTATATTTTTTTGCGGTTGTTTATGCTTGATTTGAATCATTTTGAATGTTTAGATCAGATTAACCACATGGAATAGGTTACATACATGCAATTAAATCACTGATGTTGGTATATAAATGAAAGGACACTATTACAATACAATAGTTCAAGCTAACAACAACAATTAGAAGCAACTAGAATGTCTTCTCTTTGAGTTTATGGTATTTGAGGAATACATACAACCAACTCAGATTTCACTATCAGCATTCTTGTAATAATGATTTGGTAGTACATGTTCAAAAATTCATTTCTAGTTTGCATTATATCCCCATGAACACATACAATGTTACCCCAAAACTCAAAAATAGCAAGTAACTGAGAAGGTTCTTAACAAATAATACTAACAACAATGAAGGGTTCAAATACATAAGTTGATTCTATCACAAAACCCCCATAGTACCCATTGAAAGTTGTACAACAGTCACTGAGAAAAACTTACAACAGACCAAGATGTGAATTTCTGAGTGAGAAATAGACTGGTATTATTAACATCAATTCAAATATATGAAGCACCACAAACCCAACTATTACTAATGTTCTTTTGACATAGTTTCAAAGCCACCGATTGTCTTAAAGGTAGAAATAATATATTGACTGTAAAATGTAACTTTAAATAAAGGTTTTGAATATAGAGAGGCAACAATATTTATCCCATGATCATATTTACACAATAGCTCAATAGTCACTCCCTAACTCATCACATCCACAAAAACCAAGCATTATTTGAGGAATATAAACAATAATGTTTAGATCTGGTAATAGATCCATAGAGCCATACTTCAAAAATTCCCAACTCACAAGTGGATACCACATGAGCTCCAATAATGGTGAGAGGATGAAAGTTGATGCCCAAGCAGACCTTCAAGAGATGCGATTCTTCCTTGGGGTAGTGAGTCCAGGCTCTAGTAGCAAGAATGTTTTCCACATCCTTCCCAAGACTCAGCCACTGCTTAGAATCCCACATTTGAACTTCCACTCAGTCGTCCATACTTAGGAGTTTTCACGTCTTCTTCAAAATCAGAGAAATGCACCAAATATAGTTGAAGGTTCGTACAATTATACACATCCTTCTATTTCTCCTCCAACTCATCAAAATCACGACCCTCCTTTGATGCAATACTTCCTCAAAGCTGTGCATAGGGTTATGCAAAGAAAGTCTTCAATCTTGTGCCATATTCTCAAAATGATTGCTCAAAGAGGCAAATACAAACACTGCGAACAAAGGTCACAAAAATCAATCAGAACACTCCAGCTAGGTCAGATAAGTCTCACTGATGAAACTGGTCTCACAGGTCTTGGAACCCGCCATCATTAAGATCTCGAGCTCTTCATGCGAAGGAGAGAAAAAATGACATTCTTCCAAAAAGTGTCGATCAAAATGAGCTCCTTTTCTCATTATACTTTTCCCATTCAAAATCAAAAGTGACTTTTTTTAGTCATTTTTTTCAAATATTTTACTAATTCACTTTTTGCACCAAATAAAGTGACTTTTATAAAGTCCACTTTTCAAAGGTAAATATTTCATTAAATCACATTTGAACTTTTAGCAAAGTCACTTTACAAAAAGATTTAATTAATTACTTAACATCACCTTAGAAGATTAAATTGAAACTTAGGTGATAATTAAATAATTAAATAAATGATTCCCTATTCTCAACACTCGCCTTTGGGAATTAAAAAGGTGAAGTGACATCTCGAGTGGATAGCTTGAAGGGGACATTACATAAACACATTTTTGGTAATCTTGAATACATAATTTTAGATTTGCAAACACATTCTTAGGTTCATATTTGCTGCAAGTTTCACCTTGATTATCCATTTGGTATCAAAGCTAATGGTTTTGTTGAGGGGTTTCCTTTATCTTAAGTGTTGAAGGTTTTTTGGCTGTAGTGGGAGATTTTTCTTTATGGGTTTTGCAGATTTGTGAAGAATAGTGAAAACCATGACTTCTACCTCCCATCTAGATATTGAGAAATTCAATGGTACTGGTTACAAGATGTGGAAGTTGAAGATGGAGGATCTCCTTGAAGAGAGAGATCAGTGGTTGGCAGTTTCAAATGAAAAGAAACCATCTAGTGTGTTTGATGAAGATTGGAATAAAATGGACGAGAAGACATGAGGAACTGTTTGGTTGTCTTGTGGATTCTGTCCTCTTGAATGTTTCAGAAGAATCTACCACATACAAGTTGTGGAAGACGATAGGTGATATTTATCAAATTAAAAGTCTAACTATTAAATTGTATCTCAAAAAACATTTATATTCTTTAAAAATGAAGGATTGTGATTCTATTGTTGAACATTTAAATGTTTTTAATATGGCTATAATTCATCTTGTATTTGCATATGTTAAGATATAAGAAGAAGATAAATGCATATTGTTGCTTTGTTCTTTACCTAAATCTTGGGAAAATCTAATTATTGTCATAAGTGGTGGTGTTTTTGAGCCAAAGATGGATAATCACATTGCTACACTTCTTTCAAAAGAAATGATAAGAAAGTCCATGAATGTGGACTCCCAAGATGTCTTGCATGTGTGAGGAAGGTCCAAATAAAAATGAGGACCTAAAGGGGATAAAAATAGAGACAAGTCTAAAGTATGTTCTAAAACCCCTAAGAAGAGCAGATTAAAGTGTTGGAATTGTGGCAAGAGAGGGCATGTGAAGGATTGCAAAAAAAAGAAAAAGAGTTTAGATACGTCCATGGAAAAGTCCATAGAAGATGGTGATTTTGATGATTTGTTTGTTTTTTCTAACACTATTAGTAATGATGCCTGGCTTATTGATTTAGGTTGCTCCTAGCATATAAATCCTCAGAAGAAGTGGTTTACTTCATATTCAACTTATGATAGGGGAGAATTTTTCCTTGGTGATAATAGCACGTGTGAAGAATACTGTTGGTAAGAGAAAGGTAAAGTTGTGTTTTAGTGATGGAAGGGTTAGGATCCTTAATGATGTTTTACATATTCCAGGACTTGTGAGAAATTTAATTTTAGTATCCAAGTTGAATGATTTTGGAATGCATGTGACATTTGACAAGTCTAGTTGTAGGTTGGTAAGATGGAGTTTAGTGATTGCTAAAGGATCTCAGATAGTGAATTTTTTTAGGCTTAATGTCTCCACTTTTTGTAACTTTGTCAATGTCATTGGCACTGGAAAAATGCATGTATGTTGTGGCACCATAGATTTGGTCACATAAGTGAAAAGGGTTTAAACACCATTTTGAATAAAAAATTGGTTGATGGTATTTCTGAATATTCCATTGGCAAGAAATATTTTTGTGAGCATTGTGTATTTGGTAAATAGAATAGGTCGTCATTTCCTAATGTAACTAACAAAGCTAAGAGATTATTAGAGATCATTAATTTGGATGTGTTTGGACCAGTGGATGTTCAATATTTTTGAAAATCTTGTTATTATGTCACTTTCATTAATGACATCTCAAGATACACATATCTATTTTATGCATACAAAATTTGATGTTTTCACTAAGTTTAAGGAATTTAAAGCCTTAGTTGAGAAGCAAACATATTATAAGATAAGGGTGTTGCGATTTGACAATGGAGGTGAATATTGTTCTAAGGTTCATTTGATAAGTTTTGTAAGCATGCAAGTATTGTTCGAAAAAATAATACTCTTTATACACCCCAGCAAAATGAGCTAATAGAAAGAATGAACTGAACCTTAATGGAAAGAACTAGGAGCATGTTGAGTGGTGCTAAGTTTGATAGATTTTTTTGGGCAGAAGTTGTAAGTACTACATGTAATTTGGTTAATATATCTCCTTGTTCATCTCTTATTGATAATACTCCTTATGAAGTGTGGATAGGTAGAAATCCTTCTATTTCACATTTAAGGGTATTTGGTTGTGAGGCTTTTTGTGCATATGCCTCAAGAGAAGTGATCGAAATTGTATCCAAAAGCACATAAATGCACCTTTGTTGGTTACGATAAGAATGTAAAATGTTATAAGCATCGGAATCCACTAACCCATAAAATGATTTTCTTTAGAGATCTGATTTTCAAGGAGTTTAGAGCTTACTCAGGTGAAAAACAACCAAAGGAGAAAGATAAGACAAAAATAGTGCACTTCAAGGCAAAGATAGAAAATTAGGAAGATGCACATGTGGAAGAACAACTAGATGGATTAGAGGATGGAGAAGAAGAAGAGGGTTCAGAGAGTTCAAATGATGTGCAAGATGAGCATACAAAAGAGGAAGAACAAAATGAGCCCCTTACTCTTACCTTAATAAAATCCACAAGACAATGAAATCCAATTGACAGGTATATCCCATCAGATTACCATTGTGTATTTGCTTTGTTGGGTATCGATGATGAACCTAGATCTTTCAGGGAGGCTCTCTCTTTAGAAGAAAGTGAGTCATGGATGTAGGCCATGCATGAGGAGATGATTGCTTTGGATAGTTGTGATACTTGGGATCTTGTTATTTTTTCCAAAGGAAGGAATCCCATTGGTTGCAAGTGGATATTTAAAACTAAATTTGGTGGAGATGGTTGATTAGAGTAGTACAAGGCCAAATTGGTGGCCAAGGGCTACTTCCAGAGAGAGGGAGTTGATTTCAGTGAAATTTTCTCTCCTGTTGTTAAGTTAACTTCTATTAGATTCCTATTATTTATTTTTGTTGCTTATGATTTTGAAATAGAGTAAATGGATGTTAAAACTAATTTCTTGCATGGGGATCTTAAGGAGGAAATTTATATGTGACAACTTGATGGTTTTGGTGTGAAAGGAAAATAACACTTGGTTTGCAAGTTAAAGAGATCTTTGTATGGTTTGAAACAATCACCTAGGATGTGGTGCTATAAGTTTGATGCTTTTGCATTGAAGTTGGGTTTTTTAGAAACTAAGAGGATCATTTTGTTTACATTAAGGTTATTGATGATCAAATACTAATCATTATCTTGTATGTTGATGACATGTTGTTTATTGGTAACAACAAGGTGATGATTAGGGAGCTTAAGACTTGACTTTCTAGCACATTTTTTATGAAGGATTTGGGGGTTGCTAAATATATCCTTGGGATGGAGATCAATAGGCATCAACTTCATATAAATCTTTGGTTAAGTTAGAGTAAGTTGATACCATTTTTTAGAAGTTTAATATGCATGACTGTAAACCAATAAATATTCCATTTCCAATTAGTACTAATTTGAGTTTAGACATGTGTCCTAATTCTGATGATGATTTTGAAGAGATTCCTAAAGTTTTGTATACTAGTGTCATTAGTAATTTGATGTATGGAATGGTTTGCACTAGACCAAATATAGTCCAAGTAGTGGGAGTTTTTAGCAGGTTTATGTCTAACCTTGGTATAAAGAATTAGAATTTTGTTAAGAGGGTGTTTAGATATTTGTGTGGTACCTGTAATTATTGTTTGGTTTGTCATGGTATTGATGATGTGGTTAAGTCATTGGACATATAGGGTTTTGCTAATGTAGATTGGGTAGGTGACTTGGACAGTTGAAGGTCCACTAGTGGTTATATTTTTACTTTGTTTGGAGGTGTAGTGAGTTGAATGAGTAAAAGGAAACCTACAGTTGCATTTTCCACCATTGAAGTAGAGTATATGTCTTCTACACATTCCTCTAAGGAGGTAGTTTGGTTACAGAGAATTGGTAATGACATTGGTTTTGATTGCAAGACAATGAGGATTGGATGTGATAGTTAGAGTGCCATATGTTTGGCCAAAAATCTTATGTATCATGCTCATACTAAGTATGTTGATATTCAATATCTTTGTGTGAGAAATGGTTGAGAATGGTAAGGTATTGATTGAGAAGGTTGACACTTTAGATAATGTTGTAGATTCTCTCATGAAGCCAATGACCACATATAAGCTCTCTTGGTGTAGAAAGTCCATGGGCCTTGATCACTATACTTGATTATAATTTTTATGTATCTCATGGATGTAATTGCAATGTATAATGTCAAGTGGGAGAATGTTAGGATAGGTGACATTATAATTGTCATCGTAAGTTGATATTATGTGTCTCCATGTTATTTGGAAAGTGCCCTTGAGAACATGAGAGGAAAAATATTTATTATTTATTTTCCTATGACAAATTGTAATTGCATTTATAGAGGTGGACCCACTATTGTGATGATTATAGAGCATCCCAAGAAAATGATTCCTTTTGGGCATCCACTTTCTAGGTGGGGACCACCCAAAAGTGCATGATCTTGCATGTTTTGCATGTCATCCTGGATTGGGTGCCCAATTTTGCTTGTTCTAGGTATAAGCCATTGAAGTTGTCAAAGAGTAATGGAGCACTCGAGATTCACCAATTTTGATTGGCTATGGGTTAGGCACCCATGTGAAAACCCAATTTTGATTGGCTATGGGTTAGGCACCCATGTGAAAACCACATGATCATTTAATATTTTTATCATGTTTATGGGTTGTCCACTAAGGGGGTGTGGGTTTTTCCAAGTGGTTTCACTTGTTTTAGGATACCACAAGTGGTATTCTCTCCCACAAACTTCTATATATTGGAGCTTAGAGATAGTCCAGTTTCACATGTTTCTTTGTAGGTTGTTAGAGTAACAAAGTGCTACAAAAATTCAGAGAGGAATGTTGTATTGGTGTACTTCATTTTAAGATTAATACAAGCATTGCATCTCTTTGGGTATGGAGTTTTTTCCCGCAAGGGCTTCTCCACATATATCTTGTCTCACTTGTAATTTTCAACTTCTACTATTGTTGTTTTGCTTTCATTATTGGAATTGTTAATCACATAACACATTATTGGTAATCTTGAATGCATAATTTCATATTTGTAAACACATTCTTAAGTTCACATTTGTTACAAGTTTCAGCTTGATTATGTAAGAATCTCTTGGGATTAGAGATATTTGTTGAGATAATTATTCTTTTGATGAGGTTTTGGCAAGAAAGTCTGAGGATCCTACACCTTGGGTGGACATGAGTTCAACATGGACCCAAAGGAGATTTTTCTTGGATGATTCATGACGACTTGTTTATCTTGGAGGAGCATTCTCATTCCCCACTCTTGGTTTACTCAACGAATAATCATCTAAGATCCATTGCCTATTATTATTTCCAAATGCATTATGTTTATGATTTTTCTTCCCATGGATATGGATCTTGAGCTATGGTTTTCTAGTTCTAGAGGGTTCATTTGACATGTGTATCTCCTTATGCATTGTGAGTTCTTTCATTGATGTTGAGTTTAAGAGATGTTATTAGGATTATTCCCTTGATTTGGGAATGGATTTAGTTTGAGATGCATATATATTGGTTATGATTAGATGTGAACAATACTATTCTCTTTGGGGTTTTATGTAGGAGATCATACTAATCATAGCTTAGCATTTAGAGGCATGTGTAGAAGTGCATGCTATAGGTTTTGATTTGCAGGTTCTCTCTTTAGTCTTGTTCTTCTTCCTAGATGTTTGTATTCATATGACATTGGATTTGAGGTCTTGTGTGGAGCTATGGTGATCACTATGTGATCATGTGTTGTTCATTATTATTTGGTGATGATATGGAGGTTCCTTTATCTCTTTCTTTTGTTGAGTGTGGAGAACTTGGGAGAGCTATGAAGACTAGTGGTGAGAGATGTATTGTACCATATTGATTGTAGGATTTTGCATACCTTTGTGGATGTTCCTTGATACTACATGATATTGGTTATACCTTCTATGTGATGTTATTGGTGGATCTTTGGATGTTATGATCATTTTTAGATTTGACATTGCATATGAAATGGGAGTTCCTAGATGTTGTGTTCATCATATGACAGGCTTGGCACTTGGAGCTTGTGATTGCATGTTATGGGTTGCATATGTTGATGGCTTGAGGTTCACTTGTTATGATTTGTATACCTTTGAGGCATGGATAGTTGGATGTGTTAGCATTTGTTATGGGTGTCATTTCAGCTATGGTGATTATACCTTGACAACTATTGATACATACTTAATACATTGGATTGAGTGTTTTCATTTTAGGATATTGGTTGGAGGTCGAACTTATGCTTCTTTGTGACAAATATTGTGGAATCTTTTTGGATGGCTTATTATCTTTATGCATTGGCATAATGGAGGATGAGAGCATTCATTCTTGAGATAGTGATCACCTTGATTCTTGTTGTAGGTATCTTGATGGAGCACATGGAGCACTTTGATTCCTTGATAGTATATTTGGCTATAGGGATTGTTCCCTTGTTTATGATTGAGTTTACTTGTTTACCCCTTATGCAATCTATATAACAAGTGGGAGAATGTTAGGAAAATGTGTGTTGTCCACCTTGCATAATGTTCTAATGTAATATTTTATTATATGTGGTGCACTTAGGGGATCTATGGATGCATGCATCACACATGGTTAGCATTCTTGGGGCCACTTTATGTGTTCTATGTAACGTTGTGATAAATATTTAATATAGGGTTGCACATTGGAGAAATATTTAATATTGGAAAAACTTAGTACCAAAAAGTAAATGTGGAGGTTAATTGTTTTGTAAGATCATGGTATTAGCCACATGATTTATGCAATACCACTTGATGGTTTTGAGCAAGCTTGTATCTATAAAAGCAAACACATGGGTAGTTGTCTAGGGTTGGCTAGTTGGCCATTTTGGCTAAGGAGTTGAGAGAATCTCTTATTGACATTTGTAAGGTTTGAAGCATGGCATTAAATGTGTAGTTGCATGCTTGTTCACATGGAGTGTCTGTAGAGGGCTTGTATTTCAATGATAACTATGGAGAACTCTAAAGATGTATTGCAATGGTTTCATTGTTGAATAATACATGAGTGATGGATGCTTTTGGAGGTTGGGTTTTTCCAAGGTATATCTCGTGTTATCTTTTTATGGTATGTTGTATATTCTTTTGCATATAGATTTTGAATACTTGTTTGCATAATTTTTTTTCTATTTGGGTTATGTGGAAATTTTGGATGCATATTTCCTTTCACCCAAATACTTCCCCTCTCTCTAGATGCAAATACAATACTCCTAGATATAACATGAATGGTGTATCTAAGTATTCGTGTTTTCTAATACTTTTTGTTTTGTCTATGTTTGAGGTGGGTTTACCAAATATAATATATCCTAATCTCTAATTGGTTGTGTTTTACAAAACTTTTTTGTTTTGTGTGTTTGAAATAGTGTTATGAAATACTTCTCTTCTCTAGATAAACAAATTTGTTACTAGATATGATAATCCTAGATACAACATGATGGATACATTGTATCTAAACATATCCATATGCAAGCCCATATTTGAGTCATATCTAATACTACGTCTATGTAGCTTATTTTCGAGTCATGATAAAAAAACACTACATTGTTGAATCTAGAAGCAATCTTACTCTCTTTATCATGGGATCAAGATATATCATGCAACTTATGTTGTTAGAGGATACTAAAAAAAATACTTTACCAACTTAAACATTCATTATCTACATAACATCATTAAAAACATCCAATATATATTTTAATTATAACAATTGGATAAATAGATTTAAAGGACACACCTATTAAGAGGTCCAAAATTATAATATTATCTTCATTTCCATGAACACGATTGTTTGGAAGACCTATCCAGGTTTTTGTAGATATCATAAAGTCTTTACAAATACTATTCAATAATATCTAGATATTCTCTAGGAAAGATACATTTTCCAACCAAATCTTCCACAGCTAAAGTAGTTGGAAAAAGACAAAAGTTATTGAGGGCAAAAATAAATCAAATGGCCTATGCAGGTCTCGAACCTGCGACCTTCGCGTTATTAGCACGACGCTCTAACCAACTGAGCTAATAGGCCGCTTTTATAACATCAGAATTAAATATTTTATAAATATATAAATTATTGCCCAAACACTAAATAAAATGTGCAGCTTTTGAAAGGAAAACATTCCCAAAATATCTCAAGAATCGTTGCGCGAGATAAAAAGAGTGTAGAGAAAACGTAGAATTTAATTCCTCCGCTGACCTTTTATCATTCCTAAAACAAAGACTGGTACAGAAGAGCAGAGCATAAATGCAAAAAAATTTCCAAAAGACGCCCACCGTGGGGCTCGAACCCACGACCACAAGGTTAAGAGCCTTGCGCTCTACCAACTGAGCTAGACGGGCAGGTGCCCATATTCTTTGTAAATTCCTTGAAACTATACCTTGCTGTGGTCTACCTCCACACAACACAATATTTGGATATTTTAATTTACTTTAATTTAGTGTGTCTTTAGTTTTTAATTTAATGTGAATTTCATTTTTTCATAAAGCCAAAAACATTAAAACTATAACCTTGGAAGCACATCATTGATAGAGTGCATGATATGCATACATGCATGCCTTAAAAATTATATAATCTACCATTATTATTTTTCATTTGTGTATCATGTGGATAGATATATGTTTAATGAATGAAGTTTGTTATTTGATAATGATGATGATATAATTTTTATTTTTTCGAAGATTAAATTAGAATATAAGATATATTAAAATCTTTTATAAATTTTATAATTTGATTTATTATTTGATATGGTTGTAAAAAATATTTGTATATTATTAGAATTGTATTTGTTGTTTATATTTTTTAATTAATTATATTACAATAGTTAAGAAGACTTATCATTGATGAAAGTGTTGTTTTTATAGTAAATATTAATAATGCACTGTTTATATTTATTAGTATCAGACATATTTACAAAAGGAAAGAGGTGTATATTAATGATTGGATGAACTTACTTTTCATATTATAAGTCAAGATAAGTTAGAAGGAAACACTATTCATTCTCAACTTCATTATTAAAGCAACAAGTCATCCTTATTATAATCACACCAATACAAAAGATGAAATTATAGTTATGGAGGAATAGACATAACACTAGACTACTTCTATTGGAATATGACATGAGAACTATTAAATATAATCTTAATACAGTCATTAAAGTTAGCAAGTTCACTATTAAAAATAGTGTGTTGGGGCTTAAGATTACGAGTGATAAGTTGAAGAGGTCAATTGTAGACTATGAGGTTTCCACTACCTAGTTGGATAGCAAAAGCACTAATTCTTGTCCTAGCTCAAGGACAAGTAGTAAAAATAAAATCTATAACAAGGAAAAGAAAGATATGCAAGAGTTTGTTGATCTTCATGAGATTTTTTATAATGAAGGGTGGGAAGTAGTTAAAACTTTGAACAAATTGTAAGCATGTAATATGTTTGTTTGATTTGCTTCTTTGTTTTATGTTTTGTTTTTGTTGTAGTTCTGATGTAGGTCAGCTACTACTATGTTAACATTCCACTTTATGCAACATGGTTTTAGGGGTCTTTCAAAACTCTTTAGCCCTTTAATAAAAATAAATAATCCTTATTATCAATTTCTCCTCCAAACTACAATGTGGGTAAAGCAATTGTAGTTTTAACAAGCACATGCTATATGCTATAATATTTTTTGTTACTTTTAGTGTTCTCTATGACAATGGGTTAGTATGCTTGTGTGGCTAGGTATACATTTTTGGAAAGATATGTAGATATTTATAGTGATGTTTTATTGTATGATGTTTGCCTCTTTTATTGATCATATTCTACATATCATGTTAGCATTAGCCACTCTTATTCAACACACTCTAAACTTTGAACTACCACCTAGCATGTGAGTCTTGCATTCCCCTCCATTTTATTCTCAAACATTTTCACCTTTTCTATACATCATTAGTCTAGAGTGTGGTGCAATTAGTTTGACATTTGAATGGACCTCATTAGGTGTTTAACATAATTAATTTAAAGTTCAAACAAATCACATTAGAATAACTAACTGTGTGGTAAGAGTAAAAAACAACTGAGTGATAACAATAAAATAAGAATAAAAACACTAATTATGATTGCCCAAACCATTAAAGCAATGCAAATAAAATAAAAAGCCATGTCATTTTCACTTTATCATTTCTTATTTTACACTCAAATTTAAATTTCACTAGACCATTGTTGCATAATGAGGCCCATATAATTTATTATATTGCTAAATTAACATCCTAAAGCTCTTTGTATCAATTGGTAAGAGGTACATTTCAAAAACTTCTTTTTTCAAAATTTTGTTAGGATTTGAAAAATATTCTCATGCATGTCTAATTTAACTTCTTAGAATAATAAATTCATCATAATTGATTTATTGTATACTATTATAGAATTTAGAATATAGTTATTTTATTGCATCAAATATTGACTTCTTTAAACACCTAAGGAAACATTTTACACCATATTTTCCCTTAGAGTGCCCTATGTACTATATATATTTCTAATCTAACTTTCTTAAATGATAGATTTGAATCATATTAGAATTGACATTTTAATAAATATGGTTAATTTATGATAATATTTGTTTGAAATGTTATATTTTTTGAATAATTATGATAAATTTTGACATACCAAATATTACATTTCTTCTATGGTTTAAAGCTTTCCCTCGTTTAAGTGTATACTTTAATTATTGATTTCATAGTTTATTTATTCATGATATTCTTGTATTTAAAGTTAGAATCTAGTTCTTGTAGTTTTTCATATGAAATAATTTCAATCAAGTCTAAGAGACCCTTGATTTATAATTTAGCACATTTTTTGCCCCTTTTTGTTGGAGTAAATTCATTTTCATGTGTTTCGTTGATCATTTGTGATCCATTTGTTGGTAACTGGTCTAAGAAATCTTCTAATTTGGGTCCCCATGTTGAAGTGCTATTTAAAAGGGTTAAGAAATGTTGAAAAAGTTTATCAAAATGAGGAAAAGTAGTCATAATTTTGCTTCTAGGTTTTCCCTTCCAACCAAACCAAATTTGGTTTACTTTGTTTTCCCCACAAGGTCTTGTTTGATTGGAAGTCTCAAATAAAGGAGAAACAATGAAGAAAATAGTCTAAGTCTTCCTTTTGCAAAAACTCAAATTCCAACTGAACTTCCCCTTTTGAAAAATTTATTGGGTCCAGTTTAGTTTTATTTTCCTACATGTCCAGTTCCCTTCAATTTTTCCACATTGTTACTTCCTTTTTGTGGGATCTTGGTGCCTATTTGAACTTCCCCATTTAAAAGTGAACATCTAATTCACTCAAGATATTCCATATGCTCGATCAATCATAAAGTTAATTTTGAATTTACATGTGGAAGTCCAATGTTTATTTGAACCCGATTGATGTTCACTTGGCTTTTGTCTGGTTCACTCAAGTTTTCCCACATTAATGCCTTTGTGAAAATTTTTCCTCTCTTTGAACTTGAACGGTTAAACCTATGCATTTATCTAGTTCACCTGGAAAGTTTTGCATCCCATACCTTTGTGACATGATTATTCCATCATCGATGTATCATCAACCCTTTTACAAAGATTTTATAGAAAATTAAACTAAATCTTTTAAAACCCACATTCTTATTTGATTTAGTTGGTCTCCCCACAAAACTAGTCCACTTGCATTTTCTTGCATGCCATCCTTTGTTGATATCACTGCGTCCTTTATTGAGATCATCCCACCCTATTAATGCCATCATGACATCATCCCATCTGAAGTGTTCCCATTCCATGGTGACATCATGCTTATGCCATTATGATGTCATAACACCAAAATCAAATTGTAAGGTTGGTGCAGGAGCACCTAGGCTGACCTCCACCTTGTTTGTCTTCAATTTTGGCTTGTACCTGACCTTAGCCAAGTTAGGATGTTTTTGAGTTTGATTTGGACCTTAGAAGGTCTTGTATTTGTGTGATGAGTTAGTCACTAGGACTTAGGACATCCTAGTTTAATCAATGTTGTTACATTTTGCTTTAAATTAGCTTTAGACAACCTATGTTACAATGTAGGGCAGTAAATGTGTGCTAATCATATCCTTGTTGTTAGAAGATACCAAGAGGCAGTTGAGGAAGTTGATGGTTCGAAGCAAGGAGTTGGAGATCCTAAAATGTAGGATGATGGAAAGAGTTGCAAGAATGTTGCAAAGTTGCATGGCAACATTGTTAGGTTGCATGCAACTTACTTGTCATGGGAATCCGTAGAAATCAGGGTAAGTGCTCGATCAACTTCCTTTGAATATGGGAAAGGCATCAAAATAGGGGTGATGGATTGTAGAGAGCAGGAATATGCATTGTAATTAAGTTTTTGGCTTGGAAGGAATAGAAAAAGACTGTATTTTCTATGTTACCCGTGTCTATTTGAGAAACAGTGTTATCTAAGACTTTGTGTATACTGTTTTATCATTGTATCTGTGTTCTTAGAATATATTAGAGCATATTTCATTTGGTAATTAGGTTGTTCAATGTAGAGTTGTTGATTTGAATCTTTAGATTAGAGTTTAGAGAGTTTGTAATTCCAGTTTTGTGCAGTCAAACTTGGAATGGCTCCCCCATAAACACTGACCACGGGTTTCTCCTGAGATTGGTTGAATATGGGAGAGGAGCCAGTCCATTGTAAAGATGTAGCAGTAGAAAACTTTGAGAGCCAAGCAAGAGTTTGTAATACCAAACCCTAGGCGAGTTCTAGCTACCCGGTTAGGAGTTTGGAAGTGAAAATTGGAAGAGCTTAGGCAGGGGAAGAGACCACTGTACGGAATCCGTATGGTTCCAGGTGGGGTAAGGTAAGGTTTTTACATGCCAAAGGGATTGAGACTTCAAACAATCCACTAGAAGTAGATTTGAAGGAGACAGCACTGAAACCCTAAGAATTAGGTCTACTAGCCTTTTTGTCCTTGTTTGTAGGAATCCACCGTACGGTTGGAACAGAGGTCTGACACCCTGTGGAAGATTTAAAGGACTAAAAAGGGTGTCAGGAAGTTCCTTTTAATTGGTAGGTTATTTGACAAGTTTGAGAGAAAAAGTTAGAAAACTGACTGGTAAGGGCTACAAGGATTAGACCACTTCAAAGGCAAATTCTTGAAAGCGGGTGATTTGAAGATTGAACACCAAGAAAGATGCATTCATTTGGATGTGAAATGCAAGAAATCAGTGTCTCCAGCTCCCCTGCAAGCAGTTCAAGCAAGGTGATGAAGTTGGCATCTAGACCCTTCTAGGTGTTGGAAGAAGAGAGCAGATTCAAGAGGTGTTTGTCCTCCAAGGTTAAGCACAAGGATTGAAACTCTTGGAATAGAGTTGAAGTAAGGTTCAGTTGATGAACTAAGTCAAGATAGAGCCTAGAGGTTGGCAAGTTCTTGGTGGAAGGCAAAGTGAAGTCTTCTTGTTGGTTAGTGCAAGCAAACCTTGGAGGTCTCATACACCATATTGGTATTAGAGCAACGTTTGATTCAAGGCTTGTGATTGATGTTGCAGCCCACTGAGTCAGTAGGAGAGAACACACTAGAGGAAGAAAGAACCATGGTGACAAATGCAAAGTTGGCTAAAAAGGTAGAAGAGCAAGAGGAAGATAACCGGTTGCTGAGAGAAAGGTTATCTCAAGTGGAGAAACTCTTGGATGAAGTCCATGAGACAGCAGATAAAGTGAAGGACAAGATAGTACAGAAGGAAGAACATGAAGCCAAGGAAAAAGAAGAGGACTTGGAGGAGGAAGCTCCAAAGCCTGATCCTGTTCTTGCAGAGGAACCCTTCTTGAAAGCACTGCAGGCCTTAAGTGGCAAAGCATTGGAGGGTGTGCCACTATTCAGTGGACAAATGGACCCTGATTCAGTTGTAGACTAGATTGAAAGCATAGAAAATCACTTTGAGTGTGATGGAATAATAGAGGCCCAAAAGGTAAAGGTGGCCAAGTCAAGGTTGAGAGGAGCAGCTCTCACATGGTGGAAGTTTGTACAATCTGAAAGAGAGAAAGAGGGCAAAGGTCCCATAGTTTCATGGAGAGGAATGGTAACTAAGATAAGGGTGTGTGCAAGAAGTTGAGTCCACTTTTTGGCCAAAAAGTGGAAGTGTTTTCCCTGATTTTCAGTATTCGACACATTTGACCTTAAAATTTGAAGCACTTAGAGATGAAATCTTTAAAAAAGTCACTAATCATAAAATGTAGTGCTCCGAGTCTAGTTTCCAAATATGTAATTTATTTCAATACCCAGTTGTAAAAATTGAGTTTCAATAGGCATTTCAAAACCACTGTTTAAAAGTCATTTTTTGTACCATACCATGCACGTGTACGACATCCATATTTTGACTTAAATTATCGTATTTTTCTAAATCCTTTTGGGAAAAGTTTTATGACTCACTGAACCTTGCTCTTGATATTTTTTTATGTAATTTTTTATTGAATATTTATTTTTTTTGTTAATTTTTTATTAGGCAGATTTGTTGTTTTGAAAAATCGTCATGTATGACATGCATAAGATGACCTAAACTTATCATTTTTTGAATTTTTTTTTTCAAATTGAAAAGAATTGTCTAAAGTTTGCTCTTGTGCAATCCATTTGTCAAAATGTTATGTTGATCAAAAGTTATTCAAATAGTAAAAAACTTTGATATTTAAAGTTTATGGACCAATTTTATTAGAAATTAATTGAAAAATACAAAAAATAATTCAATTGCAAAACAAATTACATATTTAGAATCTGCATTGTTTGATCTAAAATGGCTTTAGAAATTTTTTGAAAAAAGGTCGTCAGCCATATGTCCAAAGTCGATAGTTTTCTTTGACATTGTTAGGGCCTTCAATTTGTAGGTCAAACCAGGTTGAAGGCTTAGGTTCGGACTTCCAAAGCTTTTTGAACGAAACCTTGGCAAAAACCCACACGATGCAAAAGAAAATTCAAATTAAAAAAACGGGATCCGATTGGTAGGATCCCGTTTACCATATAGGATCCTGTGTCATAATCGGGATCTCGTTTCTATTTCAACCGTTGTAAACGTAACGGGATCGCGTTTATAAGACGGGATCCCGTTGCCTTAACAATGGCTTGCACACTGGATTTTAGTGAACGAGATCCTAATTATAGAGCAGTATCCCGTTTATTAGTAAACGGGATCCCGTTTGGTAATCGGGATCCCATTTTATTATAAGCGGGCGGGATCCCGTTTATATTATTTAAAAACACTGTTCACAATTACTATCAACTCTGCAACTTTGCACCTTCACATGTACGGCCGAGAGCATTAAAAATCAATTATTTTTCATAAGTTATTGTATTTACAGGTGGTCAATTTGATTTTTTGTTGATTTTATCAAAGGGAGCATCATCTACACCATTTTTGAAGTGAAATTTGCAATATGGATTGAATTTTTCAAAGGAAGCATAAAGAAAACAATTTTTAAAGTGGAATTGTGGTAGTTTTCTATTTGTTTTGAGGAACACAAGAGGAAGAATTTTGGCGTAATAGGTATTCAACTTCCAATTTGGATTCAATATTTTGAAGTATTTCACTATTAACATTCATTTGTGCTTGAGAATTTTATAATTATGGGAGATAAATTTCGTAATAAGAGAAGAAAGACAGTGACTCCTCAAGAAGTTGAAGCAAATAAAGAAAAAGAGAGACAAAGACAAAGAGAAAGAAGAATGATAATAAAATCAATGAACGATGGTGGAACAACCAATTCAACAACTATTGAAGATGAAAACATTGAAGATACCATAGTTGTACATGAAGCTAATTTGCAAGGAGTCAATTTGGAGAAGAATATGATTATACAAAAAAGTCCTACTATGTCTTCAAATCCCTCTTTGAATGCTATGGAGAATGTTTCAATATACACAAATCCAGGTACGTCTTCAAATCCACATGTTAGTGACATGGTAAATTTGTTTGTAGAAGATTTACAAGAAGCTGGATATAATGATATTGACATTGACTATATTCAAAGAAATGAAACTTTTATAGAATTTGTTGAAAAAAAAAAAGAAAAATCTTTT
>VDFB02271358.1:828519599-828549318 GCA_007258455.2 Sequoia sempervirens | reverse complement strand
TTGTCTTTGTGACAAAAGACTTTCACCCTGTAGCCTTTCCATTCTGCTTTCGTTCATCTCATCAAAAAGCATTGGAAAACTTGTCAAATGAATCAAAGTGTAAAGGATTCAATGTCAAGCTTGAACCTACCTCATCTATACAGGCGTTATGTTCATTTTTAGTTGGAAACACACTATAAACAACAACAACCTCTTGCTTGACATGTGATTTTTTTGTTTTGCTGGCACAAAAGGGACTGCAAGAATGTTCAATTGTTGTAATAGGATTACTAAGTTCATTATGAGGTGTTTCAAGCTGCTCTTAGCTACAAATTGGCTGTTGTATTGAAAGAGCACTCCTAAAACTTGGAATTACGATTGGTTTAGACTCCACAACCCTTTCCTATTTAGTCTTTAGCTGCTCTAAACGGTAAACCTCCAAAGCTAAACACAATGGATTTACATTCCTAATCTTCTCCATGATAAGTGAGCCATCCTGATCAATGGGATGCTCTACAAAAATCTCATCTTGAAAGGGTTGAATTTCGTCTTGAAAGGATTTTGAGCAAACAAAAACTTCATATGCTCCTCTTTTGCAGCTAACTCCCTCTCAAGCCTTTCTTCAAACTGTATCCGTTGAGTCTCCAACTCCTGCTCATGAAGGTAGGCCTGATAGTCTAACTCCTATTGCTGTAAATCAAGCTCTTGTTGCCTCCTAAACTCTTCTATCTGCTCTGTGATGTCTAACAATATGTCCTCTGTTGCATTCATTTTTTTTTATATCCTCAACCTCTTGGATTTTATTTTGGACAATAAATGTTGATATGAAGGTTGAGTAGGGGTGGGTGGGAGGTAAGCATGTTGAACATGCTGATAGGTTGTTACATGGCTATTTGGGATAAAACCAGTAGCATGATTGGCCCGATATGGCTGATAGGGTGATTGGTTGACAGGATTTTCATGAAACGGAAGTGGGTATAAATGCTGACTATGAAAGCCTATCATTACTACTCATATAAATGTTGGAAATTAGAATATTAAGCTTGTAATTGAAACATACTAGCACTGAACTTGTTGAAACCAGTAGATGTGTTCAAAGTCGCCAGGTATAAATATATACCTTTGAAAGGTAAAATACGCTGTTGTATATACCAGGACAACAGCTTGAAACTTTTGAATTTCTTCTCTGAAGTGATCTTCAGAGTCCCATCGAGCATGCCAAAAACCGTTTTCAAACATATTGCACCCAAACGCTTAAATAGTTAAATTTAGCAATCTATTGAAACATGGAATGATCCTCAAGCCTGCGAGTTGCCTATTCTTGAGGATCAATCTCCAGAGAGGGTTGGTTCCCTGATGAAAACCTCCTAAAACTAACTAACTTGGCTGGAAAAGAGATAGAAAGTTTGCTTGAATTGAAATCCTAAAGCTATAGGAGGTGATTGCACCAAAATTAAGTGATTCTATTCGCTATCCTAAATCTATAATCAGCTGCAATAAAGTCCTAAATCTATCTCACAATTCAATTAAGATCATGAAATTCATCAATATTTCACATGTAGGTTTGAAGTATCAATGTTTGTAAGAGGAAAACTAGATTTTCATAGATACAAATGATTGAAATATTTGTTAAACACAGCATGCAACTTGAATTATAACATGAAATCTTCTTGTTTTTTAAAGCATCAATGAGACAAAACAAAGGATTCAAGATAAAATCACAGTGTTTAAATCAAATCATTCACATGACAATAAAAATCAAGAAAGTATTGAGAAGGAAACACTTTACTGAAAACTCTATTACAATGCTTGAATAAAAATGTTGAGTTACAATGCCTCACTGCTGTATGTGTAAGCAGGAAAAAAGAACTAGAATGAAAAAGATAAAAAAAATTCAATATATACAATGAGAATGCACTTCAAAGTGCATGAAAAAGTAACTGAAAGTCAATTTCAGTGAGAGAATGACAATTCCAAGGTGAAATCAGAGCAGAAGCAAAAATTCCTAAAAATAAGGTTCAAACTCATGCAAAAATGAGTGAACTCAGTCTCAAACTCGCAGTCATAAAGCACACAACTGATCTGCAACTCAAACTGAACTGGAAATCTCTGAACGTGAGCCAAAACATGCAAAAATCCTCCTTGCTTTAATCAATTCACCCATGATAACTTAAAGTCCATTTCACATGACAAATCTTCAGTTGAGTCTGATATGAAACTAAAGTAAAGTGCCAAACACTTTCATAACTCACATGATTAACTCATCTTCTAGTTAGCTCTACTCAAGTACTGCATGGATCTCTAATTAACTCATCATCACATGATGTCTTTTATTTGCATGTAAAGATAGCTAATTAAGTAAATGATTTATAATGTATCATTTAATCAATTAACCTACATTGAGAATGCAAAAATAAAAGAAAGAATAATATTGAGGCATAATGTCAAATCAAAAGCCTTAATTCTCATCTCACGGGCCTTCTGACATTATACTTAGCATATTTCCAATATGCGTTCACTATTTCTAAAAATATTAGTCGACCATCATGTGTATTGGAAATTTTTTGATAATAGTTGACCATAATGATAAAAGCAATACTGACTTAAGAGTCAAAGCAGCCACAGGCAAAAATAAGATATAATGATTATTAAAAATCATTAATAAAAATATAAAAAATGGCTTAGGGTGAATGGAAAAAAGCAAACATTGAACCCTAAATCATTATCACTCTTTTGACTTTGATGAAACTTCCTGAAGAAGTTGGCCGTCACTGTTGAGTAGGGTTTCAACTCGAAATTCCACCATGAAATGGCTCAAATCTGCACCCTTTGGACGTTTTCTGAGCTGAATCTTGCTGATTTTCATATGGTAAGTTCATTTTTTACCAGTTTGAGGCATCTTGACTCCATTATATAGCATTTTATGAGCTTAAAATCCATGGCTGTGCATAATATCTGATATATTCTTTGTCATTTCTTTGTCCTTGTCGATCTCTGCACTTTGCTGGCTTTGGCTGCCATGAAAGAAGAAAATGTTTGCAAGAAATAATTGGAATTCTTTGGCTATCGACCTCCTTATGAATTATTTCTGCCTTAATAGACAAGGTAACTCTGATACTTAGTTATTTCATGGTTTTTGCTCTATCTCTGGAATAAATCTTGGCCTAAAGACCACGACCATGCTCATTTCCTGACATATCATGTGTCTATTCTTTTGTTCCGGGTGCCATGAGAACTCTTGAGAGCACGACTTGCACTGGTGAATACGTGCCAAGAAAGAATTTTTGGAAACATTGTTCTATGGCAGTGTTGGTAAGTTTGATCTTTCTCCTTCCTGTATATATTTCTAGCCTCCTTCAGGCCACCATGGTAGATTTGAACCTTTGTCTCTATATGGGTATTCATGATTTATCTGCTCTTTGTATCTCTTGTTCTATTGGCTGAAAACTTCATTAATTTAATATGGTTGCCATTAGTAGATATTTCCAGATTTTTTTCCTCATTGTGTACATTGAGGCCACGACCATGCTTACTTTGTCTTCACCTGGGTACTCAACATATGAAACTTCATATATTTCTTACCGTGGCTGTCAATGATTCTAAGTATTTTCATTTGTAAATGGAGCTTTTCACTAGCACAGAGGAAAAGCTTGAATGTAGCACTCCTCTTGCATGTATTCGCCTTGAACAAAAGATTATGCTATAGCTGTGACATATCTCCCTTATCTAAAATTGTACATTTTCCTTTCAATGGATTGTGATTCAGAATGTCAAAATGTTCTCTAATTACTCTTCATCACTGTCATGATAGATCTGCCCTCAAAACCATAGTTCCTTGCATTATGTACTTCATTCACTATAAATTACTTGTTTGACATTTCAACAATCATGTTACCTAATAGCTTAGTGAATGTTGAAGCACCTTCGCATTATATTTGCATTGATGTCTTGTATCTCCAATTTTCTTCATTGCTTTTGTTACCTAGAAATACCTGTAGCATTTGGAAAATCTATTTTCTAAAATGAAATTCTTCTTAGATTATCTGGTTCCAATCTTAGTGAAGGATTTGTTCTTTATCTATTACTGTGACAGAAATGGCTTTGCTCTTTACTGTTGTTCCATTATATATGTGTTCACCATTACACTTAGCAAGCACTATACTTTTCTGTTGTTGCTTATTCTTATTTCAAACAAGAATTTCAAGGTATCACATGTCATGCATTTTCTAAGATAACATTTCTTTTATCTATGAATGTAAAAGCTTGCATTTGTCCAGTTCCATATATGAATCATCTTCACTGTCTCCTTTCATTCATTGTTATTTGGAAAGTACAGTGTATTCTCATGTAAATAAACTAGTTCCCTATGCTTGGATAATAATCTGCAAGTAATCATTTGATTTAGTTTTCATATATAACCCTTGAAAACCTCATATGCACGTGCATGACTGCCTCTCATTGTCTTTAGACTGTCATATCTTATCTTTGCCATTTTTGTCAATTATGTGACTAGTCTCAAAACTTCATGAAACTTGATGCTCTGTTTTGTGGAGCCTTCATGGTACTGTCATTCTGTATTGTTTTTCTTCAAAGAATTTAATTGCTGCTCCACTAATGACTATCAATGTCATGTTTTTTCAGAAATACGCATCTGTTACTTATCACTAAAAATTAATGACTGTCCTTTCTTTGGTCGGTTGCATCATGCATTGCTCCTGTCAACATGACAGTCCTGTAGCATACATTCTGAAACTTCAAGTCATGTTTCTATGACCTTGTTAACTCCTTTTGAAATAAGAGCAGATGTGGACTTGCTTTGCATAATGATGTTGTTATGGATTATTCTGTTCTATCTCTTGAATGTTTGAATGGACTATGCTGCTCTGATATTGAAAGAAACAATTTAATTGCTATTTGTCTTGATGAGAAAAAGATAATTACTTAATCTATTTTACCATGCTGAATTAGACTTCTTGATGACAGTCCTAGATGATGACTGTTTCTTTCTTTGATTAAATAACTCTCATATATGATGTGAATGAGAGATGTCCTTATGATATGGCAGGCTCTACCCTTGTGGGAGCCTGTTTTACTCCACATATATAATAAGATAATCAAGAACATGATGAATATGTTCCTGCACATTGAAACAAACATGTTAGCAAAATAAAAGAAGCTAAAATCTTCCATTAAGTTATGTTTTTCTTGACTGTCAGCTCAATCATTTGGTGAATGCTTTATTTAATGCAAATTACATTCCTGTCGGTAGCGTAGGCATAAGGCAAAATTTAATTCATCATTGGTTAGAGTATAACTCTATTGCCATTCCTTTATAACTTTGCAGGTTCATGAAGCGAGGAAACGAGGCTGCATCAGCTTGAAGACAGGACAACTGAAGACATCAAGCGAAAGCGATTCATCATCACAAGCAATGATGAATTGCTCCTATACTTTGTGCTTATGTTATTTTCAGTAGTGTAGTTTATCTTTGAATTTTGTATTCATCATTTGATTGTCATAATTAAATTCAGTTAGTCTTGCGGCTTGTGCAAGATTCAATGTTTTTACAAAATGAATAAAAGCATTATTATGCAAATTCTCAATTTTTTGTTTCAAATACTTGCACGTTAAAATTGTAATTCAGGTGTAAATTGATCTCTATGATGATCAATGAATACTTTAATCAGTAAAACTTGAAAAAAATTGTACCTATAATTCATGAATTTGATTAAGCTCTACCTGTTTGAGATCGTAGTGAAAAATAGGTAACAATGATAATTTTGAAGAAGATGATGACATGTTTGAAATGATAAATACAATTGAATTTCAACCTTGTAAGGATCGATCCACTTTGTTAGAAGACATTTCTTTTACTCATAATGATGCATCCATATCGACACCTGATGGCCCTCTCTACATTACCGGTTGTATTTATGACAAACTCACAAGGGGAATACTCATTGATCCCATGTGTTTAGAGAATGTGTTTAGAGAATGTTATCAATAAAGAATTTTTATTTGTGCATGAAATTTAAAAAGATAATTATGAGCAATCAAAAGCATGGCTAAAAATTCATGATGGTTCTATTTTCCCTGTGATCGGTTCAATAACTCTCCCCCTCAAAGTTGGACCAAAATAGTTGGATGTCTCATTCACAATTATCCTAATGTTGGATCAATTTCATTAGAAGTTAGGCTATCCATGGTTGCACTCAATGAATGTGGTCCCATCGATTAACCCAAATGCATAAAGTTTCTATTTGAAAATGAAATACATACAATTTTTCACAATGGGTTCAAACCTTTATGTTCACGTGGAAATTTTCCATTAGATTATTTTTGGCCTTAACCTATTAAACCTGTTAAACCTTGTGAAGATCAATTTTTTATAGCATATCAAAAATTTAAAGCTAAATGTATAGCAGAGTTGTCCCTTAGTAATATCCCACCTGAGGTTCCTTGACCTGCTAAGACTTTAATGGATGTTTCTCCTACCCCAAAGGTAGTGGAGGAACCTAAGTTTGAACCAGATTTCCTCAATCACATGGAATGTATGTTGTGGTTCCACCTCCACCATTTTATAAAATACCAAGGGACAATCACATAATTAACTTTGTGCCTTTGAAAGAAAAACAACTTTATATGCCTAAGAGCGTGGTGATCTCCCAACCCGCAGGGGTGCCTCCCGTTCCTCCTCTAAAGGAAGAAAAGAGACCTATGTTGGAAGATACCTTGGTTAAGCCTTCAAAAGTTAAAACCTGTGCGAGAAAAAATAGAAGTGCTAAAGAGCATAAGCATAGACAACGTGTCATAGCTCGCTAGCTTGTTGAAAAGAATAAAAATGACCAACCACTAGTCAAAACCAACTTTGATGAATTACCCCCAACCCATGCAACCACATCATCATATATATCAAAAATATTAATAAAGTATTTATTTTAAAGAGCACACCTTACCCTAGTTTAATGATCTTCCTTCAATAATGTCAACTAGTTTTTAGTCACCCATTTTAATAGCTAGGATTATCTTCTTTATCTTTAGCTAGTCACTAAACTTGAAAATTCCTTCCAGGGTGATAAGACCTTTAGGAAAATTGTTTGTGTTTAGCCTCATCATTTGATCTCTATATTGGTTTTTTAACATAGACCGATTTTTAGTAGAAACTTTTGCTTCATTCTCTAGGAAGTTGACAATTTTTTGATAATCTTTGAAGACTTACCAACTTATTTGGTTTTCTAGTATAGAAGGTCTTATAACTAACTTGATATGTTGTTCTCTTTTGTTTGCAACATGTGTTGGTATATCAAATTGAGCAGGTTTCCAATTTTTACAATTCTATTAACATGCTTATTTTAAAATCTGGGGATACTCTAGATGCTAAAGCCCTCAAAACCTTCAATCAAATACCAATCCATGATCTAGGTATGGAACTATTACAAAAGGGGAACGTAAAAATAATAAATGAGGTAAGGTAACCTCTCTCCTCCTATATCCATGCTAAAATTCATTAAATTCTATTTTCATGGCCTTAGAAGTTGATATTAGAGGTTTGAGAGGAGTCGTTGAGCATTAATCACATTTTTCAGGTTGAAGACATGCTTCCTAGGAGCATCATCAGAGTTTCAAACCTAAGCCTACCATCCAATCAATGAGTGAAGCATTAAATTTTTCATAAACCGAAAAGAATGTTTCTTTTGGGCATTAGGTGTTGATCCTACCAGGAAACACTTGTCAAAAAGCTAGGGAGAAGAGAACCTTGATCCTAAAACACTAACTAGAAGATCTATGTTGGGTATCAGGCATCAAGATTTGGAGGTATCACTTACCACCTATTGAAGAAGAGGAAGATGCAAAATGTTGAAAGTTCAAATCCTGATGACGTCTTAGGGAAATGGAGAGTGAAGCAAAATATTTGGGGATTAGGCATCAAGAAAAACATATACCACATGTCAAAGAAATTGATAAAATAGTGATCCATGAAACCCCCAAAACTTCAAACCTAGGCATTCATACAACACTTCCCTTGTTAGGTGTTAGGTGTTAGGAATTTCGTCTACAACATGCAATATGGTGAAGGTAAAGATAACACCAAAAACTCGAAGGCTTGAAACCCATACAAGACTAACACTTAAATGTTTCTTCAAGGACTTAGACTTTAGGAGACGAGGAAAATTTAAGGTAAGTAGACAATTAAGGGGATCACTAACAACCAAAAAGATCATCAAATTCTATACTTAGAATATTTTAAAAGGAAAGTAAGGTGAGGTTGAAATTTGATAGAGATGGTATAGAATTAAGAGGGTAAGTTAAAGTCCAAAAATCTAATAAGTTAAATACTTAGTTATTTTTGGAGTTTTGAAACTTGGATTTTGACTAAGGCATGAACAAAGAGGGTTAATGCAAGGTACAAAGGAGTAACATCATGCAATATGGCATAAGTAAGATCTCTTAGATCGAATGTTGTTGATGGGCCATGGGGGAGGCATGAAATGTGAATAGTGCACCAATTCTTGATCTCCAATTATAAATATTATCCATTACTATATGAGATAAGGGCATTGAGGATTCCTTTATTAGAATACTTTGCTAAAGTTATATGAATGAAGGACAAGACACAATTTTTTGCTAAATATGAATTAAAATCTTATCTCTGGAATTGATATGAGATATGGTTGAGTCTCAAATCTTGATAATGAACCTTATTTAAATTTTGTCTAAGTATTAACTTTAAGGGATATTTTGGTGAATCTTCATACTTCTCTTTGAAAATATTAATCATGGCACTTGTTTAAATTTTTTTGAATTATACAAGGATGGAAAGTAAAGATGACGTATGAGCTCAAGGGGTATCATTCCCATCCTAAAATATTCTCTTTATACAATGAGATTGTGGACACAGATCTTGGACACGTGAACATTGAAGAATCATTGTAAAGGATACATAGGGAGGTATATATGACTGACTTGGAATGATGCATGGATTTAATTTAGGGTTAATGGAGGAAATTTTTTTCCAATGTTAGTATAATCCCTAGAATTGTTGTTAACATGTGCCCAACACTACCATTAGACGTAAAGGAAGATATTTGACCCCTCAGGGGAAGTAATATTGGACATTGGTGAAAGACTGATAGAGAGGTTATTTGGTCTCCTAAATTATGAGAAATATGATGAATCCACCATGAAGAAGGAATTACATGTTTATGAGAGAAGTAACAAGTAGGCCACATATTTCATTAATGGCCAATGCCATCTTCTAGTCCTAACAAAGATTGTAAAAAAAATGGAAAAGGTGCAACATAGAAGTGAATTCAAGGAGGATGCTAAATAGTTTATTACACTCTTGAGCAGTGTGTATGGGCATTCCAGTGTTAAATATTTTCATCCTTGGACATGAGTTACTATATTTTGAAAATAGCTAATGGAAAGAGGATTTATTGGGCTACTCTGATTAGTGATAACCTACATGATCAATTGGTTGATGTATTAGAAACTTCCAAATTCCACATGACCTCATATTTGGTATATTTGTTGGCTTACCAAGCTATTTGAATAAGGATTAGAAGGGTGGGTTCCCTCCAAATGGGAGAAACAAAGATATACTAGATCACTATCCCCAGTTGGAAGTCAAAGGAAGTTAGAAGAATTATTGTATTGGCAATTATTCCTTTATTTTTTCAATAATAAGATGGTTAGAAAATTATTTTTCTAAGAGGATATTTGTGGAAGCAACCTTTGAACTAAAGAATTAGGGAGATTGTTACATCCAATTCAAAAAATTCACCTAAATTAGGGTCAACGCAATTTTTCACAAGGCAGTATACAAATTACCCTAGTATCCTAGTGATAAATTGGTTTGTTTATAACTCTATAGACAAGTTGCAAAGTTTCATAAGTTAATTGTAAGCATAAACCAACCTACATCTTTCCCATCAATATTAGAGTGTATTCCTATGTAAACATAGAAATTGCTAATGTTTGAATCACATCCTAAGGATCGAGAATAGAGGAAGCAAACTAAAGAGTCTTCAGGGACAAGCAAGGTGATGAAATACAAAGGAGAAACCAAAGACAATGTTGCTAAGAAGAAAGGTGCAAAGAATAAAGTAATTATGGAATTAGATGATAGTGAGTTTAAAGAGGAGCATGGTCCATTCCAAAGGAGGAGAGAAAATGATCGAGTTTTTCATTCTGCAAGGACTCCATATTCTCCTTCATCTCCACTTCATGAATCTCCAATTCCGTCTCCACCACCATATCCTCCAAGGAAATATTCTCCTCAACTTGAGGATGAGAATCAATTGTCTCCCCTTCCTCCATCTCCACAAAAATATCCTAATCCTTCTCCATCTCCACCTCCAATTTCTAGTCCACAACAACCATCTCCTCTTCCTTCACCTCTTTATTCTTCTCCATCTCATGTACCAATTCCTTCATCACTCCATCAAGAACAAGTAGGTAAACTTGAGGGAGATGGTGAACCAATGGAAGAACAACAAGAAGAGTTCATAATTGAAAATATTGATTCCAAACAACAACAAGAACCCCCTCTTACTAAAGATAAAACTCAAAAGTTGCCATCCCACATGGAAGATACAAGAGTGACTCCTCCCTCTCCTCCTCCTCAATAAGCATGGACATAAAGACCAATATTTCTAGTATGGCTCAACCATACTATACAAAAAAAGGGAAAGGAATTATGTCTAAGAGGAAGATGACTTATCTACATTAGTAGAAGTTTTTAAGGCTAAGAAAAATAGAAAACTAACTAGGATACTCTCCACAATTAGAGTGGATGACTAAGGTGATAGAATAGATAAAGTTGCTACCCCCATGGTGGATAAACCAAAAACACATATGATAGATGGATATTATAATATTCAACATATAAATCTAGGTACCTACTAGGGAAGAAGGAAATAAATATATATATATATATATAATTAACTGTTTCAACAATACTTGAGTGAATGAAGAAAGATGAAAATTCTAAAGAAATTAGGGCCCTCAAGTAGGAAACCTAACTTCCTACATTAATCATCTGGCGAAACCTATAAACTCAGCTTCACCTACCCTTACATTGATAGGAACTTTGAATAGAGAAGCACAACACCTAGATCTTAAGGGTGTTATCCTAGCTACAATAGAGTGAAAAGAAGGGTTAGAACCCCTTGCAAGCAAGATGATTGGGAAATCCTTAAGAGCCTATCACAATATTAGTGATGATACATGCTTAGCACAATACATGAAATTTGAAATCGATGAGGATCTTCTCCTATGGGAAGATAATATCGTATTTTTTAGAGAATAGTGGTTACTCCTATTGAGTTAGCCCAAGTATCTATTTTTATGGGGAAGATCAAAATTTTCCAAAGGAATGGTTAAAATGCAAGCAATCAAGAGAATAAAAACACTTGAGAAGTATAAATATGAGCTAAATAAAAATAGAGGTTCAACAAAATATGTTATGGTTAGAATATAAAATTTCAAAGAGAATATCTCCTATATGTTTTGGGGAAAATTCCCCATTGGTATGATCAATGACAAGGATAATTAAATAATTTGTAGACTCATTGCACCAATCAATGTTTGAGGAGGTAATGACAGGTAGCTAGGATCAAACTCGTGAATGAAGTTTTGGAACCCAAACATATTTCAAATTTTTTACCTTTAATGCCATGGTTGGTGGAAGATGTATTGATGACAAAATTATGGATATTTTGGCACCATCATAACTCTTATTTACATTGAGATGAAGATTTTTGGGGTTATAAAGTGTAACTAAATTTTTTGTAGGTATAGGCCATTGTTGGTAAGTGGATTTGTCACTTTGGAATTTTAGTATTCAAATCATATGATATAATTTTGGGTTTTAGTGCACTTTTAACTAGAAAGTTCCTAAAGGAAAGAGAAAAAAGATTAAAGAAAATGGAATACCAAATAACTTAACAAAAAACAAACAAATTTTATTATGGGTTTCATAAGCTTATTTAAAACTGAACAAGATTCATCATAAAGATCAAAGACTATGTATAAGAGTTTTATGATGAATACACACTATAAGCATTAACACATCCAAATCAAGGTACTAAGAAATGGGTAAGCTTAACATATATCTTTAGGAATATGACTAATCGCTTTCACAAAAAAAGCTTAGGATAGCAAAGGTCATCATCAACTTAACATATACAAATATTAACAATGACACATAGAAAACACCATGAATCCACCTCCAAAAAATGCTTTCCATTACTTTGTAGAATTGTACAATTCCAAAATCCCTTATAGAAAATTTGTGAGAATAAAAAAGTACCTTTACAATAGCACAAGCCTTGTATATGCATAGGATTTTTCCCAGTAACTAACTTATAACTACTTCATAACTACCCGTGTAACTACTTTTTGCAAAATTTTAGAAAATAAGAAAACTCCATTTCAATTAGAATTTGCTCAATTTTCTTGGAGATGAAGCCTATTTTCTAACCTTGATTAGAATATGTGACAAAAGTCAATTTACATCAATAGCAACTTAGAAATTAGAGTTATTCCTTGTGACCTTGACTCTTTGACAAACTGTCTAATCAACTTGACATCACTGAGATACCCCTTTTCCTCTACTTGCATCATTTTTTACTCCTTTTGGAGAAACTCTCTACATCACAACTTGGTTCTGGTGAAGTGAAATTTTTGTTTTGTATGCTTTGAATAGCTTGATAATCAGAGTGATGAATTTGTTTTTAGGAATGATAATGTTAGTCATCCTTAGCCATCAAATAGTTTGGCTCTTCTGAACACCATCCAATTCATGATGAAAATTGGGTTTAACAACTACTAAATGTATCAAGAGCCACAAAAGACCACTCAACATCTTCATTGTTTCTCTACTAAGAACCTATCTATTGAACAATTTTGCATCAACCATAACTTCAATGATCTTTAAATTGATAGTCTGAACTCCATCCCTTATCAATGCATTCAGATTGATCAATAGGAGATCATTCTAAACCTTTGTTTTTAATTTCCCACAAATTATCAAAAGTTTTTGTCGCTCTGCCAAGATTTGATTGATGATCACCAACTTCCATTCTACACTTTGGAACCAAGAATCAAATTGATTCTCTTCTATAGTTGAAAATATATTTTCAACAACTAAGACATTAACATCTATCTCTATCATCTCTTCAAGATCTTTCAAAACTCCTTGACAAACTAATTCTTGTTTTTTGACATTCCTTAGTTCTTTTTCAATTGCCTCTTTCTTTACTTTTGCTTCATCATATATTTCCTTGGTTTTCTCAATAAGATTTGATGCATACACATTGATTTTTTTGACCTAATTTTCTATCACTTTTTCATATGATTAATACTTGTGGATTCTCTCTATGATTCCATTTTTAATACTTCCTTAAGAAATAGGAGCCAAAAAGGTAAGAATTGCATGTAAGAGCAGGGTAGATGTGTCTATAATAGACTTGAGATATGAATTTGGAACTTGCACTTGTTGCTTCAATTGGTCTTTTGCATTATTTTCTTTTTCTATTCATTGTACTAATCTCATAGCTACATTTGGAAATTATGAATGTTGACCTTGTGGGTTCAATGACCAAGGTCTACCTTAATGATATCAAGATCAACCTCAGTAGCTTAATTCACATTTTTCTAAACTAGATCGAGAAATTTCAACACACATGTTTCCTAATGCAAAGTTCTTTGTTAATCTAGAAGTGACCTTGATCTTCTTCAAATTTCTAGATTTTGGAACAAGTTAGCAATTAAATCAAATTTTGGAACAATCAACTTAGCAACTTTCCTCTTCATTGACAATTTTTTTTGTAGCTAGGACGTCATAGGTCCTTGTGAAGATTTTGGGATATTAGTACATGGTCCAGATCATATGTTACAGGTGGAGGAAAAATAGATGGCTCAATAACATCCTATGGAAGTGCACTTATATTTATCAAATATGTAAGTTGTGTGATAGGAAGGGAATGTGACATATCTTGTGCAAGAGATACAATGAGAATAGAAGGGGACATTTTTGGGATTTACTCATCACCCCTAAGATTGCTTTTATCTTATATTAAATCCTTTTCTCCCCTTTCCTCTTGAATAGGTTCCAATAACCTTTATTTGACCTAAGTTGATCTTTTCTTCTTTGGCTTCAGATCAACCCCACATGTGAGTTTGAAGCTACTTCTTTTGGATGGACTCTCATCATCACCACCTCCTTGACTATTTTGTTGAGAACTAAGAGTTGAAGAAGAATATTGAGAAAGGGTGAAAGCAGAAGCACCTTCTTTATCATCATTTTTATTCCTTAAAGAATCTCCTTTGCTCGAGGTATTAGTAATTTTTTGTCTCAATCATTTTCCTTCTAACCTAGTCTTCTGATCTTTTGAGCACATAGACAGTCCTTTCATTGATTTCTTTCGTTTCTTGGTTCTTTTAATTGATAGGTGGCAAGGGTTGAACCTAAATCTTTTCACAATATAGGGAGGGGATCAATAAATTTTGTTTCATCATTCCTAATCTTTTTCACATACCAATCTAGTTTGAACTTCTTGATTTTTTTTAGTTTCAACCTCAACCAATCTCTTTTTTAGACTTCATAGTCAAGTCTTCACAATCCTCTCAAAAATATTCAATTATTGGGAAATGATAGTAACTTGGACCCAAGCTTAAGTTATTTCTAACATATCCCTTGCTATTGAATGGGAACACCATGGTGTAGAAGAATAAACTAATCTTTACTAGTGATTACTTAATATTTTGAGCATCAAAGGAAGACTTGCAACTATAATGAATAAGGCTGATGGGAAAAGGAACCCCATTTTTCTTCCTATCTCTATATTTCTTGTTGACCACATTGGTTTTCCTGTAGAGCTCTATTAGAATGAGTTTATCATCTATTCATCTAGGCATTTTCTATGGGTACCCATCAAACCCTCCAACCTGCAAGCAGGTGAACCTCAAAAATTGAATGAATAGCTTCCATAAATTGTTTTCCAAGAGTTATTTCTTCTAAAGATATTTTGAGTGTAGCGTTTCCCTGGAGCTCTCTCACTGCTAGTGCTAGCATTGTGAAAGCATAATTCACTCTAGAAGTTCTTGTAACTTTCCTCTAGTTGCAATTATGGATAAAAGTCATAGATTTGCATTGTACTGTCATATACTCTTTTGGTCTTGAGCCTTGGCTAAGTCTCCATACTTGCAATTATGGAAAAGATAGGAAGACATGTGAAAATATTGATTTGACTCGAACTTAGTCAACTTCTCATGCAAATCATCATGAAAGATGCCACCCCAATCAATAAATTGGTTCCCTACACGTATGCGGTGATCCCATAATAGTGGTTTACAATTTTTAGCCAAACTGGACACTGAAATTATTTTTTTAAACTAAATCTTCACATTCGGGCATCTATAGCGGCTAAACCATGAAGAATTTGAAGATGATGAAAACTAGAGTCTCATCACATTTTGTTTGTAGATTCTAAAAATATTTTTTTCAAAATTTTTGGAATCGATTACACTTCTTTTTCCATCTTCCAACGAAAACTGTTTTTTCAAAAAATAGAATTTTTTAAAAGTGACGCACACCGATAACGCATAACTTTTTTCCATGAAGGATAAAATTCTAATTCTTTTGAATTTAGATTTGTAACTCTATATCTAGTGCTTCCACTTAGTTAGATAGTTTTTTATTGAATATTTTTTCTTTAATCAAGTTTGAAGTCAAACCAATTACAATTTAGACATAGCGCGACCATATAACGCATAACTTTTTTTTGTATATATCAAAATTCAATTTTTTTTTTGGGATCAAGGACTTCAATATCTGGTGCACTCATATTTTTCAATTTTTTTTTGATAATCTGCTATTTTTCCATTGCAGAACAGGGACCTTCATTTTCGATGAAAAACCTATGTTTAATAAAACTAAAAAAACAAATACATAATAAAACCAAAACATATTAAAATTATATTCGTTGGATAGCTCGTTCTAGGACTACCTGATTCAAGTTGGGTTTGTGAAGATTCCTCCATTTTCATCCTCAACCCGAGCTCCGAAATGCCAAAATTCAGGTTTTTTTGTGTCTCAGGGAGGGGATGAGGAATAAAGGGGTTTCAAACGAACCCCTAGGGGTTCGAGCAAACCCATAGGGGTTCGCTCAAACCAGGGTTCATTCGAACCCCCCTTCTATGAAGGGTTTTGATAGCTCTTTTAGCAGGAAAGTATTAGGAGGGTTCGCCCGAACCTAGGTTCTAGCGAACCCCTAATGAGTTTGGTCAAACCAATAGGTTTGTACGAACCCCTAAAATCATTTTTTTTGCCATGCATTCGTTTTCTGTGAGTTTTCCTTCCTCACTTCAATTGTAAAGCACTATTGTGGCTTCACCCTATGGTAATGATAAAAAGGTACATCCATTTCTCAAACTAAAGTGAGTTTTCATTTCCCATTAGCTAATGAAGAAGAAAAGTCATATTGACACCATCATCAATGAAGAGAGATCCATGAAGAGATTTTGGAACCTAGAGCCTACCTCCTCTGGGTACCAATAACCGATTTCTTTCTATAGTATTAAGAAACCAATTTTTATTTTCACTAAAATATTGGTGAGCAATATCTTTGTTAATGCAAGGGAACTGGTCTCTGTTAGGCAATCTAAAAATGATCCCAATGGAGACACTATCTAACTTGTTCATTATTTTTTCATCAGTAGTCTTGATCTCTCTGGTCTCATGTCCCTTTATACATTCCAAAACTAGATCAGGACACTAACTACTTAGGAAAATTAACATGTGCTAACCTACTTTCGAAAGTTTCTATGCTAAGAGTGACCTCTTTCCTTCTTCCATACTCTTCCAAAATGGCCTAATTTGGTGTTTGAGATTTGTAGAAATGTACTCTCGATTCTTGAGAGAAACTCATATTTCTAGTACTTATATTTCATGATTGCAATAGATTTTGAACCTTTTACATAAATAAAATCTTTTACCAATCTCAACTACTTCTATTGAAAAACATATTTCTTCAAACACAATTATTGTCTTCACATTTAACAACACGTTCTTTTGTATCATTCTTGAAGCTCATGGGAGGACATTGGTGAAGAATGCTAATTTTAGGCACGTGTCTAAAACTTTAAAAGCCTTTCTGAAAATTCTTTCTTTTGTGTATACTCTAGTGCTATATGTGTAGTTGAATGCATGGTGCCTCCACTTTGTGTACATTTTCAAAAACTGTGGCATCCAAGTAATCAGATTTATTCGAGGGATTATGTTAAACAGTTCATATGTCTTGTATATGATTCCACAATTTGCATGCACGTCTACAAATCAGTCACAACTACAACATATAAATATTTTCTTTATCCTTTATGTTTCAACGGACATCCATACCCTTTTTATTTAAGGCTCCCACTCTGGCGCGGACTGGGAAGAAACTGAAAAACATAGTGGAGTTTGCCATTACATCGGACAATTGCATTTACTTGAAAGTTTCTAAAAGCTTTCCAACAAATTTTCTTTGTGCATATCCTGCAATCTTATCGTTCCAGGAGACCACATCTCTCGAAGGCTTTCTGTTGAACAGTTCACGCATTCTATCTAAGCTTCCGCACTTAACATGCATGTATACCAGAGAATCTGCAACTATAACGTCTATAAAAACATTCATTTCTCTTTCATGCTTTGATGGATTCTCATAACCTGTTCCAAAGATCCCCATATTCGTATAGGTTGTAAGGGCAATGACAAAAGTTATATAAAAGTTATATAATATATATATGTAGACTACAAGAATTGGTCTAGTATCTATGACTGGTGGCAGGCGCAACACACCCTTCAATACCACAGAGACGGTGAGGAGACTAGACCTCATGACCTCTTGCTTACAACATGATACTTTTAGCCAATCAAGCTAAGCCCACAACCTCAAAAGTTATATAAATTTAACTTCATACCTGTGAACAACATTTTTTTTGAAAGTTTCTAGAACCTTTCCAATAAATTCATTTTGTTTATATCCTGCGACCACAAGTTGCAACAATCCATAAAGATCACATTTATTTGAGAGGTTTTGTCAAGTAATTAATGCTTGACTTTTTGCATAGATGTCTACAAGCGTACTAACACCTACAACATCTAAAAAAAAGTCGATTCTATTATACTTTGGTGGATGCCATATGCTATTCCAAAGCATTTTTTAGTTTTGAACAACTTTTTGAATAGATTTGCTTTTCATAGGTATTAGTTTCTCGAGTAGTTATAATAACTACCTTATCCCTTTAGTTATCGACCTTTGGAGCACTATCAGAACCTTTCTTTGTCGACATTTTGATAGTGATTTGTCAACCTGATCGCAACTGCTAATAAGATTAAGTTGGCCCTCGTTATCAACATCCAGAGGAAAGTTGTTAAGTTGTGAGCAATTGCTGATGAGTTGGTTTGAATCACAGAGTTGTAAATAATCATTCCCTATCGACATTTGGAAGGAGGTTGTTAACTTGAATTATGGTATTAATAAGTCACAATTTTTTTTAATCGGAGGATTCAATGTTGAACATGTTTCAATAGTCGTTATAGCATTTGTTGATTTAATGTTTAATATTTTCAACAATATTGGATCAATAGGTGTGACTTTAAATTTGTTAGTGTTGATGATGACTATCCATAATCGAATGAAATGTATTCTTTAAATCTAAAAAGCAACAAATCATGTGATGCCACATCAGCGCACCAATAAAAGATGAGTTAGTGTATAACTATTGGTCTCACTTTTTTGGATCTTTTTGAACACCTCGACAAAAAGCATGTTGATGTGACATCATATTTGATGATGTGGCCCTGAAACTTTAGTTACAAGCAGAGGACTTACCAAACAAACTACTGTAAAAAAATTGGAAGCGTTGAAAAGCGCAATTAACTATCAGATCCTTTACCCTAATGAATTCATATAAGAGATACTTGAAATGGGTTATTAACTCACTAAGGAAAGTCAACAACCATTCACTTATCCTCATTCGATCTTGCTTTGATGGATGTTTGAATACATTCTTCAAGGAACATGCAGAAAGTGTGGAAGCTTGGTTTTACACTCACCAATAAAATTAGCTTGAAAGCTTATAAACCATTTCAGTAAGTCGGTCACATGCATAGCCTGCAATTTTGGCATTCAAGGTGATCAACAAAGAGGCTGTGCCCTCTTCTTTCTGCATGAGGTTCGTTATATTTAGTTGTAGTTTCACACTATCTCTTTAATGTGGGTCCTCCGTCAAAACTTTAGATAGGCTTTAAAACCTGCCAATTCACTTATTTGAGGTTAAGAAAAAAGGTTATGGATCTGTACAAAATCTCCGATGAATTTTATTCCATCTCATATCGACCCTTTGATTATAGTTATGGATTGTTGCAAATTCACTGATAAGTTAAGATTTACTCTTCGTCGACATTTTGAAAGTATATACTAACTCATATGAATCTGTCAATGAGTTTAGGTTTAAACAAAACTTCGGTTTTTCTCTTCCATCAACATTTGAAAGTTAGAAAATTTGTATTTTGTAAATTTCATCGGCCTCCAATTTCCTTCATTGACATTTCAAACATAATCCACTACCTTCATCGATTCTTTGGATGGAGTTCACACATTGCATCGGTGTTTTGAGGACAGTTATTAACTTGCATGCAACCACCGATGAGTTATTTTAATTTGTGAAATTGCCCATGATCATATCCTATCAGCATTTGGAAGAGCACAATCACACACAAATTTAGACCTTGATATGAGTTTTGAAAACCTAGAAAGTGCTTGATGTTTCCCTTGGGAGCTTTATAAATTTGCTTGATGAAGTTTAATACATAACTTTCACCTGTATTCATATTTTCACATGAAATCTAGTCACATTATCAATAATCATGTCATAAAAACCCTTGTCAAGCAATTTTTATGTAGCGCCTATAAAACTCCTACTTTAATTGTTTTTGTGAACTGCCTAGTGAAAAAATTAAACTTTCAAAATTTCACAATTTGAAAGGTGTTATGCTTCAGAAACTAGATACATTGCATGAAATAGTGCCATGCACATACCTAAAGGATAATTTTATACCATCTTGCATGGATTTTGAAATCTAGTTTTTTTCATAATTTTTGGCAATTGATAGGACTACTCCTAGTTTGAACTGGAACAATGAACAAATATCTTTCAATCTGATGCTAGATATTAAATTTGATGCAACTAATTTGTATTCAAACTAATTGGACTCTAATGCATGAAAAAAATTTTACAAATAACAAAAGGAGAACATGGTATAGATGACCTATGGCGATGATTTCAAATGATAATTTTGATAGAGTTAACAATTTACATACTGAAAGCACATGCAACATTTATATTTAGGGATAACCCAACACAAATTTTTGATGCAAAATTTTTAAAAATTGGGCATGTTGAATACAAGGGCAACAACCATTGGAATGGATTTTCAAAGAAATCCCTTTGAACTACAAATGCGGGGAAGACCATTTGAACAAAACATGTAAGAAAGTCCAATTGAACCAATCAACCTTTGGTGTATGAGACCTCCAAGGTTTGCTTGCACTAACCAACAAGAAGACTTCACTCTGCCTTCCACCAAGAACTTGCCAACCTCTAGGTTTTGTCTTGACTTAGTTCATCAACTGAACCTTGCTTCAACTCTATTCCAAGAGTTTCAATCCTTGTGCTTAACCTTGGAGGACAAACACCTCTTGAATCTGCTCTCTTCTTCCAACACCTAGAAGGGTCTAGATGCCAACTTCATCACCTTGCTTGAACTGCTTGTAGGGGAGCTAGAGACACTGATTTCTTGCATTTCACATCCAAATGAATGCATCTTTCTTGGTGTTCAATCTTCAAATCACCTGCTTTCAAGAATTTGCCTTTGAAGTGGCCTAATCCTTGTAGCCCTTACCAGTCAGTTTTCTGACTTTTTCTCTCAAACTTGTCAAATAACCTACCAATTAAAAGGCACTTCCTGACACCCTTTTTAGTCCTTTAAATCTTCCACAGGGTGTCAGACCTCTGTCCCAACCATACGGTGGATTCCTACAAACAAGGACAAAAAGGCTAGTAGACCTAATTCTTAGGGTTTCAATGCTGTCTCCTTCAAATCTACTTCTAGTGGATTGTTTGAAGTCTCAATCCCTTTGGCATGTAAAAACCTTACTTTACCCCACTTGGAACCATATGGATTCCATACAGTGGTCTCTTCCCCTGCCTAAGCTCTTCCAATTTTCACTTCCAAACTCCTAACCGGGTAGCTAGAACTCGCCTAGGGTTTGGTATTACAAACTCTTGCTTGGCTCTCAAAGTTTCCTACTGCTACATCTTTACAATGGACTGGCTCCTCTCCCATATTCAACCAATCTCAGGAGAAACCCGTGGTCAGTGTTTATGGGGGAGCCATTCCAAGTTTGACTGCACAAAACTGGAATTACAAACTCTCTAAACTCTAATCTAAAGATTCAAATCAACAACTCTACACTGAACAACCTGATTACCAAATGAAATATGCTCTAATCTATTCTAAGAACACAGATACAATGATAAAATAGTATACACAAAGTCTTAGATAACACTGTTTCTCAAAAACACACGGGTAACACAGAAAATACAGTCTTTTTCTATTCCTTCCAAGCCAAAAACTTAATTACAATGTATATTCCTACTCTCTACAAGCCATCACCCCTATTTTGATGCCTTTCCCACATTCAAAGGAAGTTGATCGAGCACTTACCCTGATTTCTACGGATTCCCCATGACAAGTAAGTTGCATGCAACCTAACAATGTTGCCATGCAACTTTGCAACATTCTTGCAACTCTTTCCATCATCCTACATTTTAGGATCTCCAACTCCTTGCTTCGAACCATCAACTTCCTCAACTGCCTCTTGGCATCTTCTAACAACAAGGATATGATTAGCACACATTTACTGCCCTACATTGCAACATAGGTTGTCTAAAGCTAATTTAAAGCAAAATGTAACAACATTGATTAAACTAGGATGTCCTAAGTCCTAGTGACTAACTCATCACACAAATACAAGACCTTCTAAGGTCCAAATCAAACTCACAAACATCCTGACTTGGCTAAGGTCAGGTACAAGCCAAAATTGAAGACAAACAAGGTGGAGGTCAGCCTAGGTGCTCCTGCACCATCCTCCCCAAAACATAAAATTTCAATCCACCCTTGGATTGAGCAAGTTGAGATCAATGCCCAACTTCTTGAACTCTGCCTCCTTGATCCATACTGCATCTGCATCAGGTTGTCCATGCCTCCTAATCAGATGTTCTTTGTACTCCTTGGTTCTAGTTCTCTTATAGACTCTAGTGTCCAATATCTTGTCAGCTTGCTTGACTGCAGTGGAGGGCAGTTTGAGTTCTTCCACATCTTGGCTGACTTCATGAAGGGTTTGATCCATGTTTGGTGGTGGTCCTCTGTAATGGACTAGGTTTGCAACATTGAAAACAGGGGACAGTCCACTATCATCTGGTAGTTGCACCTTAAATGCATTATTCCCATACTTCTCCAAGATAGGACAGGGACCTATCCTCTTCATCTGCAACTTATGAGGAACTCCTTTCTGTAGTCTAGACTTGTTCAAATGCACCATTACTAGGTCTCCAACATTGAATTGGACTTCTTTCCTATGCTCATCCACCTTAACCTTATGTTTCATGGTGTTTTCTGCTAGTGTTTTTCTGACTGTCTCATGAATCTCCTGCATTGCACAAGCAAAGTCATCAGCATATCCACTTCCCTTGACTCCATCCTTCAACTCTCTCAACTCATAAACACCTCTAGGATGTAGACCATAAACAATTTCAAAGGGACTCTTCCCTGTTGATCTATTTACAGTGTCATTATAGGCATACTTAGCTTGCCCAATCAACTGATCCCATTGTTAACCATACTCCTTGGTCAAGCATCTTAAGAGATTTCCAAGTGTTCTATTCACAACTTCGGTCTGACCATCAGTTTGGGGATGGTATGCAGATCCAAAGGATAAATTGGTGCCCATTCTTTGCCAAAGAGTCTTCCAAAAATGACTCATAAACTTAGTATCTCTGTCTGAGATAATGTTGATTGGTAAGCCATGAATCCTTACTATCTCTTTGAAGAAAAGAGAGGCTATTTGACTGGCATCATTAGTTGTTTTGCATGGCACAAAGTGAGCCATTTTGTTGAATCTGTCTACAACAACATAAACACTATCCATACCTTGCCTTGTCTTGGGTAAACCAACTACAAAGTCCATACTCAAACATTCCCATGGCCTAGTAGGAATAGGCAGTGGCTGGTATAGGCCTGCATTTGAAGAAGTACCCTTGGCCTTTTGACACACTACACAACTCTCCACATACCTCCTAACATCTAGGCTCATTCTTGGCCAATAGTAAAACCTTTGAACCAATTCCTGAGTTTTGGTGATTCCAAAATGACCACTCAATGCACCATTATGCTTTTCTTGTATTAAGTTCTCCCTAATAGAACATCTAGGAACACATAGTTGATTTCCTTTAAACAAGAGATCACTTTGCAAGGTATATTCAACATATTTTCTATGGAAATGATTCTTATACTCAACACATACCTTATAAATGTCTGCAAAGTCTTCATCATCTGCATATAGATCTTTGAAATGATCTATTCCCATGCTCTTCAACTAAATTTCCTGAATTGTGAGGACTCTTCTGCTCAAGGCATCTGCCACCTTGTTGAGAGATCCTTTCTTGTGCTTGATATTGAAGGTGTAAGCTTGCAAATACTCCACCCATTTCATGTGTATGTGACTCAACTTCTCTTGTGAATTCAGGAAACTGAGTGCTTGATTGTCTGAATACACAATGAATTCCTTGGGAAGCAAGTAGTGCCTCCACTTCCTTAGAGCTTGGACCAATGCATACATTTCAAGGTCATAAGAAGAATACTTCTTCTTGGCTTCACTTAACTTCTCTAAATGAAAAGCCACCGATCTGCCCTCTTGACTGAGAACAACCCCAATAGCTATATTGCTTGCATCACACTCAATGGTGAATAGCTTCTCAAAGCTTGGTAACACCAAAACAGGTTGGGTAGCTATCTTCTCCTTCAACAACTCAAAACTCTTGTTAGCTTGCTCATTCCATACAAACTTGGTTTTCATTCCTCCTTTTATGGTATCCAACATAGGAGCACAAATAGCACTAAACTGTCTTATAAACTTTCTATAGTATTGAGCAAGACCATGGAAGCTTCTTACCTCTGTTGCTGTCTTTAGAGTAGGCCAATTGAGGATGGCTTCCACTTTGATGCTATCCATCTTGAAGTTTCCATGTGATAGCACAAATCCAAGGTACACCAGCTCTGTTTTGATGAACTCACACTTTTCCAGGTTGATCATTAGCTTCTCCTCCTGCAGCTTCTTGAAAATCAACTCAATATGTTGGAGTTGCTCTTCTCTTGTTATGCTATAGATTAGTATATCATCAAGATACACTACTACAAACTTGCCAATGTAGTCTTTGAGGATTTCATTCATGAGTCTCATGAATGTGGAGGGGGCATTAGACAAGCCAAATGGCATAACTAGCCACTCATAGAGACCCTCATTGGTTTTGAAAGTTTTTTTCCACTCATCTCCTTCATGTATCCTAATTTGGTGATAACCACTCTTTAAATCTATCTTGGTATAGTACCTAGCTTCTCCTAGACAATCCATGAGATCTTCAATCCTAGGGATAGGGAACCTATACCTGATGGTTATCTTGTTTATTGCCCTGGAATCAGTACAAAGCCTCCATTCTCCTCCCTTTTTAGGTGCTAAGATAGTGGGTACTACACATGGACTAATGCTTTTCCTAATGAGACCTTGGTTTAGAAGTTCTTGAATCTGCCTAGCTATTTCTTCATTTTGTTGAGGTGTCATCTTGTAAGCTGCTTTGTTTGGAAGGGTGGATCCTGGTATCAAGTCTATCCTATGACTTATGACTCTTTTAGGAGGTAATGTTGCTGGTTGACCATTACTTACAATACCTTCATAGGTCTGCAACAATTCTTGTATCTCCTTGGGTAACTCTTGCTTTTCAGCTGCTTTCTCTTTGCTCACCTCTCTTGGCTTTAGCATCACTGCATAGCCAACTCCTTCTCCTTCTTCCAAGGCTTCCAAGAACTCTTTTTCACCCACCATGAGCAGTTTAGAACCTATTGTCTGCACCTCTGTGTCTTCTAGCAAAGACTGAATCTTGAAGGTTACATTGTCTTTCTTGAAGGTGTAGGAATTCCTAGCTCCATCATGCACAACTTGGCGGTCAAATTGCCATGGTCTACCTAGGAGCAAGTGGCATGCATCCATAGGTAACACATCACACAAAACTTTGTCCTTGTACCTACCAATTGAGAACTCCACCCATGCTTGTTCATTCACCAAGACATGTGACCCTTATTGAGCCATGTGACCTTGTAAGGATTGTTGTGGGGTATCCTTGTCAACTTCAGCTTGCACTCCTCCTCGACACAATATTGTCAGTAGAACCTGAGTCAATGATGACCTTACACACTTTCCCCATCATCTTGCACTTTATCCTAAACAAGGACCTCCTTTGGCTTGGTTCTTCTTTAACGGTTCCTTGATCAAAGTCCTCCTCATCATGAGGTTCTCACCTTCCTTTGAATTCAATGGCACCTCGGGATGCTTATCTGTTGCAGTAGTCTCATCATGAACCAAATTAGTTCTCTTGTCACCTCCATGAGAAGTACTACCTTTCTCTGGACATCATAGGTGAGTGTCCCAATTGGTTGCAGTGGTAACATTTCATATTAGTGAAGTAGTTGCCTCTTCCTTATCCACCACTTCTCCCTCTGAAGCTGAAGCCTCTTCCTCTACCACCTCTACTAGAGCTTCCTTCTTGTTGTTCTGAAAATCTGACTTCTCCTTGGGCTCTTGGTTCTGAACTTCTTCCACCATAACCTCCTCTTTGTCCTCTATTGTCTTTCCCTTTACCTCTACTTTTGGGGTTTTGTTCTTGTTTCTTTTTTCCTTTCTCCTCTATCTTCAAAGCCATTTGATAGCATTGGCGGACTGTTTTGAAGTTCACTAGGCTCATATCTTCTTGAATAGACCATTTGAGTCCATTTAGGTACCTTGCTAGCTTGATGCTTTCATCTTTAACCACCTTTGACCTAAGGCACAATTTTTGAAATTCCTCAGTATATGTTTGAACATCCATATCTTTTTGCCTCAGATTGTGTCTTCTCCTATGCAACTGAACTTCATAATCATTAGGGAGATAGGTCTGCCTTATGGGTGTGTGCAAGAAGTTGATTCCACGAAATGTGGAAGTTTTTTGCCTTAGGCAAAAAATTGAAATCAGCATCGAACAAACGGGATCCCGATTTAATAAACGGGATCCCGATTTTTAAAAATCGGGATCCCGTTATGGTTCGGGACCCCGAGCCTCAGACCAAACGGGATCCCGCTTTTTAAAAATCGGGATCATGTTTCCCGTCGAACTCCGAACCAATGTTCACAGAACGGGATCCCAATTTAATACGAACGGGATCTCGATTTGTAAAATACGGGATCCCGATTTATAAATAACGGGATCCCGAGTTGTATAAATCGAGATCTCGTTTTATACTGTTATTTTTTTTTTTTAAAAACAATAGTTTTCACTTCTGCGAACAAGACCCCAAGTGACTTGGCGACAACGACCCCAACAACAACTACAGGTACCTCACATAAACACCAATTATTTGCATTTTTTTAGTTTGAATTGAAATTTTAAAAGAAATACGTTAATTTAGCATGTTTTTTTTTAATTTATGTCACGTTTTAATCATTTTTAAATTTGTACATATTTAAGATTTCAAATAATTGTCAAATTGAGACAAAGAAACTTTTAATGGGGAATTTAAGCGTTTTTAATAAAAATAAACAACAGGTGTGTTTAAAATAAATTAACACAAATCTTAAGTATTCAGATGAAACAAAAAATTGATTTTGAAAACCTTAATTGAAACAAAACAAAAAAAATTGCATTTCAAAACCCTAGAGATCAAAATGAAATAAAACATCGCATTTACAAATCCAAATCGAGCTTTTTGAAACCGTGAATTCAAATCAAACGAAAAAAATTGAATTTGAAAACCCTAGTTTGAATTGAAACGAAAAAAATTCATTAAAAACCCTAATTGTTTAAAACTGAAACCCTAAATTGAATTGGAACAAAACAAATTGTTAAAACCCTAAATCAGAATCGAACAAAAAATCATTCACATTGCTTAAATGTTTTAAATTTTATTTGCTTTGTATGGAAAAAATGATATATATTAAACTTTAGTTTCAATTTTAAATTATAATTAGATTATAAATCAATATGTTAAAGAATGGTTAAAATTCATAAAGTTTATCTTTCAATGTTTGTTTGCAAATTTAGTTAGCAAATTTGTAAATCTAAACACGTACAATTGATTCCAATTGACACTAACTTGCAACTCTAAATTATGCCAAGGGCCACCCAAACTTCACCCTAAGTTTGCTAAACCCTAGACCCTAAACTGTAAAATCTAAACCCATAACACTAAAGCATTTGAAATTTATGAACCCTAGACCCTAATCTCTCATTGGACATACCTAAAATTATGTAGGTTCAATGTCAAGAATGGGTCTATTTGGTAGATTTATGAAAACTATTTTGAATATCTAGAATGCCATAAAAGTATAATTATAGCAATTCCAATTGGAAACACTTCCAGATACATATATATCCTAGATAATAATCCACCCATCCTCAATCATAATGGATTATTTGGCAATTAAGAGAGATTCAATTTAACCATAAAATTACCTATATTTTGATACTATATAGATTTATGTGGAAGGATAGAAATGCATCAATATGCTTTGTGCCATATTTTATGAATATTAATATTTAAGAAAAATCTAGATAAGATTGACCTAAGTAGATGATTTATGTAGGGGCTTTTTAGTGAACAAGTGACACACCATGGAGATAGGGATGGTATTTAAATTCTTATTTATAAATATAGTGTACCCCCTTTAAATTTGTATTGGTTTTTATAATGAGTTGAAATTATCAATGTGTTACATAAAAGAAATTTGTGCTTAGATATATTTAAATTAGATAATAAAGATATAGTTATATAAAATAGGGAATCCAACATGAGGAATAAACCTTTAATGTGCCATTGTGTGCATCTAATTTATGCCAATGATTTAGTAAGAGTGATTGTCTAAGAGGATGAAATAAGCCTTGAAAAATTGTAAGATCTAACACTATTTTAATGTAATTTTATATGTGTGTACATGTCCACTATGTTTTTTGAGTTTATGTTAATGTAAGATAAGGAGGATTGGTGGATATATTTGAAATCTAAAGAAAAAACAAAAATGATGTGAATATATAGATATATATTTTTAAAATGATTCTTTAACTTATCTATATTAAACATTGTATATTATCTCTATATTACTATCATGGATTGATTTTCATTATGTCTACTAAATGTTGCTATATTTATTCATTGTTGTAATTAAATTATAGGGCTCAATGTGTAATCTATTTTACAACAAATTTTATAGTAGACTTATAATCCTAGAATGTTTTTAAATTTAATAGCTAACAAATAACTTGATAGGTGCAACTAAAAACCAAAAAGTGTGGTTTGATTTATCTCCATTAGGCTGGAAAGCTAAAAAATCTACTAGGTTTATCCCTATTAGGTTGAAAACCCAAAAGTGTAGCTTAATAAACACAGGTGAATTTGAGAAAACTCACAAAGCACTAGAAGCCTTAATATTTTGCAAAACTACCCTTGACATATCAAAAAAAGCCAAAGGTCACCATATGTCATACCCGTATAGGTTGTATAGTTATACTAGATACCTTATAGTATCTCCTATTGGTTAAATATGTTTGAAGATGACATTAGCGACACATCCCTACATTTATATGAGATATATTATTAACGTATTAGGTGTTACATATGTAAGATACTCAAATATGGATATAAGGAGAACTAGGAATATATATATTGAAGAAAGATATGCTAAGCTATCCAATATCATATTTTTTGTGCCAGTGTAGAAAGAAATTAAATGCTTAAGGAATTGGTTGGGTTGATGGAGGGCTTGTGTTGACTTGATTAGGTAGATGGGAATAATTGAATGCTAATTTGAATTTGGATTGAAGGTCTAAGTTGGAAATGAATGGCTATGATTAGTCTAATTGATTTGATGGCTAGGATAGATTATTAATTTCATTTTAGATTTGATGAAGTGGAAGTAAGTTACATTAGTTTGAGTTTGGATTGGTGATTTGGAATTATTTTAATTTTAAGCTATGGATGTGACATGATTATCCCCTTAATGGTTGATTAAAAGTTAGGATTTGGGGATTTTAGCTAATTAAATCATAAACTCTAAAGTCTAAACCGTAAACCCTAAATCCATCATTTTTTCTTAGACTCTTAATGAAATTTGGTTGTCTTAGGCAACTCCACCAAATTTCATTACCTTATGCCATGTAATTGTTTCCTAGGATCTTGCAGCATGTAGATCCCCTTAAGCTATCCTATTACCTTAAACCCTAAACTCTAAAGTCTAATACCTAAACCCTAAAGCCATCATTTTTTCTTTAAAGGCTCTTAATGAAATTTGGTTGCCTTGGGCAACTTCACCAAATTTTATTCATTTGA
>VDFB02271358.1:828434601-828519499 GCA_007258455.2 Sequoia sempervirens | reverse complement strand
TGATCATGGGCAATTTCACAAATTAAAATAACTCATCGGTGGTTGCATGCAAGTTAATAACTGTCCTCAAAACACCGATGCAATGTGTGAACTCCATCCAAAGAATCGATGAAGGTAGTGGATTATGTTTGAAATGTCAATGAAGGAAATTGGAGGCCGATGAAATTTACAAAATACAAATTTTCTAACTTTCAAATGTTGATGGAAGAGAAAAACCGAAGTTTTGTTTAAACCTAAACTCATTGACAGATTCATATGAGTTAGTATATACTTTCAAAATGTCGACGAAGAGTAAATCTTAACTTATCAGTGAATTTGCAACAATCCATAACTATAATCAAAGGGTCGATATGAGATGGAATAAAATTCATCGGAGATTTTGTACAGATCCATAACCTTTTTTCTTAACCTCAAATAAGTGAATTGGCAGGTTTTAAAGCCTATCTAAAGTTTTGACGGAGGACCCACATTAAAGAGATAGTGTGAAACTACAACTAAATATAACGAACCTCATGCAGAAAGAAGAGGGCACAGCCTCTTTGTTGATCACCTTGAATGCCAAAATTGCAGGCTATGCATGTGACCGACTTACTGAAATGGTTTATAAGCTTTCAAGCTAATTTTATTGGTGAGTGTAAAACCAAGCTTCCACACTTTCTGCATGTTCCTTGAAGAATGTATTCAAACATCCATCAAAGCAAGATCGAATGAGGATAAGTGAATGGTTGTTGACTTTCCTTAGTGAGTTAATAACCCATTTCAAGTATCTCTTATATGAATTCATTAGGGTAAAGGATCTGATAGTTAATTGCGCTTTTCAACGCTTCCAATTTTTTTACAGTAGTTTGTTTGGTAAGTCCTCTGCTTGTAACTAAAGTTTCAGGGCCACATCATCAAATATGATGTCACATCAACATGCTTTTTGTCGAGGTGTTCAAAAAGATCCAAAAAAGTGAGACCAATAGTTATACACTAACTCATCTTTTATTGGTGCGCTGATGTGGCATCACATGATTTGTTGCTTTTTAGATTTAAAGAATACATTTCATTCGATTATGGATAGTCATCATCAACACTAACAAATTTAAAGTCACACCTATTGATCCAATATTGTTGAAAATATTAAACATTAAATCAACAAATGCTATAACGACTATTGAAACATGTTCAACATTGAATCCTCCGATTAAAAAAAATTGTGACTTATTAATACCATAATTCAAGTTAACAACCTCCTTCCAAATGTCGATAGGGAATGATTATTTACAACTCTGTGATTCAAACCAACTCATCAGCAATTGCTCACAACTTAACAACTTTCCTCTGGATGTTGATAACGAGGGCCAACTTAATCTTATTAGCAGTTGCGATCAGGTTGACAAATCACTATCAAAATGTCGACAAAGAAAGGTTCTGATAGTGCTCCAAAGGTCGATAACTAAAGGGATAAGGTAGTTATTATAACTACTCGAGAAACTAATACCTATGAAAAGCAAATCTATTCAAAAAGTTGTTCAAAACTAAAAAATGCTTTGGAATAGCATATGGCATCCACCAAAGTATAATAGAATCGACTTTTTTTTAGATGTTGTAGGTGTTAGTACGCTTGTAGACATCTATGCAAAAAGTCAAGCATTAATTACTTGACAAAACCTCTCAAATAAATGTGATCTTTATGGATTGTTGCAACTTGTGGTCGCAGGATATAAACAAAATGAATTTATTGGAAAGGTTCTAGAAACTTTCAAAAAAAATGTTGTTCACAGGTATGAAGTTAAATTTATATAACTTTTGAGGTTGTGGGCTTAGCTTGATTGGCTAAAAGTATCATGTTGTAAGCAAGAGGTCATGAGGTCTAGTCTCCTCACCGTCTCTGTGGTATTGAAGGGTGTGTTGCGCCTGCCACCAGTCATAGATACTAGACCAATTCTTGTAGTCTATATATATATTATATAACTTTTGTCATTGCCCTTAGAACCTATACGAATATGGGGATCTTTGGAAGAGTTTATGAGAATCCATCAAAGCATGAAAAAGAAATGAATGTTTTTTAGATGTTATAGTTGCAGATTCTCTGGTATACATGCATGCTAAGTACGGAAGCTTAGATAGAATGCGTGAACTATTCAACAGAAAGCCTTCGAGAGATGTGGTCTCATGGAACGATAAGATTGCAGGATATGCACAAAGAAAATTTGTTGGAAAGCTTTTAGAAACTTTCAAGTAAATGCAATTGTCCGATGTAATGGCAAACTTCACTATGTTTTTCAGTTTCTTCCCAGTCCGCGCCAGAGTGGGAGCCTTAAATAAAAAGGGTATGGATGTCCGTTGAAACATAAAGGATAAAGGATATATTTATATGTTGTAGTTGTGACTGATTTGTAGACGTGCATGCAAATTGTGGAATCATATACAAGACATATGAACTGTTTAACATAATCCCTCGAATAAATCTGATTACTTGGATGCCACAGTTTTTGAAAATGTACACAAAGTGGAGGCACCATGCATTCAACTACACATATAGCACTAGAGTATACACAAAAGAAAGAATTTTCAGAAAGGCTTTTAAAGTTTTAGACACGTGCCTAAAATTAGCATTCTTCACCAATGTCCTCCCATGAGCTTCAAGAATGATACAAAAGAACGTGTTGTTAAATGTGAAGACAATAATTGTGTTTGAAGAAATATGTTTTTCAATAGAAGTAGTTGAGATTGGTAAAAGATTCTATTTAAGTAAAAAAGTTCAAAATCTATTGCAATCATGAAATATAAGTACTAGAAATATGAGTTTCTCTCAAGAATCAAGAGTACATTTCTACAAATCTCAAACACCAAATTAGGCCATTTTGGAAGATTATGGAAGAAGGAAAGAGGTCATTCTTAGCATAGAAACTTTCGAAAGTAGGCTAGCACATGTTAATTTTCCTAAGCAGTTAGTGTCTTGATCTAGTTTTGGAATATATTAAGGGACATGAGACCAAAGAAATCAAGATCATTGATGAAAATATAATGACCAAGTTAGATAGTGTCTCCATTGGGATCATTTTCAAGTTGTCTATCAGAGACCAGTTCCCTTGCATTAACAAAGAGATTGCTCACCAGTATTTTAGTGAAAATAAAAATCAGTTTCTTAATACTATAGAAAGAAATCGATTATTGGTACCCAGAGGAGGTAGGTTCTAGGTTCCAAAATCTCTTCATGGATCTCTCTTCATTGATGATGGTGTCAATATGACTGTTCTTCTTCATCAGCTAATGGGAAATGAAAACTCACTTGAGTTTGAGAAATGGATGTACCTTTTTATCATTATCATATGTGTAGGGAACCAATTTATTGATTGGGGTGGCATTTTTCATGATGATTTGCACGAGAAGCTAACTAAGTTTGAGTCAAATCAATATTTTCACATGTCTTCCTATCTTTTCCATAATTGCAACTATGGAGACTTGGCCAAGGCTCAAGACCAAAGGATTATATGACAGTACAATGCAAATCTATGACTTTTATCCATAATTGCAACTAGAGGAAAGTTACAAGAACTTCTAGAGTGAATTATGCTTTCACAATGCTAGCACTAGCAATGAGAGAGCTCCAAGGAAACACTACACTCAAAATATCTTTAGAAGAAATAACTCTTGGAAAACAACTTATGGAAGCTATTCATTCAATTTTTGAGGTTCACCTGCTTGCAGGTTGGAGGGTTTGATGGGTACCCATACAAAGTGCCTAGATGAATAGATGATAAACTCGTTCTAATAGAGCTCTACAGGCAAACCAATGTGGTCAACAAGAAGTATAGAGATAGCAAGAAAAATGGGGTTCCTTTTCCCATCGACCTTATTCATTATAGTTGCAAGTCTTCCTTTGATGCTCAAAATATTAAGTAATCGCTAGTAAAGATTAGTCTATTCTTCTACACCATGGTGTTCCCATTCGATAGCAAGGGATATCTGTTAGAAATAACTTAAGCTTGGGTCCAAGTTACTATCATTTCCCAATAATTGAATATTTTTTAGAGGATTGTGAAGACTTGACTATGAAGTCTAAAAAAGAGATTGGTTGAGGTTGAAACTAAAACAAATCAATAAGTTCAAACTAGATTGGTATGTGAAAAAGATTAGGAATGATGAATCAAAATTTATTGATCACCTCCCTATATTGTGAAAAGATTTAGGTTCAACCCTTGCCACCTATCAATTAAAAGAACCAAGAAACGAAAGAAATCAATGAAAGGACTGTATATGTGCTCAAAAGATTAGAAAACAAGGTTAGAAGGAAAATGATTGAGACAAAAAATTACTAAGCCCTTGAGCAAAGGAGATTCTTCGAGGAATAAAAATGATGATAAAGAAGGTGCTTCTTCTTTCACCCTTTCTCAAGATTCTACTTCAACTCTTAGTTCTCAACAAAATAGTCAAGGAGGTGGTGATGACGAGGGTCCATCCAAAAGAAGTAGCTTCAAACTCATATGCGGGGTTGATCTGAAGCCAAAGAAGAAAAGATCAAAGGTCAAATAAAGGTTATTGGAACCTATTCAAGAGGAAAGGGGAGAAAAGGATTTAATATAAGATAAAAGCAATCTTAGGGGTGATGAGTAAATCCCAACAATGTCCCCTTCTATTCTCATTGTATCTCTTGCACAAGATATGTCGCATTCCCTTCCTATCACACAACTTACATATTTGATAAATATAAGTGCACTTCCATAGGATGTTCTTGAGCCATCTATTTTTCCTCCACCTATAACATCTCATCTGGACCATGTACTAATATCCCAAAATCTTCACAAGGACCTATGACATCCTAGCTACAACAAATTTTTGTCAATGAAGAGGAAAGTTGCTAAGTTGATTGTTCCAAAATTTGATTTAGTTGCTAACTTGTTCCAAAATCTAGAAATTTGAAGAAGATCAAGGTCACTTCTAGATTAACAAAGAACTTTGCATTAGGAAACACATGTGTTGAAATTTCTCAATCTAGTTTAGAAAAATGTGAATTAAGCTACTGAGGTTGATCTTGATATCATTAAGGTAGACCTTGGTCCTTGAACCCATGAGGTCAACATTCATAATTTCCAAATGTAGCTATGAGATTGGTACAATGAATAGAAAAAGAAAATAATGCAAAAGACCAATTGAAGCAACAAGTGCAAGTTCCAAATTCATATCTCAAGTCTATTATAGACAATTCTACTCTGCTCTTACATGCAATTCCTACTTTTTTGGCTCCTATTTTTTAAGGAAGTATTAAAAATGGAATCATAGAGAGCATCCACAAGTATCAGTCATATGAAAAAGTGATAGAAAATTAGGTCAAAAAATTAAATGTGGATGCATCAAATCTCATTGAGAAAACCAAGGAAATATATGATGAAGCAGAAGTAAAGAAAGAGGCAATTGAAAAAGAACTAAGGAATGCCAAAAAACAGGAATTAGTTTGTCAAGGAGTTTTGAAAGATCTTGAAGAGATGATAGAGATAGATGCCACGTCTCCTAGCTGGCTGAAAAACCTTTCTGTATCCATAGAAGAAGAGAACAATCGATTCTTATTCGCAGCTTTTAGGACGGAAGCTGGTGGATCACCAATCAAACTTGTTTATGAAAACTTTGATAACGGTGGAATTAATTCCATGTGCTCAATGACCATTACGGACTGAAATTTCACGCGACTAAAAAAATCTTGAGTCTCGATATCTACACGAAGAATCGGCAAACAAATGACTAATTCCATTACTATATATCAACTCTACTATCGAGAAAATCACAACCTAAATGACTAAATAAATGAGACTAATAAGACAAAAGTTCAAATAAAATACCTAAAATTTATGACTAAGAAATGACTCATTACTCATTCTTTTTTTCTTTCTCTGACCGACTATAATCCATAGATTTCTTAAGCCCCCATGGACTCTCACCTAAGCAGCCAGTTGCTTTGATGCTCAAAAATAACGGCTGTGTGTAAAGGCACAGCAATCTTAAGGTCTTCACATATTTTATAAAAAAATTTAAAATTTACATTCTTTAACTTTTATTACTCATTATGTTAATGAATCATTAATGTTTTTAACTATGATTTGAAGCCAATTTGATTTTCCTATTGTGTTAGCATGTCAAATGTATTAAAGAGCAATTATGGTCAATTTCACAAATAAAATATGATTTAAACAATCCAATTGCATTTTGAGGGCTATCTTTCATTTCAAAACACAAATAAAGATGACTAAATAATTAGTCACACATAAAAATTAGACAATATGATATTAAAGTGGTTAATTAAAAAAAAATGAATTGAGGAAGTGTATTGTATTATAATATAATATAATAATAATAATATATTGAGGTATTACAATACAATATTATATTATTATATAATATTATATTAAATCTATACATGAGACAATATATATCATTATAATATTATATATATAATATACTATATAATAATATAAATATAATTTTATATTTAACATTTATATTATAAATATAAATAGCAATATTATAAATATATTCTACAAAGTTAGAGATTTTGAATTTTGAACCAAAATCAAATGAAGGAAGTAGTTTAAAGTGGCGATGGTATTTGATTTTTCTAATAAAAATCATAAAAGGTACCTATTTTCTTTAATACAATGTGAAAAATCAACCATTCGGCCTAGGGTAATGAAAAAACCCTAAATCAAAAAGAAACCGCGCCCTAATCTCATTTCATTTTTCACTTGTATTTTTGGAGAAGAAACTCATTCCATTTTTCACTTGTATTTTTGGAGAAAACTCAACACCGCCATGCCTGGGTAGGGTTTGAGAGTGGAATGGTGACTCATTCTGTTGTTTTTGATGATTTTCCTGAAAAAAAAATCTTGCAGAGGTAAGTCTTTGGTTTTGAAACTGAAAAGTATTCTCCATTTTGAAGCATTTTATCGAGCTCACTTGGTTGCGACTGAGTATTTTCTATTGTATTTCCTTTTCTTACCATTTGTTGATATCTCCTCTTTGTTTGACCGCAATTGGAGTATCTTTGAGGCTCATTTCTAAAGACTTCGGAGGGCGTCTCCTTTACAACAATCTTGTGTAAGTTTCATTATTCTTATCTCTTAAATTTCTATGAGAATAGGCTCAATTCGAGCTCAGTAGAGGCAATATGATAAAAACCCTTATATCTCCCTGCACAAATCTTGATGGGTTACTTTCTTTCTATAGAAAATGTAAAACTTTGCACTCTCAACTTACTATTTTCATTATTTTGAGGGCTTTCTATGTTCTAATGGTCGTGACCTTCATAGCATTCTGGATATTTTTCTTTATGTTCATTTTCTCTTCCTCATGGTTGTGTGGTAGAGACCTAATACTCAATAAAACAAACTTTTGTATACTTGACGTTTCCACAAAGGAAACTCCAAAAATTATATAAATGGCATGCCCTGAAATTCTTTCTTTAATTTTCTTTTATGCTCTTCATCCAAGTAAAGTGTCTAATTGTGAATGGGATGAATGACAGATTCGACAGGAGCAGCCAAAGTGTGTCTGAATTCCCAGAGAGCACCTTCATAACTAAGAGAATTATTATATTTATTGGAAACTTGACTAATAGAGGGCTTGTTTCCCACTTGTTTATCACAACTCTACTTCCTGAAATCCCTTGCTCCATTCTGTCCATCTTCGACGCTTTTGTTCCTTTGTGCTTAGATCTTTGTAGATAACTCCAGGCTTGTATTCTTGAACCCATTTATTCTCTCACAGCATGTGTTTCACACCCCCGGAGTACACATTCACAACAATGTCTTCCATTCATGGCTGCAACACTGAGATATATACTGGCTTTTATGTTTGTTCTTAAATACCTGGTCATAACAGAGTCTTAGTTATCGAGAGATATCTTAAATATTTTTTTAGTTTTTTCTTCTAAATAATTCCACATTTAGTTTAGTTTTTTTTTTTATAATCTTTTTTTTTAGTTTTTCTTTCATTAGAAAAGAAAAATAAAAAGAAAGGCTGCTTTATATCTAAATAGTAATTGCTAAAATTAGAAAATTGAATCCCAATTTAAAAATGAATAAAACTTGGCGTTTGAAGCTCTCTTTTCAAAATAATCTACGGTACAGAATTTGAAGCACGTTATGAAGCATCTAGTTAATTCAGTTTTCCAAGCAATTTACACAGCCTAGTTTCTTTTCTCAATCAACCCTTTAGTTTCTTCCTTTTCTACCAAAGAAAACGGAAATGCTACTTTGTATCTAAAACTAAATTCGTTAAATGAATTAGGAATTTAATGAAATTCTAGAATGAAATTTGCGTTTCTAGTCTTTCCAAATAATCTTTATTGCATAGAACTTTAGCAGTGAGACATTCCAATAATTTTTTTTAGTTTTTCTTTAAAATAATTTTATTACTAGCTTAGCTTTTTTGAAGCAATCAAGTTCTTTTTTAGTTTTTCTTTTTCATTAGAAAAGAAAAACTAAAAAAGAAAAGTTGCTTTTATATCTAAAATAGTAATTGTTAAATTAGAAATTAGAATTTAATTTAAATTTAGAATGAAATTTAATTTTTCAAGATATTGTGGTGATTTGATTTAAAGAATAATACAATAATTGAATCCAAAATAGAAAAAGTGGAGATTATTTCTTTTGTAAATACATTTCTTTTGCAATATCACTAATTATATGCATTTTTTATTTATTAGACTTACTTTGATAATCTAGTAATATATTTAAGATATTACTTTGATATTTATTCTCTTGCAAATGCATTTCTTTTGCAATATCATTAATTCTATGCATTTTTATTTATTAGACTTACTCTAATGCTTATGGGTATCTTCATTTAAGATATTCATTGTTTATAGCTATTTAGTAATATGTTTATGGACAATACATAGCGAGAAGATATTGCTCTAATAAGCTAATAATATTTAAGATACTACTCTAATATTAATTCTTTTGCAAATGCATTTCTTTTCAAATATCATTAATTCTATGCATTTTTATTTATTAGACTTACTCTAATGCTTATGGGTATCTGCTTTTAAGATATTCATTGTTTATGCTACCTAGTAATATGTTTATTTTTTGATTGTGGATAGGTATAGAGCAAGGAGAAAATGCAAAACCAGTGCCTTACTAGATTCATTTACTGCCCATCTCATGTGCAATAATGGCATCACTGAAGACATACATTCACACCATTTAGTTTTATTTTTTTTTCAATTTTAAAAGTATAATGAATCAGCAGTTTGCATACTGCAAAAGATTTTGTATTCAAAACTCTATATATAGAGTTCTTTGTAACATAATTTATATACAGTTTGAATATATAGAGAATTATTTTTCAATGTTGTTTTAATCCCAAATTTGTTGAATTTTTAATAACATAAGAGCTTTAAAGTTTTATATTATTCAATCACAACAAAATTTTCTCTTGGTTTGCAATTTCATAGACTAGTTATTGTAATAGCATTCTTCAAACATAAGAGTTTGCATACACATCTGAAAGCATTAGTTTATAAATGACTAAATAAATGATTAACATGACTAAATAAATGACTATAATGACTACCATGACTAAATAAATGACTACCATGACTAAATAAAATGACTACTATGACTAAATAAATGACTACTATGACTAAATAAATGACTATCATAACTAAATAAATGACCAGTTAACAATAATCAATGACTAAATTAATGATTAAATATATGAATAAATTAATGACTAAATATAGGACTAAATAAATCACTACCATGACTAAATAAATGACTAATTACCAACAATCAATGACTAAATTAACGACTAAATCTATGACTAAATCACTAACCAAATCAATGACTAGATAAATGACTAAAATAGTTTAATCATAAATTTGGTCGCATTATAAATGACCGGAAATAAACTACTAATGGTCACGTGACCACAATTAGTCATTTATATGCAATTTTTAGTAGTTTATTTAGTCATATATTGTTGTTTTTGTACTAGTGGTGGGAAATTAAAAACAAAGTTTTAGAATGATCTCCTATTGATCAATTTGAATGCATTGATAAGGGATGAAGTCCAGACTATCAATTTAAAGAACTTTGAAGATATGGTTGATGCAAAATTGTTCAATAGATAGGTTCTTAGTAGAGAAACAATGAAGATGTTGAATGGTGTTTTTGTGGCTCTTGATACATTTAGTAGTCGTTAAACCCAATTTTCATCATGAATAAGATGGTGTTCAGAAGAGCCAAACTATTTGATGGCTAAGGATGACTAACATTATCATTCCTAAAAACAAATTCATCACTCTGATTATCAAGCTATTCAAAGCATACAAAACAAAACTTTCACTTCACCAGAACCAAGTTGTGATGTAGAGAGTTTCTCCAAAAGGAATCGAAAATGATGCAAGTAGAGGAAAAGGGGTATCTCAGTGATGTCAAGTTGATTAGATAGTTTGTCAAAGAGTCAAGGTCACAAGGAATAACTCTAATTTCTAAGTTGATATTGATGTAAATTGACTTTTGTCACATATTCTAATCAAGGTTAAAAATAGGCTTCATTTCCAAGAAAATTGAGCAAATTCTAATGAAATGGAGTTTTCTTATTTTCTAAAATTTTGCAAAAATTAGTTACACAAGTAGTTATGAAGTAGTTATAAGTCAATTACTGGGAAAAATCCTATGCATATACAAGGCTTGTGCTATTGTAAAGGGAATTTTTTATTCTCACAAATTTTCGATAAGGGATTTTGGAATTGTACAATTCTATAAAGTAATGGAAAGCATTTTTTGGAGGTGGATTCATGGTGTTTTCTATGTGTTGTTGTTAATATTTGTATATGTTAAGTTGATAATGACCTTTGTTATCCTAAGACTTGTTTGTGAAAGCGATTAGTCATATTCATAAAGATATATGTTAAGCTTACCCATTTCTTGGTACCTTGATTTGGATGTGCTAATGCTTGTAGTGTGTATTCATCATAAAACTCTTATACATAGTCTTTGATCTTTATGATGAATCTTGTTCAATTTTAATTAAGCTTATGAAACCCATAATAAAATTTGTTTGTTTTTTGTTAAGTTATTTGGTATTCCATTTTCTTTAATCTTTTTTCTCTTTCTTTAAGGAACTTTCTAGTTAAAAGTGCACTAAAACCCAAAATTATATCATATGATTCATACTAGAATTCCAAAGTGACAAATCCACTTACCAACAATGGCCTATACCTGCAAAAGTTTTAGTTACACTTTATAACCCCAAAAATCTTCACCTCAATGTAAATAAGAGTTATGATGGTGCCAAAATATCCATAATTTTGTCATCAATACATCTTCCACCAACCATGGCATTAAAGGTAAAAATTTTGAAATATGTTTGGGTTCTAAAACTTCCTTCATGAGTTTGATCCTAGCTACCTGCCATTACCTCCTCAAACATTGATTGGTGCAATGAGTCTACAAATTATTTAATTATCCTTGTCATTGATCATACCAATGAGGAATTTTCCCCAAAACATATAGGAGATATTATCTTTGAAATTTTATATTCTAACCATAACATATTTTGTTGAACCTCTATTTTTATTTAGTTCATATTTATACTTCTCAAGTGTTTTTATTCTCTTGATTGATTGCATTTTAACCATTCCTTTGGAAAATTTTGATCTTCCCCATAAAAATAGATACTTGGGCTAACTCAATAGGAGTAACCACTATTCTCTAAAAAAATACGATATTATCTTCCCATAGGAGAAGATCCTCATCGATTTCAAATTTCATGTATTGTGCTAAGCATGCATCATCACTGATATTGTGATAGAATCTTAAGGATTTCCCCATCATCTTGCTTGCAAGGGATTCTAACCCTTCTTTTCACTCTATTGTAGCTAGGATAACACCCTTAAGACCTAGGTGTTGTGTTTCTCTATTCAAAGTTCCTATCAATGTAAGGGTAGGTGAAGTTGAGTTTATAGGTTCCACCAAATGATTAATGTAGGAAGTTAGGTTTCCTATTTGAGGGCCTTAAGTTCTTTAGAATTTTCATCTTTCTTCATTCTCTCAAGTATTGTTGAAACAGTTAATTATATATATTTCTTTCCTTCTTCTGTAGTAGGTACCTAGATTTATATGTTGAATATTATAATCCCCATCTATCATATGTGTTTTTGGTTTATCCACCATGTGGGTAGCAACTTTATCTATTCTATCACCTTGGTCATCCACTCTAATTGTGAAGAGTATCCTAGTTAGTTTTCTATTTTTTTGAGCCTTGAAAACTTCTACTAATGCAGATAAGTCATCTTCCTCTTAGACATAATTCCTTTCCCTTTTTTTGTATAGTACGGTTGAGCCATACTAGAAATATTGGTCTTTATGTCCATGTTTATTGAGGAGGAGGAGAGGGAGGAGTCACTCATGTATCTTCCATGTGGGATGGCAACTTTTGAGTTTGATCTTTAGTAAGAGGGAGTTTTTGTTGTTGTTTGGAATCAATATTTTCAATTATGAACTCTTCTTGTTGTTCTTCCATTGGTTCACCATCTTCCTCAAGTTTACCTACTTGTTCTTGATGGAGTGATGAAGGAATTGGTACATGAGATGGAGGAGAAGAATGAAGAGGTGAAGGAAGAGGAGATGGTTGTTGTGGACTAGAAATTGGAGGTGGAGATGGAGAAGGATTAGGATATTTTTTGTGGAGATGGAGGAAGGGGAGACAATTTTTTCTCATCCTCAAGCTAAGGAGAATATTTCCTTGGAGGATATGGTGGTGTAGATAGAATTGGAGATTCATGAAGTGGAGATGAAGGAGAATATAGAGTCCTTGCAGAATGAAAAACTCAATCATTTTCTCTCCTCCTTTGGAATGGAACATGATCCTCTTTAAACTCACTATCATCTAATTCCATAATTACTTTCTTCTTTTCACCTTTCTTCTTAGCAACAGTGTCTTTGGTTTCTCCTTTTATTTCATCACCTTGCTTGTCCCTAAAGACGCTTTAGTTTGCTTCCTCTATTCTTGATCCTTAGGATGTGACTCAAACATTGGCAATTTCTATGTTTACATAGGAATACACTCTAATATTGATGGGGAAGATGTAGGTTGGTTTATGTTTTACAATTAACTTATGAAACTTTGTAGCTTGTCTATAGAGTTATAAACAAACCAATTTATCACTAGGATACCAGGGTAATTTCTATATTGCCTTGTGAAAAATTGCAACCCTAATTTAGGTGAATGTTTTGAATTGGATGTACCAATCTCCCTAATTCTTTAGTTCAAAGGTTGCTTCCACAAATATCCTCTTAGAAAAATAATTTTATAACCATCTTATTATTTAAAAAATAAAGGAATCATTGCCAATACAATAATTCTTCTAACTTCCTTTGACTTCCAACTGGGGATAGTGATCTAGTATATCTTTGTTTCTCCCATTTGGAAGGAACCCACCCTTCTAATCCTTATTCAAATAGCTTGGTAAGCCAACAAATATACCAAATATGAGGTCATGTGGAATTTGGAAGTTTCTAATACATCAACCAATTGATCATGTAGGTTATCACTAATCAGAGTAGCCCAATAAATCCTCTTTTCATTACCTATTTTCAAAATATAGTAACTCATGTCCAAGGATGAAAATATTTAACACTGGAATGCCCATACACACTGCTCAAGAGTGTAATAAAATATTTAGCATCATCCTTGAATTCACTTCTATGTTGCACCTTTTCCATTTTTTTTACAATCTTCGTTAGGACTAGAAGATGGCAATGGCCATTAATGAAATACGTAGCCTACTTGTTACTTCTCTCATGAACATGTAATTCCTTCTTCATGGTGGTTTCATCATATTTCTCATAATTTGGGAGACCAAATAACCTCTCTATCAGACTTTCACTAATGTCCAATATTACTTCCCCTGAGGGGTCAAATATCTTCCTTTACCTCTGATGGTAGTGTTGGGCACATGTTAACAACAATTCTAGGGATTATACTAACATTGGAAAATTTGTTTCCTTCATTAACCCTAAATTCTCCATTCATCATTCCAAGTTAGTCATATATTCCTCCCTATGTATCCTTTACAATGATTCTTCAATGTTCACGTGTCCAAGATCTATGTCCACAATCTCATTGTATAAAGAGAATATTTTAGGATGGGGATGATACCCCTTGAGCTCATACTTCATCTTTACTTTCCATCCTTGTATAATTCAACAAAATTTAAACAAATTTCATGATTAATATTTTCAGAGAGAAGTATGAAGATTCACCACAATATCCCTTAAAGTTAATACTTAGACAAAATTTAAATAAGTTTCATTATCAAGATTTGAGACTCGACCATATCTCATATCAATTCTAGAGATAAGATTTTAATTCATATTTAGCAAAAAATTGTGTCTTGTCCTTCATTCATATAACTTTAACAAAGTATTCTAATAAAGGAATCCTCAATGCCCTTATCTTATATAGTAATGGATAATATTTATAATTGGAGATCAAGAATTGGGTGCACTATTGACATTTCATGCCTCCTCCCATGGCCCATCAACAACATTCGATAATCTTACTTATGCCATATTGCATGATGTTACTCCTTTGTACCTTGCATTAACCCTCTTTGTTCATGCCTTAGTCAAAATCCAGGTTGCAAAAGTCCAAAAATAACTATGTATTTAACTTATTATATTTTTGGACTTTAACTTACCCTCTTAATTATATACCATCTCTATCAAATTTCAAGCACACCTTACTTTCCTTTTAAAATATTCTAAGTATAGAATTTGATGATCTTTTGGGTTGTTAGTGATCCCCTTAATTGTCTACTTACCTTAAATTTTCCTCATCTCCTGAAGTCTGAGTCCTTGAAGAAACATCTGTGTTAGTCTTGTATGGGTTTCAAGCCTTTGAGTTTTTGGTGTTATCTTTTCCTTCACCATATTGCATGTTGTAGACAAAATTCCTAACACCTGACACCTAACAAGGGAAGTTTTGTATGAATTCCTAGGTTTGAAGTTTTGGGGGTTTCAAGGATCACTATTTTATCAATTTCTTTGACATGTGGTATATGTTCTTCTTGATGCCTAATCCCCAAATATTTTGCTTCACTCTCCATTTCCCTAAGACGTCATCAGGGTTTGAACTTTCAACATTTTGCATCTTCCTCTTCTTGAATAGGTGGTAAGCGATACCTCCAAATCTTGATGCTTGATACCCAACATAGATCTTCTAGTCAGTGTTTTAGGATCAAGGGTTCTCTTCTCCCTAGCTTTCGGACAAGTGTTTCCCGGTAGGATCAACACCTGATGCCCAAAAGAAACATTCTTTTAGGTTTATGAAAAATTTAATGCTTCACTCATTGATTTGATGGTAGGCTTAGGTTTGAAACTCTGATGATACTCCTAGGAAGCATGTCTTCAACTTGAAAAACATGATTAATGCTCAACGACTCCTCTCAAACCTCTAATATCAACTTCTAAGGCCATGAAAATAGAATTTAATGAATTTTAGCATGGATATAGGAGGAGAGAGGTTACCTTACCTCATTTATTATTTTTAGGTTCCCCTTTTGTAATAGTTCCATACCTGGATCATGGATTGGGATTTGATTGAAGGTTTTGAGGGCTTTAGCATCTAGAGTATCCCCAAATTTTAAAATAAGCATGTCAATAGAATTGCAAAAATTGGCAACCTGCTCAATTTGATATACCAACACATGTTGCAAACAAAATAGAACAACATATCAGGTTAGTTATAAGACCTTCTATACTAGAAAACCAAGTAAGTTGGCAAGTCTTCAAAGATGATCAAAAAATTGTCAACTTCCTACAGAATGAAGCAAAAGTTTCTACTAAAAACTAGTCTATGTTAACAAAACCAATATAGAGATCAAATCATGAGGCTAAACACAAACAATTTTCCTAAAGGTCTTGTCACCCTGGAAGGAATTTTCAAGTCTAGTGACTTGCTAAAGGCAAAGAAGATAATCCTAGCTATTAAAATGGGTGACTATAAACTAGTTGCCATTATTGAAGGAAGATCATTAAACTAGGGTAAGGTGTGCTCTTTAAAATAAATACTTTATTAATATTTTTCATATATATAATGATGTGGTTGCATGGGTTGGGGGTAATTCATCAAAGTTGGTTTTGACTGGTGGTTGGTCATTTTTATTCTTTTTAGCAAGCTAGCGAGCTATGGCACGTTGTCTATGCTTATGCTCCTTAGCACTTCTATTTTTTCTCGCATAGGTTTTAACTTTTGAAGGATTAACCAAGGTATCTTCCAACATAGGTCTCTTTTCTTCCTTTAGAGGAGGAACAAAAGGCCCCCCTGCGGGTTGGGAGATCACCATGCTCTTAGGCATATAAACTTGTTTTTCTTTCAGATGCACAAAGTTGATTATGTGATTGTCCCTTGGTCTTTTATAAGATGGTGGAGGTGGAACCACAACATACATTCCATGTGATTGAGGAAATCTGGTTCAAACTTAGGTTCCTCCACTACCTTTGGGGTAGGAGAAACATCCATTAAAGTCTTAGCAGGTCAAGGAACCTCAAGTGGGATATTACTAAGGGACAACTCTGCTATACGCTTAGCTTTAAATTTTTGATATGCTATGAAAAATTGATCTTCACAAGGTTTAACATGTTTAATAGGTTAAGGCCAAAAATAATCTAATGGAAAATTTCCACGTGAACATAAAGGTTTGAACCCATTGTGAAAAATTGTATGTATTTCATTTTCAAATAGAAACTTTATGCATTTGCGTTAATCAATGGGACCACATTCATTGAGTGCAACCATGGATACCCTAACTTCTAATTAAATCGATCCAACATTAGGATAATTGTGAATGAGACATCCAACTATTTTGGTCCAACTTTGAGGGGAAGAGTTATTGAACCTATCAAAGGGAAAATAGAACCATCATGAGTTTTTAGCCATGCTTTTGATTGCTCATAATTATCTTTTTAAATTTCATGAACAAATAAAAATTCTTTATTGATCACATTCTCTAAAGACATGGGATCAATGAGTATTCCCCTTGTGAGTTTTTCATAAATACAGTCAATAATGTAGAGAAGGCCATCAGGTGTCGATATGGATGCATCATTATGAGTAAAAGAAATGTCTTGTAACAAAGTGGTTTGATCCTTACAAGGTTGAACTTCAATTATATTTATCATTTCAAACATGTCATCATCTTCTTCAAAATTATCATTACATTGCACAAAGTTGGATGAATGCCTTGGTAACAAATTGGTGAATATTTGCAAGTTTTTGTTAGGCAGTGAGTCGGCCTTATTTCCTTTGTCATTAACACCGGCTAATTGGATTTTATTAGAACCAATGAGGTCTTACACCTAGTGTTTAAGACATATACATCATTTTGTATCATTTCCAGGTGTACAATGGTATTGAAAAAATGCTTTTGCATTAAAATTTGGTGGTAAAGGTTTACTTGTGTCAACTAGCCTAATCGCAAGGGGTTGAATTAGGTTCTTGTTTAATAATTGTAATATTATCGCATGAAGATAATCAGGAAATTGTATGAATTGTCAGTATCAAGGTTGAAATTGATAGGGAGTGTTACTTGTAGCAACAACATGTGTTTCAATGTTATTAGTAGTTTGAGGAGTATTTATTTTAATGAAGTTTTTGTTTTGATTTTTGAATGATGGGTAATTTTTTTGAGGTACAAATTCAGATAGACCAGTAGGATTCAATGAAGGTGTTACTTCATATTGACTAACCAATATTTGATAATCACAAAGAGTCATACACAAGTGTTGAAATGATGGATACTTCATCAACAATATTTTGTATTGAATGTTAGGTTGCAAGTTTTGTATAAACGCCCTTTGAATATCAACGTCAGGAAGACTATAGGGTATTTGTGATTAAAGCGATTGATACTATCCTATAAAGTCTATTATCTTTTCCTTAGGTCCATGTTTACAATGTACTAAGTCAGTTAATGCCACTTGAGAACTAATGTTTGTTTGAAAGTGTTGGATAAATACACTAATGAGTTGGGTGAATGAATCTATGAAGTTATTCAACAATGAGCAAAACCATTCCAAGGCCATATCTTTCAATGGTAGAGGAAAGAGTTTAGCTAGGAGCTTATCTTCAAAGATGAAGTATTAAAGGTCGATACATGGTTGTTAGGATCTCCCTTACCATTGTAAGTTTCTCAAAGAGCTTATCTTACACAATGTATTAAAGGTCGATACATGGTTGTTAGGATCTCCCTTACCATTGTAAGTTTCTCAAAGAGCTTATTTTACACAATGTATTAAAGGTCGATACATGGTTGTTAGGATCTCCCTTACCATTGTAAGTTTCTCAAATTAGGGTGTCTCAATATTTTGAGGTATAGGAGTTTTCAAGATAGCAATTGACAAAGGATTACATGTAAGATATTGTGGAGGTTTATCATTTTGATTTTAATTTAACATTGAGATTTTTTGTTGAATTGATGTCACATTTTGTAAAATTTTGTTTATCATTGGATAATTTGGTGACATGTTTTGAGAGTTTGTTGAATAAGGTGAACTAGAGTGAGTAACCAATGGGTTACTATGTTGCATGTTTATGAAAGGTGATGAACATGGTGGTGTTAAGGGTGATGTGACAAAACTATAAGGATTCACATTAGGAAACCTTAAGCTTGTGTTTATGCTATTGGCTTATTTTATAGTTGATTCTATTGTTGGTGTTGTAAACATAGGAATAGAAGGTATGGTTGTAGGAGAGGAGACTTGTTTTCCTCCTTGGCTTTGAGAATTTATGAATGTTTGAGCACAACTAGTTGTAGTAGGGATATTAGCATCTACAATGTTAGCTAGACTACGCAACACTTCTATTCCTTGAGAATCATTTATCAACTTCCTAAGGATTTCCACAATAGGCATTGTCTCTCCTGCTAGGGATTTAGTACTTAAATAATCTTGAAGACCTTCCAAATCCTTGTCCAATTGTTTTAGCTTATCTTTAGGAACATGGGCAATAACGGTCTCTAAGTCCACATAAATGTTAGGTTGTGAGGTGGTCATGGGTAATGTGTGGTGAGGAATGGAATCTAAAATGGATTGGGTTGAAATCACACCTTGTGTGAAAGAGTTAGAGGACATAGGCTCCACAGCAGATGTAGTTATAGTGTAGGATTCCATAAGTTTGAAACTCCATCTCATAGGGGTATTAGTAGTAGGACACTAAGTTGTGAAGTTCATATGAGTTTCACAATGCTTCAATAAACCTACTATATAGGGAAAGGTACAAGATGGTCACAACAAACCACACAAAGTGCAAAATTAGAAAGCAAATCCACACAAAAGACACACAAACAAGTCTATGATCCAAATTTGAGCTAAATCTGACTAGTCTATGGCACAGTATGCCCTAGACTAGCAAGGTTATTTTACTAAAATTAAAGTTTGGATGTATTCTACAATGTTTAAGTGTTCTTTTTTGTGACTGTGCAGGTTTGATGGTAAATAATTTTTCAAAATTCAATAGATTTGTGATTTTGCAATACAAAATACAATTATGCAAGTAATTTTCAAAATCCTTAATAATTAATGCAACTTAGAAATGCACTTTTTAGAATTTTAAAGCATTGAATTTGACTTATCCTATCTTGAATTTAAAAAAAAATAAAAATCTTTTATGCTTTTACAACAATAACAATGTACTTTTTCCACTTTTTCACTATATGCAAATGAATGTTTTGAACACTTTCAGATTTGACTTCAAGCCTAATGAAAGTTATCAATGCAAACATGAACTAATCCTATTTTGTAATTACTGAATTGAACCCTAGATGCAAATGTAATGCATTTTTTTATTTTTTAATATTTTTTATGACAATTAGGTATGCCAATGATAAATGAAAACACTCTAAGATCTAACAAAGATTTGGAAATGATAGCTTCAGATTTTAGAGGTGCTAAGGTGTTTGAAATAGTTAGGTTCACCAAAATGTTTGATTAGGAAAAGGATAAAGACCCTCTTCCAAATTATTTTGGATTGGATTAAAGATGACCTCAAGAACCACTTGGCTACAAACCTATTGTGGAGAGTCAAAATGGTGGATCAGAGCTTTAATCCAATGTTTATTTGGTTTGTTGTGGGGGATTAATGATGATTTGAATGAGTAATTTCTAAATAAAATGATCTAATTATGAAAACTATGAAAATGCAATAGTTTGTTATGATTTCTGATAAACTGATTAAAGAAAGACAAAATTCAAATCCAGAAATGCAGAGGGAAGACACAAAAGAACCTAGTATTGAAATTTGATGTAGATCTAGTTGGTATAAGGTGCAGTACGCCCTAGATTTTCCTCTTATTTTTCAGGAATTGAAATCATAGTCTTGAGGTACCTAGTATGAAGCTTCTATCTTCTGAGAATTACTGTCAAAACTTTGTCTATTGATGAGAAAATGCAAATTCTATGGCTTGACAACTTGCAGGGTTAGAGTGCATAAATCAAAAAGTACCCTTCAATTTTCCTTCAACTCACTCCAGATCTTAACCTCCACACATGTAAGGAGAGGAAGGGTTGTGCTATATAGGGGCTTTCCTAAGTCAAACCATGGGTTGGTATTTCTACCTCCACAATGGAAAATTATGATAAAAGAGAGTATATCCTTGGATGTGTAGAGGCTAATTGACAAATAAGTAATGAATTAACAACTTGTTGCAACTCACCACTCATATATGATCTCCTTGATAGATTGAAGTTACACTCATCACCTTCAAGGATCAATTATTGTTTGATTTGATTTGATTTGATGACATGAAATTGTTAGTACACATAAACAAAATGCATGCAAACATATGACAAACGTGATGTATGATGCTTGAATGATGAAATGTTACAATAATCTCGATAATTCTACTCTTGACTTCTCTTGAATGCTTTTTATGAATATTAATTACTACTCCAAAATTGTTAGTTCTTGCTTATAATTAAAATGGTGAAAATACTTTATATTTACATAAAATTCTTCTAATTTTCTAAAAAATCAAATACCGATAGCAAACATTTGAAATTGGAAATTAAAATAATAAATTACCAACATCCACATATTCAAATTTGGGGCAAAATCAGGTGGTGTAGGGCATAGTGCACCCTAGATTAGATTCCTGCTTTTTAGGAATCAAAAGTGTTAGGGGGAAAATATTAAATACATAGTTTGAATTCTCATGTTTGATTTTCCAAGAGTGTTTATAAAAATGAGCAATTAATGCATAATGGGTCCAAGTGCATAGGGGGGAGAAAAACCTAGTATGAAATTGTCAAGGGTGACAATTTTCAACGCTACACTAAGATCAAAGAGTAAGAGAGAAAACTCACTCTCATAGAGTTGGCCTTCAATCCATGGTTTGTGGATAAGAAAGTTTTACTTTCACGATAACAACTCTACGGCCTTGAAAGTGATTTTTTCCCTAAGAAATGGGGCTATGATTTTGGGACCCAACAAATTCCACAACCTCCCAAAAATTAAACACAATGCTCATAGTCCTACTTACAAGAAAAAACTCTACTCGTATTTTGCATACCCCAATAAAAAGTCATTATATTTTTTCCTCTTTTGTGGTGATATCTTAAAAACCCAAAATGAAATACTACTTTGATTATGCACAATATTTATCCCCACTCCATGGAGTTAGATCCATTGGGGATTTTGGTTATACTTAAATATCACTTAGTTCAATGATCAAATGTAAATTAAAAAATTGGCCAATAAATGTAGGATAATTATTTACCACTCTTTGATAGTGATGAGGTGTAAAATTCTTATTGATTGTTTGACTATTGAAGAGTTTGATGTTTGAATAGAATGAGGTTTTTCCTTCAATAGAACAACTAATATATCTTCTCATGGTGGATATGTAAATTTAAAAAAATGGCCAATAAATGTAGGACAATTGTTTACCACTCTTTGATAGTGATGAGGTGTAAAATTCTTATTGATTGTTTGACTATTGAAGAGTGTGATGTTTAAATAGAATGAGGTTTTTCCTTCAATAAAACAACTAATGTATCTTCTCTCATGGTGGATGTGCCACTAATGTAACTTCACCCTCAACTTCCAAACAACCAAAAAACATCAATTTATATATTAGAACAATATCCATCTCATGAACTTCCTTGAAGCCTATTTACAATAAATGTTATTTAAATTTTATTCAAGTCAATGTTTATTGCTAGATATGAGTGTTATTCAAACAAATGGTGGCGAGTGTTATTTTAAAGATGAATAGTGGCTTTCCCACCAAATTTCAATAAAACTATATTTTCAAACCTCACATAAGTCATGTCACTTGTCATTTTATGACATTAAAACTTTTCAAATGCCTTAGGAATGTTTCAATCCACCAAGACACTTTGAACAATACAAACATAGTAGATTAGGATTAATGTCCACCCAAAACCCCAAGGCGAAACTCAAACAAATTTCACCTATTTGGCATTTTGCATAAACAACCATCTAGCACTTTGTGTTTAGACTAGGTACCATCTAAGAAAAATAATCAAAATGATATAAGTCAAGGCTTCAAGGAGATTCAATTGGTGGCAAGAAGTCTACAATACATAATGAGTAACAAAATGAGCATTTGTGTAACAAACATTGAATTTTGTCAAGCTTTTTACTATTTATGTAGACTACGATGTACTTGTCTAAACCTCTCTTCCATATTGTTACTCAATAATGACACAATCCTCTCCAGTGATACTTTCCCTTCATTAGGGATGTGACCTTATAAAAAAGAGAATTTGAAACACATTAGTCTAATCAAATATGTTTAAACATCCAAATATAATCAATCATTTATAGAATTAAATTGAAACATGTAAATATGAAATAGACAAGTAGAAAATATAAGTTATTTACTTAAAATATATAACAATGAGAATCAAATTTGTAGTGCAACAAAATCAAGTAATTAAACCTTAATCAACATGCTAAATAGATAACTAGACATATAATTCAAAATAAATTAATTTTAACATCATATAATAAAATCCAAACATAACAAATTATTAAGGTATTACAAATATGCAAAATTAAATGTTCTTTGCAATGATAATTAGACACAATATTTGAGTTTGGAACGCTTGTAATGACTACATGTGAAATTAATATGACATTATGATGTTCACAATTGTATTTAAACAAACTGCAATAAGAAAACAATATATGTGAAAACAAACACATAAAAATAGAAATAACCGTGCATTTATGAGCAGGTTATTTAAGCCATCAAGCATACTCATAAGAAAAGTGGCCTATGCAGGTCTCGAACCTGCGACCTTCGCGTTATTAGCACGACGCTCTAACCAACTGAGCTAATAGGCCATTACGTATGTTGTTTTATATTTTTATTTTATATTTATGTTTTCCACGATAGAAAGTGCTTTTGACTCCGAAGAAAAGTGTGCAGCCTCAAAGGTAAACATTAGACTTAATATCTCAAGAATCGTTGCGCGAGATTTAAGAAAAGAAAAAATTGTGAAGGAACATCTCAGGGATGAGCAGTGCAATTTCTCCTCTTAGAAAACAATGACTACACGACCCTTTACTCATTTGCAAAATGAAAACGGTGGAACAATAGTACTGCACAACACGATGAGGGTAACGAAAACATACGCCCACCGTGGGGCTCGAACCCACGACCACAAGGTTAAGAGCCTTGCGCTCTACCAACTGAGCTAGACGGGCTATGAACTTCTCAATCCCATTAAATTGATTTAACCCATATATTATGGTTGGGTGTACGGCACATTTCTACTTGCAACAGTTTCTCTTTTCAGATATTGGTCTGATTAAGTAATGAATGAAGAAATAAAATTGGATATTTATCGCATGCCCTTTGGAGGTCAATCAAAGAATATCAGCATTTTAGATCATATGTCATGATCCATCAATATCATAAATATGATTAAAAATATAGATGATAAAAAGATTAAAAAAAAAAATTGTTTTGGGATGGGTGACCTCCCAGAACGGACCAGTGCTTCACCTCTGTGAGCATCACCTAGATGCAATGAGTGCTAAGTGGACCATTCGATATCATGAGAGATGGGTTCTTGTTGAACCACTACTCATGAAACAAGGGTCAATGAGTTTGACTCAAAACTACACAGTTGAATCCGGATAGCAATATCATAATTTGACACGCCGTGGAAAAATACCTCCTACTTATCAATTGATGAGCTAAAGGGCTCTATATGAATGGTTCATAAGTACAACACTTGGACGCATTCGATATGGAGCAAGACTGGGATGGGTGACCCGGACCTTTGCTTCACCTCTGTGAGCATCACCTAGATGCAATGAGTGCTAAGTGGACCATTCGATATCATGAGAGATGGGTTCTTGTTGAACCACTACTCATGAAACAAGGGTCAATGAGTTTGACTCGAAACTACACAGTTGAATCTTGATAGAAATATCATAATTTGACACGCTGTGGAAAAATACCTCCTACTTATCAAACATTGTTCTTCCAACTATTTTTTAGAAGTCTTTCATAGAAATAATAAAATGCAGCCATTTTGTCCGTGCAGGGCATTTGGTCTAGTGGTATGATTCTCGCTTCGGGTGCGAGAGGTCCCGAGTTCGATTCTCGGAATGCCCCATTATTGATATAGCTGGAAATTACTGTTTGTAATAACCTAACCTTTTTACAGCTCGCGGTGCACGTTTCTCTCGAAATTATCAGATGCTGAGCGATAGTCCCCAGGTCAGTTAATAAAATGAAGACGATTGCTATTAGGTATATAGATAAAAAACATGCACGTAGTTTCTTTTCTCCTCCACCTAAAAGTTGTAAAGGAAGAAAAGATCCCTAGTATTTGACGCCTATAATGCCCATGTTCCCTCTCCGACAACCATCCACGATATGCACAGAGCTTCTCCAACAGGGTAAACTGCATCTATTGAGCACATATCGTCAACCATGACATCATTTTGCTGCATTTATTTTCGTCTGTTACTGTATATGCACATGTATTAGGCCTCTGGTTTTTGGAGTATATGGGTACATGTCTACGGATCAAGAAAATAGCTTTCGTGCAGAAATGAAAAGGCTGCAGTACTTGTAGAGGTAGTTAATTGTTTGTTGATATCTGCATTTACAAAGTTGTCAAATGATTGCTGGGAGATAACATTTTTATTGACGAGTAAGATAAACTACAATAAAAAAGTAGTTGAATTGTTTGTCTAAATTTACATTTACAAAGTTATTATATAGTGATTGTTAGTATGCAAGATTTCTGGAAAACTGTGTGAAATTTTTTACATCAACGTTCTGATCACACTTCATGATCTATCATTGGGATGATAAGCAGATAGAGAGAGCATGTATCTGCTTATCATAGATAGAGAGAGCATGTATCTCTATCTACTTATCATCCTGATGATAGATCATGGAGTTATGCTCTCTCTATCTGCTTATCATCCTGATGATGGATCATGGAGTATGATCTGAAATGTTGATGTAAAAAATTTCACATTTTTCAGAAATCTTCTCTTTTTTTTTGGTGTTAACGACAGGGGTTGTCCCGCCCAACAGCCCAGCAACCTGTCTTTTGGGTGCCTGGGGGCGAGCAAGGGTGAGACTAGTCTCGTACGGATGGACCCAATAGCCGGCAAGTTAGTCCCAACCAGGTAAACCCGGGAGCAGAGTCGAACCTGAAACCAATGGGGAACAAACCCATGGCCCAAGCGAACTCTGCTACTCATGCTAGCTGAGTTTTTCAGAAATCTTAAACACTAACGATCATGGACCGTGGAAACAAAATGTTATTAATATGTAGTGATTGTTAGGAGATTGAATAGTCTAAACTACAATAAAAAGTAGTTGAATTGTTTGTCAAAATTTACAATAAAAAGTAGAACATTTACAAAGTTGTCATGTAGTGATTATTGGGAGATGCACATTTTTATTGATAAATAGCATAAACTACAATAAAAACTTGTTCATGATACGGATAAAAATATCATATAATTAATTATGAGATAAATGTAAGGAAGTTTAAATCAGTCAATAAATAAAATAAATTCACACATATGCAGAGAAATCTTTTTCAAGAAATAATTATCTTTAAAAAAGGATAAATCTATATTAATCTAATAAGAATGTTAAATCAATACATCTAACTATTTCCCTTTGATCTCACAACATTCGAATAACATAGTAGTTTCAACTTGCAAAAAACTCATGAAACAACTATCCAACATAAATGGATTTTCAAAAGTAAAACCTCCAAAATCTATGGTACGACACACCCAATGCTTTTATGGGACAAATACTCATTGCTTCCATGAACAATAACCATAATTATCACGATCTTTGATTGTGAAGGATTGTGAAGTAGATTTGATTATTTAGTATCATACCTTTGTTGTTATTTCTAATTGTTGTTTGATGGTTAAATGTGACAATCACCCTGAATCTTGAAAATTTTGACCCTACATATACTTAAAATGAACAAAATATTTAATCAATGGCTTAGGAACTTAGATAATTAGAATTCATGCACTTCATGATTCGTCATTTACCTAGGAAAACATCTAAAACAAGATTTAATATCAATCATCTTACAAGAATCATCCTTTGCATATTTGTGATTATCCCAATTTTTTGTTGATGACTTGTCTAAATATATGTTCAATGTAATATGGAGTCAAAAATCTCAACACCAATAATATCCTTGGATTTATCATCTCTATTATTCCAATGTAATAACTTATTTGCATCTATAGGTGGTTTTCTAACATTCTCTTGCTTGATATCTTGCATAATAGTGACACAAATAAAAAATAAAAAATGAATCAAGTACAAGATGCAAGGCTCATGACCTCTCTACACCAAGAGAATTTGTTTGTGCTCATTGATTGTGTAGGTGAATATGTAGCATTAACTAAACACTTAGAATCAAGAAAGTGGTGTAAATGAAGCCAAATCAATTTATAAGCACCACTCTCATATGTAACCTCCCCTCTTAATGCCATTAAAACTATTATACAAGTCAATCGAGAGAAAAATGATAAATAATTCACCCAATCACCCTTTAGGCATCCATGTACACTTATCCCCAAGGTGTTGGAGTCACGTGAAATACATTATATTTGCATGTTTTTTTTATATTGAACAAAGCTGAAATAATACAATGAGAAAAAAAAAGCAGTCCAAAAGGTAGACATTCAAAGTTTTACTCTAACATATTGTTTCAATTTATATTTGCATATTTAATATTATCTTAATCCTTACATTCTCTTGCTTGATATTATGCATAATAGTGAAATAAAAAATAAAAAAATGAATCAAGTACAAGATGTAAGGCTCATGACCTCTCTATGCCAAGAGAATTTGTTTGTAGGTAAATATGTAGCATTAACTAAAGTTTCAACCTTTTGAATCATGATCATACTATTATTTTCCATCTTTTGATTAAAATGATATTAAACAACAATATGCTTGGTATGAGCATAATACACGGGGTTCTTGATCCAACAAATAACACTCTATCTATCACATTCTATTTGAACCACTCTCCAATTAAAACCTACTCTTGGACACAATCTCTATAACCAAACTCTCTCTTTATAGGCATGTGTACCAATCATATACTCTACTTTATAGTGGAGAAAATAACCTTAGGTTGTTTCTTCCTCATCCAACCAATGATACCACCAAACAAAGAAAACCCATAACCACTTGTGGACCTCCAAGCATCCATAACACCTCCACAATCCAAATCAATAAAGCCCTATGTGTCCAACATCTTGCCTGTATCATTAGAATAATGATGACAAAAGCAATAATCAAAAGTTCCTCACATATATCTAAACATTCTTTAACACAACTCTAATGCTCTTTACCAAAATTAGACATGAACTTGCTAAAAAAGTCAGCTACTTTAACAATATTTGATCTAGTACAAACCATTGCATACATTAGGCTACTAATAATACTCACATAATACATATTATACATATCCTCAAACTCATCGTCCAACTTGAAACATATATCCAATGGAAGTTTAATACCTACAAATAAATGATTCCTTATTGGTTTATATTTGTACAAAGTGTAGTTTCAACATGCTTACTTTAACTAATCTAAAGCTTTCTATGAAATCTACCCTTTTACATTTTTATTCCAAGAATGAACTTTTTTGCTCCTAAATTCTTCATGTCAAATGCACCAAAATTTTGAGTTTTAAGCTCATAATCATCATCTTGTTGTTACCTGTGGCCTTTTGGCCTCGAGATTTTCTAAGCCCCAAGCACTTTACTAAGCACCTAAGAGCTTATACCAAAAGCACTAAGTGTTTTTTACATCTCTATAATTTAAAAAAAGAAATCAAAAAATGTCATACGGATATGCAGTTGGGGGGCTATACGGCCTTCTGGCAAAAAAAAATTGCCTCAGTGGCTTCCAGTACCAAATATGGGTGAATTATGTCAAAATTTGTCTCCTCGGCCTCTTGGACACAATGACAAGGTCCTTTTTGGCTGAAAATGCTTCGATAAAACCCATTCACTAGCTTTGAGCTTCAAACCTGTGTTTGCAACTATGTCAAATGATCTCTAATTTGGATGAAACAAAAGCCAACCTTGACTTTCTTGAGCCTCTTGGGCACGTTGAAACAATAAAAAATGCAACCAATATAAACAAAAATATTGCAACCACCTAGATCTCACAAAATACATATGCAATATAAAGTAGTAATTTTTTTTTGTAAACCATTTTTTATTCTCTAGATCATTCAAAATGCAAGAGAAGAGCATACAAGAATTTACAAGATTTTTACATGAAAATCTCAATCTCTTAACTATGAATCTATTGATCTGTAAACTAGGACGTTAAAGTTATTTGAAAACTTAATCCAATTACAGATTTATTCCCTGATCGCAGCAGTAATGCATGATTGTGTCTAAACCGTTGAAATTATTACAAGTGGAGTTCACTTTAATCTAGATTCAAGAAAACATAAGCTAAGAACTTTAAGAATCAAAATGCTGAAAGAATAATGAGACAAAGAAGAATAGAGAGATCACTTGATAACAGAGTTTGCTCAGGATGAGCTATGTCTCCGGGTCTGCTTCTCAATCGTAGGACTGCTTTATTAAGATTGCCAAACACTGAAGGTGTCTTCTTACAATTCTCCAAGCCATAGAACCAACATGACCTCCTCTCAGACTCTCAAGTTTACAATTTTTGGTGTAGAACAACACCTTGAAAATATTCACTCTCCAAGAAATCTCTATCTCTGAATTTCTAAATTCTAACCTTCAAAAAATTATCCATATCCACACATTCTCCTACTCCCCTTTTATACATAAAATTAGCCTAAATAGGCTTAACAAGAATATTAAATGCCTAACCCCCTTTTAACCATCGTACATTGGCTTATTTGTCCTTTAAACCACTTTTGTTTTAGTGGTTAGGGAGTTATACAACAAAAATAGCCTATTTTGATAAGGCTTCAGGCTAGATAATACAACAAAATATAACAGACTCTACAAATATCCAAATATGTATCGGTGGCCTATCGGCGCACAAGGCTTTTACCAACCCGATGGTCAAAGGTTCCAATCCCACCAGCCACGCTTAATACCAAACTCTGCCAAACTTTACAACAAAACAAAACCCTCCGCCCATTTACATTGAATGGTTAGCGGTAGGTGCAATGGTATACCGGTCGGCTCCTATGTTACGGGTCACGGGTTTGAATCCGTTGCAACCACTTTTGGTAAACAAGCAAACAAACTTGCCGATAGAGAGAAGTATGGAGAGAGAGACACGTGTCGCATGGCCAACACATCACTTGTCACGACCTGATTCGCTGAACTTGCCACATTTGCTGCTGACAGAGCGTATGTACTGCCAACTCATCATGACACATGTCACATCCTGATTCGCTAGAGTTGTTGCATGGACGTCGACTGGACTATACGACTGCTGACTCAAATGCCACCCGTACTGCCACGTCATCGTGCACGTCACCATGTACGGACTGGTATGGACTAACACGTGTCAACCACCAATTGGTCCACTTTGGATTTGTACGGATTGCTGACGTCATTTGGTACGGATGTTGATGTCATCACTGTACCTTCAAGTCAACAGGAACTTTGACTGACCGTATCTCCTGCATACGAGCTCCATTTTTGATGAAACGAACTTTGCCGGAATCGTCTCGACAAGACCTTCGATTTGACACTGATTTTGATGAATTATGAGATGATCAATTTTTTTGCTTCTTGTCGGCCCCTGGTACCCTATTTGACCGGACCTTTGACTGAGCGTAACTTTCACGTACAACCTCCTTTTGACGCGATTCAAGTTGCGTCAGGATCGTGTCAGCGAGCTCTTCGATTTGAGACTATTTTTGGCTGATTCTAAGACTGTGAAATTCTAAGGTCTTCTGGATCCACCTGGATCATTCCTCCCCACTAAGAAGCTTTTGGACCTCCAAAAGGTCCGTGTTTACATGCAATTTAAGTGAGGACATCTTTGCCTCACTTGCCTAGTGTCAGTTGTCCTTCTTTCTTGAAACCTGTGCATCTGACTCATCACAACAACAATCAAAACTGCACTAACATTGTTAAGCACATTAGCAATATACACATCCACATTCAGTGTTGTTGCTACCAACCAAACACTGCTGAAAAGTAGAAGGCTGAATAACAAAACCAAACTTGCAGAGGAGAAGAAAAATGTACCAACATCATGCTTATCTTTCATAACTGAAACAATCTCAGGATTAGGCATGCTTTTATGCATTGACACTCCTTGTGGTACAGACTTAAGTGCCAAATTACTGTTTGCATTAACTACCCTTTTCAATTGCCCCATTGTCACAAAAGATTTATCAATATTAATTGGATGAGAATGCACTATGTATTCCATTCCTTCCTTAAACAAGTGATACTGATTATGTTCCCTGTAGAAGATTGCCTTTCTATCATATAAGTATGGGCTACCCAACACAATGCCACAAATATCAAGTGGAACCACATCAAATTCAACCTCATCTATAAACTTAGATGTTGTTGCAAATTTCAAACTGCATTGCTTAGTTACTCGCAATTTGTTATCATTGCACACCCAACCTAACGGATAAGGTTTCTTATGTGGCTTGGTTTCCAATCCCAACTGTTTAACAACTTCTTCTGAAAGTAGATTAACTTGAGACCCACTATCAATCAATGCATTAATCTTAGTGTTCTTAGAAATCACCCTTATATGAAACAATTCACATATTTTGCTATCTTCAAGAACAACATGACTTTTAGAAGTAGAAGCACATGAAATATTAGTGGCAAAATCATTACCATCAAAAGCTTTACCTTTCAAACCCACAACTGAAATTTTTGTTTCATCACCAGAATATGATCCAAGATCCTGAACAACAGCTGCAGTCTTTTGCTTACCTTTACGATCCTTAAACCACTTAGGCCTTGATTTCGGATGCAATTTCCAACACTTTGCATCTGTGTGCCCTTTCTTCTAACAATGTGAACAAGTAGGCTTTTCACCTTCTTCTTTCTTCACGGTGGCTACTTTCTTCTCCTTTCCCTTTTTATCGCCTTCAGTTGGAGGAACAAATTCCTTCTTTGAACTGAAACTTATGTTCCTTCCACCTGCTTCAATATGGGTTGCTTGTACACACACTTCATCAAAATTAGTTGGATTAAACATAAGAATTGTATGTTTCAAATGTGAATGCAATCCACCTATATACTTTAATAAAGTTTCTTGAGTATAAAGATGAATACCAAGAGTAAGTGCTTTCTTCCTAAACACCTGTGTATACTGATGAACTGTTTGTCCTTTACCCTATCTTATGTTTTGCCAATCCATAACAGCTTGTTGCATATGACCCAAAGGATAAAACTGTTTCTTTAAAGCAGAAGTAAACTCATACCAAGATGAAATGATTTTACCGTGTGTAGCAAGATCATCTTGAATCTTACTCTCCCACCAAACCAATGTAGTGCCTCCCATTTGAAGAGTGGCTAGCTGGATTTTAGAAGATTCATCCAAGATCTGTTGAACCCTGCAATACACTTTGATCTGCTTAAGCCAGTTATCCAATTTCTCTGCATCTAATTCACCATTATACATAGGCAACTCAAATTTGACATCTAATTTTAATAAAGGAGAATTAGTCTATTTTTGTGCAACTTTTCCTTGTGAAGAATGTTTTAGACTTTCAGAAGATGAAGAGGATGAAGAAGAAGATGGGGAAGAAGGTTTAGGAGGGTCACTACCACCTCCTACTCCTTTACCTTTCTCCTCTTTCAAAGTAGATTCATTTTCCTCCTTTTTTTTCTTGCGTTCCTTTTTCCTCTGACGCTCTTGCCTTTCCTGGAAAAGAACTTCCACCATAGCTTTCATTTCAAGAAAAGCTTTCTGGAAAGCTTTCTCATCAAGCTCTATAGAACTTTGTTCACCTGCCATCTCTGCTCGTAGAAAAGTCCTTCGTCTTCCAATCTCTGGGTTCATCTCTATAAGTGAACCTTCACCTTGCTTCAGTTTCAACTTGGTTAACATTCACCACCTGCAATTATCTTGCAAAACAGGCTCTGATACTAACTTGATCTATAAACTAGGACATTAAAGTTATTTGAAAACTTAATCCAATTACAGATTTATTCCCTGATTGTAGCAGTAATGCGTGATTGTGTCTAAACCGTTGAAATTATTACAAGTAGAGTTCACTTTAATCCAGATTCAAGAAAACATAAGCTAAGAACTTTAAGAATCAAAATGCTGAAAGAATAATGAGACAAAGAAGAATAGAGAGAGATCACTTGATAATGGAGTTCGCTTAGGATGAGCTACGTCTCTGGGTCCGCTTCTGAATCGTAGGACCGCTTTATTAAGATTGCCAAACACTGAAGGTGTCTTCTTACAATTCTCCAAGCCACAGAACCAACATGACCTCCTCTCAGACTCTCAAGTTTACAATTTTTGGTGTAGAACAACACCTTGAAAATATTCACTCTCCAGGAAATCTCTATCTCTGAATTTCTAAATTCTAACCTTCAAAAAATTATCCATATCCACACATTCTCCTACTCCCCTTTTATACATAAAATTAGCCTAAATAGGCTTAACAAGAATATTAAATGCCTAACCCCCTTTTAACCATCGTACATTGGCTTATTTGTCCTTTAAACCACTTTTGTTTTAGTGGTTAGGGAGTTATACAACAAAAATAGCCTATTTTGATAAGGCTTCAGGCTAGATAATACAACAAAATATAACAGACTCTACAAATATCCAAATATGTATCGGTGGCCTATCGGCGCACAAGGCTTTTACCAACCCGATGGTCAAAGGTTCCAATCCCACCAGCCACGCTTAATACCAAACTCTGCCAAACTTTACAACAAAACAAAACCCTCCGCCCATTTACATTGAATGGTTAGCGGTAGGTGCAATGGTATACCGGTCGGCTCCTATGTTACGGGTCACGGGTTTGAATCCGTTGCAACCACTTTTGGTAAACAAGCAAACAAACTTGCCGATAGAGAGAAGTATGGAGAGAGAGACACGTGTCGCATGGCCAACACATCACTTGTCACGACCTGATTCGCTGAACTTGCCACATTTGCTGCTGACAGAGCGTATGTACTGCCAACTCATCATGACACATGTCACATCCTGATTCGCTAGAGTTGTTGCATGGATGCCGACTAGACTGTACGACTGCTGACTCAAATGCCACTTGTACTGCCACATCATCGTGCACATCACCATGTACAGACTGGTATAGACTGACACGTGTCAACCATCGATTGGTCCACTTTGGATTTGTATGGATTGCTGACGTCATTTTGTACAGATGTTGACATCATCACTGTACCTTCAAGTCAACAGGAACTTTGACAGACCGTATCTCCCGCGTACGAGCTCCGTTTTTGACGAAACAAACTTTGTCGAAATCGTCTCGACGAGACCTTTGATTTGACACCAATTTCAATGAATTCTGAGATGATCATTTTTTTGCTTCTTGTCGGCCCCTGGTACCCTATTTGACCAGACCTTTGACTGAGTGTAACTTTCACGTACGACCTCCTTTTGACGCGATTCAAGTTGCATCGGGATCATGTCAGTGAGCTCTTCGATCTGAGACTGTTTTTGGCTGATTCTAAGACTATGAAATTTTGAGGTCTTCTGGATCCACCTGGATCATCTATGAACTTAGATTTTTCAAAAACAAAAGCTTTGATACATGTTAGAAATCTAAAATAGTTTAAATAACCAAAAAAAAATTAAGAGAAAATCAAAGTTACATAAATTGAAAAAACATAAATGTGCAAACTAGAACTCTAAGAGATTATGCAATGTTGATATGATAGAATTGCATTAAAATCTGAACCAAGATGAGAAAGTGATGAAAAAGTAAATACTCCATCCTTGAGAGGTAGAGGATAACTCATCACTTTATCTCCTCATTATTAATTGATTAACTCACTTTATTATCCTAAGCAAGCTTAATAAATGTGTAGGAAAAACCAACAACTAAGAGAAAATTAAATATCCCACTACGAAAATAAAAACCTACGCTAACATGAAGAATAATAGAATGCTATGTGTTTCTACTACAAGTTTATTTATTGTAATTTATTTAAGAATTAAGTTGTTGGTTTTAAAGGGGATATGAGAAATATTATAATTCTTCTATACATATAATCTACTTTTTGATGATTAACATTTTTATTAACATAGAAAAGATAATAGTACATAATTCATAAAAAAAAGGTGGGTGGTAAAAAAGCACACCCTCAAATTTTAAATAAGATAGAGTCCAAAACAAAGATGATAAGCATAAAAACAAGGACCAAGCCCACACAATGCTAAGTAATTATTGTAATCCCAATATAGGGGGATCATAATCCTCAAGCTTTCCCATACAACTCTAGGGACAACATCATCAATAGACTCCTGACCAATGAGAGCATCTTTCTCTTCAAGAGTATCATTTTGCTAAGCTTGGATTGGGATATGGCCAATACCAAGAAAGGAATCTTGCTAGAGCTAGGGCACCCAATGTCCTACCCATGAGAGGAGACATAGAGCTATTGAGAGGGTTAATACCATCCTCTACATGTTGAGAGCCCCAAGATTGGGATCCTCTGTCATGTCTAGAAGACTAGCTACAACCACACCTATTCCCTCGAGGAGGGGAACGATCAAGGGGGCTTTGGAAACAATGTGGGGAGCATTACCCTAATGATTCAAAAATTGTTGAAGATAAAAAACTTCAAGGGAAACTTATTGTGTGTGCACCTAAATGTGCATGAGAACATTAAAATAAAACATAGCTTTATTGTACAAAGAAAAATGTTGGTCTGTAGAACAATTAAAAATAATTTTGTTTTTATCTTTCAAAATACTAAAGAGAATTTTGATTGTGAAAGCATACCAAATCCAAGTATATTTCAAAGGGAGACAATGCTAGACTCGTAATGAAACCATATGCCAAGGAAAAAGTAAGTTGAAAAGAACTAGGAAAATAATGTATCAAATGCCAAGTTTCTTGAGATCCAGAACAAAACCAAAAGAAGTGTTTGAGATTCTCAAATTGCACACAAAATAGACAATGAAGATTAATAACCCCAAACATAACCAAATGAACACTAATAAAGAAACCTTCATAGAAAATACACTAGAAAAAATGAGCCAATTTAGATTCAAGAACAAACTAAATACACTAAAAATAATATTGGCATATACCAATAAAGGATTGAAATTGTTAATAATAATTTAATTGATTTTTAAAATTAATTATTTATCTAGAATAATTTATTGAAGATTTTGGTCAACTTACTATATTTGAAAAGAGCTTATAATTCATAAAATTTTATGTTACTTTGTATAAATAGTAGTTTATGTTATTTGTTACTTTGTTACTATCTAAATTTTGTATTTTGTTTTTTTGCTCGACTTCTTTGGTTGTCAATATTCTACATCAATACCTACTAGGTTTTTGTTTCCCCCATGCTTCTCTCCTACACATTTTTGTTTTTTCATGACAATAATTTCAATGTATATATTTATCCGTGACATATTAAAAGGTCTTTCCAAATAGGCACCTAGGTTTATCTTTTTCATACTTTTTTTTTAATGATACTAGTCTTTTTCATTAGGCACCTAGATTTATCTTAATAAAGACTTGTTTTATCGCGCCTTTAGACATGGAAACCTCCCTCCTATGTTGAACTTCGAAAAAAAGTGGTATATGTTCATGTATATATATATTTTCTTTTTCTTGTAGGGTAGACAATATATGAGACTCATAAATTCATGATCTTCCTTCCAATTTCAAGTGTTATTGATGTACACAGAATATTGAATTGTTAAGATATATTTTTAAAATCATGTAATTTATATCTCAAACATGAGATTTAAATAGATCATAATTTGAATGTCATAAATGTGGGTTTCAAATATAAGATTCACCATGCCTTTATTAAGATTTGTGGCTACTTTTTCTTCACTTTCCCTTTGTTTTAGTAATATACATATTTTCTATAGTCATCATCCTCCACGTGCAATTAAATCAAAGCACAAAGAAAATGAGAAGATCATAACACTAGATAATTTGATTTAATTTTAAAAACTATAGAATTTTAAAATTTGTTGTTTCCCATTTAGGGGTACATTCTCAATAACTATAAAAGTGTTTTGAGTTAAACATGGTTATTTCATATTGATTGTCAACAAGACATAGATTTAAACTAGGATAAAACAAGAGGATACACATAGGTTTTAGATAAAACATTGTAATCACACAGGTCAAAAAAGAGGGCCTAATGTAATGGAAAAACATTAATAATGTTGCACAATTGGAAATATCAAGGAGAATTCAAGTTACCATAAAAAAAAATTCAACTAGTTGTGTATAGTTTGTCATGTTGACTTCCCTCTAAATCATGCCACCATCAACTCACATAGATTATTAGAAGTTTCCTATGGGCCAAAATGGGTAACGAAAAAGGATGTGAATTCCTACTTGATCCCATCATTGATCCATACATGTAAGGAATATGTTTGGTGGAAAAATAGATAGTTAAATATTTGTAGGGATCAACTCCCTAAAAGGATCTTGCTCACTTTCAAATTCACATAACCATAGCCTCAATACCTAAGCATTTACTTGGTGGCAAGATAATTATTGTAGCATATTACTTCAAGATTCAAGCGTCATAACAAGCAAAGAGTATTTGGAAAGCTTGACAAGTTATTTTTCCTCTTTTATGTTAATAAAATTTACTCAATAATGGTTTGATTTTCCCAACTTCTTCAATGTGGTGGAACATAGTGGTTCAATTAGATGATAAAGCACATGTTTTTATTGAATAGTTAGGAGAAAACATTATTCATGAAAGGTGTACAAAAATTTGTGCATATATGGGACCTCTAAAGATGAAATGGAAGGATGATCATAGCCTCAAAAGTGAACTCAACTTATCTACAACTTATCTACAAATAATTGAAATTACACAATTTCATGTTCTCCCTTAGCTACAATAAGCTCTCCTTTCATATGTGATGTAGGAGCATTCGGGTTCGTGAGCAATCTAACATCATCCAAAAAAATTGTATTTGCTTTGCTTGTTTATTTTTCTTCTTTACTTTTGTTTGTAAAAGTTGGTGATAAATTTGTAAGGAATTATAGTTTGTTCATGGCCAAGTATCTACATCACCTTGAAGGACATCCAAATGGGTGCTTGTATTTAAAATTTGGTGAAGGTCCAAGTTAATTCAAACAAGTTATGGAGTTGCACAGTTTTTTTATCATTCAAGCATTCCAAATCTTCTGGGCTATCTAGATCCCCTTCAGATCCTCATAGGACTCTCTGGCATTAATATCTATTGATGTTCCATCCTTTGAAGCTTTTGTGGAACTTTGACGTGCATGTGGATTGTGAAAGTCTTAAGGGTTCGAGACTTATCCCGCTACCCTTCATTTTCTCGTAGATTCCTAATGACTCACATTTTCCTATAATGTGGACTCTAGCTTCAAAATTTTGTGCTTCACCTAGATATGTGGAATCTTCTTAGTCACATGTGAACATATCCTAATATGCTTTGAACTTCCATAATTTCTCTATCCCCCTAGTTTCTCCACAAAGTGAAGGATGGAGGAACTTACACTGTTTGGACTTGTCCACTTATCCCCCAAAATTATGTAGTTCCTCTTATCCCCTCAAACTCTACAATGGGATAATTTCATTCATATTCAACCATTATGTAATTACTAGCCATATTTAGATACCCCTTGGAATCCTATAATTTTCCCCTGAATGCTAGAAAACAACAATTAGTCAATTATAATGGCCTTGCACACATATTTATTGGGAAAATGAAGGTGTGACATGTGTCCCATCATATCTAGACATGGGTGGCCACCACCTTTGACATGTTACTCTATAAATTAAGATCTCCATTCATTTTAGAGGGACTTCTTCTAGATTTCTTCTACTATTGTGTGAGTTTGGAATTTTTTTGTAGTTGGAGAAGGGTTTCAAGGAAAGTTGCTAGGGGGGCTTGTTTGGTTTGAATGTGTGTATATTATAAGGCTTAACACCAAGGCATGAGTTGCAGGGGCATCAAGAGCCTCATAAGCATGTCTTTGTGTCATTTTTGGTTTTTGGGTTGTTTGAATGTTTTGGAGTCTAATAAGGTCATTTATGATCATTTGGGATCATATTGATCACTTTTGGAGAGTTATAGGCTTATTGGTCAAAAATTGTAAAAGTTGTCAATGTTGCTCAAAAAGTTGTCAAGCAACTTTTGCAAAAAGTGGCAAAATGGTGTTTTATGAACAAACTAATTAAAAGGTGGTTGGAAATAGTTGGGATGGATAAAAAATTTATAAATTCACCCTCCAAACTCGAATTGGGGGTTGAAGGAATTGTGGTTGAAGATTTGGTAAATGAAAATAAGCATTTTTTGTGCATTTTCTCACATTCAGACATGTTCTTTCATTTGGTATGAATTGTACGGACCACATAACAACTTGAAACCAATTTGAGTGTGTTGGCACGTGAATCTACTTTCATTTTCTTTTTGTTTCATCAATTTTCATGGAGTATTAAGAAAGTTATTGCATTTTTTTTAAAACAGTTACAAACCCTACCTAGGGTTTCTAATCAACTTGCTTTGAGCATATCTTGAAATCCGTATGGTGAAAAATAATGAAATTTTGCTAGAAATTCTATTTTTATATATGCTTTATGTACTCAAATTTTCATGCCTCTATATTTTGGTTTGATATTGTTTTTTTTTTAGCATATCTATTCTTGATTGTGCAATAGAACAATCACAAGAGGGTAGGAAAGGGAAAGTTTGAATGTCATATTATATAGTTTGGCCTCTTGGTGATTGGATAAGGTGTTGTGAATGTGTGGAAGGGTCTCACAGACTTTTTTAACCACACCATTTTCCATTATAGCAAGTTGAAGCATGCTATTTAATGACTGTCCTAATAGGACCAGTTTTGACATCATTGGGGCAGCAAATAGGAAGTTGGTCTAATCTAGTTCAAAATTGTTGTCAAAGTCATATTTATGTTAGTGAATGGAGAAATAATGTCTTTCAAGCATGTATCAAAGGCTTACACCTCAATTCTGGAAGTGTATGTTTCCTTTTTCCATCAAAAAGCAGCCGAAAGTGTGTCATAGGTGGAGCCATGTTTCATATCTCGAGTAATTGTTGAGGATTGTGATAGAAACCTGCCATCTATAGTTGAAAGGCCTCAAAGATGTTGTCTTAAACCCATTGGAAACTTATAAGGAAAATTTTCTATGAAAATTTTGAGTAGTCATATGGGGAATGGTCAAGAACCAATGAGACCTAGTGAACCAGTGGTGACTTGAATGGTATTTGAATACCTTAGATTGTTGTTTGGATTGCTTTGATTTATCCTCTACATCAAATTGGTATCAGAGCTAGAAGATCTTTGGGAAATGATCTATTATTTTGGCTAATGTGGTTTAATGAGATTTTATGTTTAAGGTTGACTCTTAATAAGAAGAAAGATGGGAAAAAGGCATCATCATTATTAGATACATTGCTCAAAGTGGTAGAAAGGATACATGAGGAAGAAATGGCAGCCAAGAAAGAAAGCAAGTTGGCTAAGCAAGGATTATTTTAGAATACTTGCAAGTCCAAAGGTAAATGTTGTCAAGTTGTGATTTTAGATAATTGCATGGATAATATTGTTTATGAATACATGGTAGATAAATTGGGTTTGGAAAGAATACCATATCCTATGCTTTATTTAGTGAGTTGGCTTCAAATAGGTAACCAGGTAACCGTACATGAGCAATGCAAAGTTGAGTTTCACATAGGCAATTATAAGGATGAAATAGTTTGTGATATTATGCATTTGGATGTATGTCACATTGTGTTTGGGAGGTTGTGGCATTATAGTAGGGCAGCAAAGTATAATAGGAAAAACAACACATATGAGTTGGACAAAGATGGGATGAAATATTCATTAGTAGCCTTGAAGGGTGAGTGCATAGGAATTGAAAGCTTGTTGTTAGGTAAGAAGACAGATGTACAAAAGTATGAAGTAGAGATAAAGTAGATAATGGATGAGGTAATAAGTTTTGATAACATGTTTTTGAAAAACTACTTGAACAAGAAATGGAAGAAATTTCTTTTGAATTTGCTAAAATTAATGAAAGTAATGGTGACATTGATGTTGAAGTGGGTGATGTTTAGGAAGAAGAAGATACATCAAAAGAAGTTGTAGAGGACTCGAGGATAGTCCAAAGAGAGAAGAGATTCATGGTTCTCAAGAGAAGAACCAAGAGTTGAGAATGTTGATGTCAAGGAGAATGGAAGAATGGATGAGCAATTCAAAAATGAAAATGAATGGCTGAGTAAGGTTGAGGTGAAGCCAAAGATTTTGGAGAATCATGAAGAGAAAAGAATGTGTGGAAAACAACATGAGGTGGATGAATAAGAAGAATATGATTTCTTTAATATGTTTGTTTCATGTGTAGGTAACAAAGACAAAGTGGGCAAAAGAGAAAATAAATTTACACTTGCAGTCCAAGGTCAAGCTAGAACAAGAAAACAAACAAAGGCACATGGCTACATTGTACCAAGTTGGCCTTGGCTCAAGAAGCATGTTGTTGGATGAAAAAGCACAAGCACACTAGTTGAAACACATGTAGTTGTGATCCATCAAAATGAAAACAATGCCCGCATGCAAAGGAACTGGAAGATGAGAAAGAAGATTCATATTTGATGCCAAGTATGTATGCATGCTAAATTGTGATGTATTAAAACATCATCTACTTATGTTTTAAGTTGTTCATTTGATTATTGATAAGATTTTTAGTATTGTTTGAGGTTGAAGTTTGATGCTTGAATCGATAGCTTGAAAAGTCCTTTGAGTTTGGGATGCACCAAGTAGTATCAGAGCAAGGTTTTCTTGTTGGGAGGTGGTATTAAGTTGTAGAGAATGAATTTGGTAGGTTCTCCTAAGGCTCTAGAGGTTATTGTAGGTTTTGAGGAGTCCTACAATTGTAGAGAATAGAGAGGAAGATTGGAAAGTTTCTATGGAAAGCAACAGAGGAGAGGTACAAGTGTTGTAAAAGGCATGATGCTCCTGAGAAGATGGATTGCCAATTTGGAGGATATGTTTGACCAATTTTGTACTTCAATGGGAGAGGAGTTGAGAGAATTATTTACAGACTTGAGAAGAAACCTAGAAAATACAAAAGACCATGCAAGTGGTGTTGGAAACTTGCAACCAATTAAAGACAATTTCCACATAACCCATAAAGAAATCTACGCATCTAAGTATTCAAAATCCACATGCAAGAGAATAGACAACATACCCATGAAAATATGACACTAGATATACCTTGGGAAAACCCTCAAGAGGGAAAAAAAACCTAGCCTCCAAAAGAATCCATCTCTTATGTATTATTCAACAATAAGATTACAATACATCTTCTGAGTCTCCATGAACACCATTGAAGCAATAAGCTCTCTCCAAGCAATCCATGTGAACAAGCATGCAACCACACATCCTATTCCATGCTTCAAACCCTCACAAATGCTAACCAGAGCTAACATGCAAAATTGCATCTCACAATAACTACCTTTGTGGTTGCTTTTATAGAAGCAAGCTCCCACAAAACCACTAAGTGGTATTACACAAAACCATGTGACTAAAACCATGAGATTACAAACCATGTCCCCTTATTTAATATTGGGTGCTTTATTTATTATTTTCCCCAATATTAAATAATTACATTTTTACAACTTAACTTATGCCCCGATGTTACATGCAACATTAAGTGGCCCCAAGAATAATTACATTAAATACATAATGCAAGGTGTACAACACACCTTTTCCTAACATTCTCCCACTTGTTGTATACATTGCATAAGGGGAACAAGTAACCTCAAAACATGAATCAAATGAACAATCCATGTAGCCACATATACCATCATGGAATCAAAATGCTCCATGTGCTCCATCAAGATATCTACAACAAGAATCAAAGTGACCACCATCCCAAGTCCATCATGCCAATGCACAAAGATAAGAATCCATCCAGTAGAGAAGCCACACAATCTCTCACAATGAAGCATAAGTCCTACTCAACTGATATCCCAAACACAAACACTCAATCCAAAGAAATCAATATACACTAGTAGTTGTCAAGATACGCAAACACAAAGCTAAAATAACACCCACAACAAGTGCCAATACATCCAACCATCCATACCTCCAAGGTATACAAAACATAGGAAACTCATGCCATAAACATATACACCCATAAAATACAATCATAAACTCCATGAGCAAAACCTGTCAAATCTTCCAAGAGCTCCCACTACATGGGTAATGAAAATTTGAAAAAAGATCAAGGCACACCAAGTCTACCAATAACATCATATAGAAAGTGTAAACTACATCATGTAGTAACAAGGAATCATCCACAATGGTATCCAAACTTGTATATCAATAACCTGTAAGAAAAATCTCCTACATACACCTCTAAAAGCCAACTGTGTCAAGTATGATCTCCTCCATGGCACCCCAAAAGAAAAGCCATAACAACACCCAACCATTCAATCTCCAAGATCAAACATTACATATGTATCATGTAATCAATGTTGATGTTTTAGCAGCGACGGGTTGCTACTTCCAGATACGCATATGAAGATAATTTGAAATATAGCCTAACAGCTATTTAAATTATATTTATATTCCTTCTCTTGGGCCGAATAAAGACACCTTGAAGGGTCAAGTCTTTTATTAAGAGATATTTAATATTGTTTATTGGAAAGTCGTCACCTTATCAAAGGCCAACATCTCTTCAAGATAAGGCACGGATTCAAGAGGCACGTCATTCCAAAAGGAGGCTGACATGTTCACTTGAGGAGATGCATTGCTCTTCACTTTGTATATATACACATCCACTCATTGTATTGTATTCGTTCAATTCAGTTCGATATTAACCTTTGAAGTGAAGTGTGAATCATCTAGAAGAGGCAACAATTTTTGTAGAAGTGTATCTTGCTAGTGGCTGATATTATTTAGTGAATTGCTTCATTTTATTGTTGTGTTTGCATTAGCTTGTGGCACCTCTTATTGGCCTTCATATCAACCTTTGTAAAGGAGATTTTTTGTGTTTACATATCAATATGTAAGTGATATATTGTTGTTGGGTTTTTCTCCCTCAAGAGGAGGGTTTTCCCCGGGTATCTGTTGTGTTCTTATTGTCTAATTTTTGAAAATAAATTTTGTGCATTAATCTGATCAATAAATTAACCTGGTATTAGAGTGGGTTTTGTGAAGATCCGATCAGATTTGTGGAAGAATTTAAGTGTTTAATTTTGTTACTCTATCTAATGGTCGTATTCTTTACTTTTGGTCCTTATTATTGCTATTATTGGAAGCATACTCAAATGTAGATAGGGTCAGGTATCTCTAACCTTGATTGAGATCTGAAGGATTGACATTGTGTTCGTCGCATTTGGGAGCAACCACGAAGGCACATCTCAGGGGCTCATGTCTGAAGGTATTGGGACCTGAGGTAGAGTCAAGATTATTTGCCAACATTGGAAGCCTTAGTAAAAAATGGATATGTTTTAACTTGCATATCTTAGTGTGCTTTAAAGACTCCAATATCGGGTCTATGTGTGGTGCTGCATGAAGCCTAAGAGGCACAATATGTTACAATTGAGCTCAAACTCCGACAAGGTTGAAGAACTAATATTACTTCCTATAGTAATTGCAGACTTCTATTTTTCTGAAGGAAAAGTCAAGTGGCTTGGAGGATATTATCAAAGTGTTAGAAGTTGCCAAGGAAAATATTCAATTTTGATATTAGAATTCAAGCTAATTTGGAAGGGAGTCGTAGTTCTTTAAAAGGAGTCTAGTGCTGAGCAAATCAAAATCCTTATCTTCAACAAACATTTTCTAGGTTTTTCTGTCGCATTACTACATTTCGTAGATAGCTCTGTAGATTGCATTTGGTCTGTTTATTGCTACAATAGCACTTGCATTAGTTGAACATCATTGTGTTAGAGTTTGGGCTTAAGAGTTGTGAAAATTCTTGTGTACTATAATGGCTCAATTATGTCAGTAAGGCTTACATCTGTAATAGAAGTTTTGGTTGAGTCAATGTTTGGGAAGATTGAACTTAATTGTCCAATTGTAAGCCTCTTTCCTGAATTATCATATTTACTGAAATGGTCTTAAATATGAGTAAATAGAAGTGTGGCTGAATAGAAATCTAGAGAAATCATTTTCTTGGAGGCTGGAAATTATCTCAGTTGACAACATGCATAGCATTGTCAACTTATCAAGATTGAACCCAAAAGACCACCTATTTGGAATGAGGTCTTTACACTTCAGTTGTGCAAAATTTGTTGAATGATGGAAAAGGCTATGAGAAACCTATATTTGGAGAGTACATCTGAGATCTGTAAAGCTTTGGTACCTTGGTATTAATCTGTGTTAACCCCGAAATGTGACTCCTATGATAGGTGTAAATTGAAGGATGGCATCTTTGAAGGTGGCAAAGATGAGTCACAGCCTCAGACCCAGCTCTATGGTGTACCATAAAAATTTAAAGAGATAAGTATTCTTTATTTGTTAAGTTATATCTTTTATTTGGATCTTGTAACTAGTAAAAAGGGATAGTGGTTTCTCTTGAAACGTGTTCTCTAGCATAAGATCCTTTGAAGATTTCATTTATTGCAAGTTATTTCATGCTGGTTGTGTAGATTTTTTAGTGTGACTCTGAAATAAAAAGAGAATTGAAATTTTCATGGTGATTAGTTGGTCACATCGATATCATTCTCTAATGCATGAACTGTGATAGAGCCTTGAACTATTGGAGACAGTTGGTTCTACATGCTAATTGCATAATGCATTCAAGAAATTTGTAGTTGTGCAAATTATCTTTTGTTGTGTTGAGTTAGCACTCTCGAGAGGAGTAAAAGATGGAAGAAAGAGTTTTATCAGAATTCAACAAAGATGAGTCCTTTATCCCTTTAATCCGATCTTTTGGATATATTTCTCTTATAAGTTGATTTATTTATTTATGTTTTAATATTGTTCATAAATTATTATGTATTCATGGTACAACTTGAAATAGTAAACCTTGTATGTTTCCAGTTTTGATATTTCTTTGGATAGTTATAAACAATTAGTAATCTCTTTCTAAAATTCCTTCAGGACAATTCTAAGAGCAAGAAGGTGATTATAGATGAAAAGCTTGAGGCATCTTGTGAGGAAGTCATGCTGAACAAAGAAATGATCAAGTGCGAAGTCACAACTTGCAGTTATGAGACTGAGTTGGTGGCTAGAGGGAGTTCACTTCCAGAAGTCTTCTTTGCAAACTCTGAAGCATGGATCAAGAGGAAGTTTTGTGACTCACTGAGATGAAGTGAAGGTTGCAGTGTTACAAGGCCAAGTGTTAAATCCTTAAAAGACCTCTTCAGCTGTTGAGATAAGAATTGCACAAGACAATCATCTGGATTTGATATTGGTAGCTCCACAAACCTATTCAGAATAGAGTGGTCTGCAATGAGGTCGAGGAGGTTCACCCTGAACTCTCTACAGTACTAGAGGTGTGCACTGGAAAACATTTATCTAAGGCAAGCGTTGTAGGCAATCTTGGTTGATGAGGTCAGATGGTTGATGCAAGTACTTAAAGATTCAAAGGGAGCCTACTGAACCTAAAGAAGATAGAAGTATACTATTGAGATTTTTTATGATGGATTGAAAATCATGTCTACGCCTATGGAAACCAACTTGCACAAGTTGAAAGAGGTTGCAACTAGTTTAGATCAAGTGGATCCCATGATGTATAGGCAGTTGATTGGATAGTTGTTGTATCTAGTTAACACTAGACCTAAAATTTGTTATGCTATGAGTGCACTTAGTTAGTTCATGTGTGAACTGAGAAATATAAATCTTTTTGCAGCTAAACATATCCTGAGATACTTGCATGGCACAATTGGATATGGGTTGAGATATTCTTTAGATGCGGACTTGGAACTGCATGGTTATACTGATTCTGATTGGGCAGGGTGTGTCACATGATCAGAAGAGCACATTTGGATGTTGCTTCAGTTTGGGATCGACTATGATTTCTTGGTGCAACAAGAAGCAATCATCTGTAGCATTGAGTACAACAGAGGGAGAATATATTGCAACTTGTATGACAGCTTGGGGAGCAGTGTGCCTTCATAAGCTCCTTGTAGGATTGTTTGGACAATCAATGGAGCCTACTATCATTCATTGTGATAACCAAAGTTGTGTGAAGCTTTATATCAATCCTGTGTTTCATGACAAAACCAAGCATGTTGAGATCAAATACCACTATATTAGAGATATGGTATTGAGGAAGGATATATAGTTCAGGTATATCAGCACTGATGAGCAGACGACAGACATTCTCACCAAGCCTCTCTCCAGAATAAAGTTTGTGTACTTTTGAGATAAGCTTGGTATGGTGGATAATCCAACCTTAATTGAGAAAGAGACTCAATATCAGTGATATCCTGTAATGAGTTCTTCTCTGTGAGAGAAGTTTGAGGTGAAATCCCTTGATTAATGAGTTCTTCTCTGTGAGCGAAGTTTGAGGTGAAATCCATTGATTAATGAGTTCTTCTCTATATGAGAGAAGTTTGAGGTGAAATCCCTTGTCTAACGAGTTCTTCTATGTGAGAGAAGTTTGAGGTGAAATCCCTTGATTAATGAGTTCTTCTCAATAAGAGAAGTTTGAGGTGAAATCCCTTGATTCCACCCTTTGAGAGAGTCATGGTGGATGTCATGTGTGTGACTCCATGACAACATCACGTGAGAGAGTCCGTGATGATTTTCTTGTACTTGTGTTTTCACCCTTTGGGAGAGCCATGGTGAAAGTCATGTTGAGGTGACAACATCACACAAGTGATGAACACTTGTACATACCATATATGGTTGTAGCCATTATGGTTGATATCATGTTGAGGTGATATCAGATATCATGATGAGGTGATATTCTACTTTTCCACTTATGAATGTAGTCATAGTGGTAGACATCACGTTGAGGTGATATGTCTTGTGCAGCTAGAAGTATCATCCCTAGCTGAGAGGGAGTGTTGATGTTCTAGTAGCAATGGGATACTTCTTTCAGATACACATATGAAGATAATTTGAAATATAGCCCAACGGTTATTTAAATTATATGTATTCCTTCTCTTGGGCCGACTTAAGACACCTTGAAGGGTCATGTCTTTTATTAAGAGAGATTTAATATTGTTTATTGGAAAGTTGTGACCTTATCAAAGGTCGACATCTCTTCAAGATAAGGCATGAATTCAAGAGGCATGTCATTCCAAAAGGAGGCTGCCATGTTCACTTGAGGAGATGTGTTGCTTTTCACTTTGTATATATACACATCCACTCATTGTATTGTATTCATTCGGTTCAATTCGATATTAACCTTTGAAGTGAAGTGTGAATCATCTAGAAGAGGCAACAATTTTTGTAGAAGTGTATCTTGCTAGTGGCTGATATTATTCAGTGAATTGCTTCATTTTATTGTTGTGTTTGTATCAGCTTGTGGTGCCTCTTATTGGCCTTCATATCGACCTTTGTAAAGGAGATTTTTTGTTTTTACATATCAATATATAAGTGATATTGTTGCTGGGTTTTTTTCCCTCAAGAGGAGGGTTTTCCCAGGGTATTTGTTGTGTTCTTATTGTCTGATTTTTGAAATTAAATTTTGTGCATTAATCTGATCACTAAATTAACAATCAACATGGATGTAAGCCTCTCAAGCCAAATAAGATCAAACTAAATCTATTTCCAATGAAGGAAATAAGCCCAATACATCTCCTAAACTCAACATCAATGAATGTAATCACAATGCATAAGGAGATAAACATACCAACACTCCTCAAATGAACCCTCCAAAACCATATATCCATAGTTCAAGATCCATATGCATGAGAAGATAAAGCATAAAACATAAAACACTTGAAAGTAACAATGAGCAATACCTCTCAAGTGAAACTATTGAGTAGACCAAGAGTGAGGAATGAGAATACTCCTCCAAGACATCCAAGTCATCATGACTCATCCAAGAACACTCTCCTCATAGGTCCATGTTGAACTCATGTTCAACCAAGGTGTGGGCTCCTTAGACTTCCTACTGAAAACTCATCGAGAGTAACCATCTCAATGCATGTCTCTAATCATAAGAGAACTCAAGCCTTACCTATGTCTCCAAGTATCCATGAGTACCTGTAACCAACCAATCCATTCCAAACTCCAAATGAAACATAGCACCATCATGAAGTAATCAAGCAAATGATCAATGTATCCAATACCAAGATAACCACCAAGATCAATAGTCAAAATCCTAACAGCTGAATCAAGAACATAACCATGACATCATGATCTAACCATCTCCTTATAGGAGATCACATGCATCATAACATATATACATCCTAGTCTCAAGAGAACAAGTACCATGCCAACTCTAAATGCATATCGAGAGTAAACCATGACATAATAGCAACCACTCTAAACCAAGAAAAAACCATATCCCCAATCACATGAAGATAACCTTACCAATGATGCATCCACGTCACTACCAACAACTCCCACTGAACTGTGATACCAAGTCACACATGGCATCATGAAAACCATCCTCTCCATGAAGATCATCCAAGTCTACACAAACAACTTAAATATTAGTAACATAAAAATTAGAACCAAAATCTCCAAGCCAAGAAGATACCTACAACCACCAAACCATCGTAAACATATCCATCACTACCAAAACCATCACTGTCAAAACCTACCACTGAAAAATGTAATCAAGCAATCCATGACATCATGATAACAATATCCTCATGAAGATCAACCAAAGGTTCTCACACAATCAAAGAACTCAAATATAACAAGAGCTTCTAAAAGGAAAATTAAAACAATGATCCTCATAACACGAAGATACACCACCACAACCATAATCAGGAACCAATCCAACACCACCAACAATGCACCTACATAAACCATCATGACATGCCAAAGTCTCTAAAGCACAAGAAACATCCATGACCCCATGATCACCACCAAATGTAATAACAACTCAACCCAACCGTGTCCACATATCTACATAATCATAGTCAACTACATAGGTCTCATATCATGACTGTACCTGGTAATACCATCTCACCTCCTCAACATGACAACAAAACCAGTAAAACAAGTGATTAAACCAAGCCACCAAAATTGAACATGCATCAACATTGAAATATTAATGGGAAAAGACAACCCATATCCAAGTCATAAATGCAACATGTAAGTATAGACCACCTACAACATTGCACAACTTGTAGATACATCAATGAAGCATATAAATCCAACCATATACTGATAACCATGTCAAAAATAGAATAATTTGAAATGTACAACTAAGCATACAATGAATCCAACATCAAATCTCCAAGATTTGATCATCCATAAACTCACAGTATCACCATAGTCAAAGAAACCCATAAACAACTCAGATAAAGAAAACAACAAATAAACCATTCCAAAATATCTCCAAACCTGATCCACTGTGTAGTGCTCTGAACAAGCTTTTTGTTGACTATTCGAAGTCCAAAATTCTAACTTCGTATGCACCCGATATTCCCTCTTGAAGCTCAAAATAAACACATGACTTTGACCAAGTAAAACACTATCAAAATTCAAAATATAGAAAAAATTATAACACCATAGTTTAGAGCTCTAATTCAGCTTTCCAACAAGTCCAAGAAGTTGAAAATCTGACATACTGGGCAAAAGTTATGCCCCTTTGAAGCAAAAGCACAATTTGCACCTAAGGCAAAAAAAATTAGCCACACTTGGTGGCTGAGCGGTGGCCCCACCTAGATGGTGCCACTCCTTGGGTGGCAGACCCAAATTTGCATTTAAATCCAATTAAATTTCCTAGCATTTAAAATGTTGGGCCCCCTTTTCATAAATTCCATGGTGGAATTTTTAATAAAGTAGTGATTTTTTTATAAATAGAATTTGATTTATTTTTGTAAGGGTTTAAAATCCCTTATAAAAAAGGGGATGGTGGTTGGCGGGCCTGCTGGCAGGTCGCCAGTGGTACCCTACCAACTGGTACCATGCTGATGACATAGTCGCCAGATGGTACCTGCTAACAGGTACCGACGACTCTGTTAGGGGTATGTCAGCGGCCATTTGGGGGGGTCTGCCCCCTCCCAAAAAATTTATAATTTTCAAAAATGTTTTTCATAAAAAAACTTTTCGGGATTTTTTTTTAAAACTTGTGCATGGCGATTTAATTTGACGGGATTTTTTTTTTAAATATTATTTTGACGTTCGTACGAACAGGGGTATGGGCAATTTTTTTTTGTAATTGTTTACAATAACAAAAATAGGTCAAATTATATATCAATTTTCATCTCTCGACCAACCTAGATCCAACCGTGAAGTCTATTTTGAGCTAGGAGATCATCTGTAAATCTTCCCCCACAAAACCCCCATTTGAAAGCAAAACCAAGAAACCCATTTCACCCAAAATTTCTCACACCCTAGATCCACAAACAACCCATCAAAACAACAAACCCCAAAACCCTCAGATTTGTAATAAACAACCTGCAAAATCCTTATATCTTGCCATGCCTTTTATTCTCACATGCAATGCATAGATTCAAACTTAAACAATATTTTTCTCAACCAAGGGTTATTCAGCCACAACCTAAGCTTTGATACCACTTGTTGGAAACTTGCAGCCAATTAAAGACAATTTCCACATAACCCATAAAGAAATCTATGCATCTAAGTATTCAAAATCCACATGCAAGAGAATAGACAACATACCCATGAAAATATGACACAAGATATACCCTAGGAAAACCCTCAAAAGGGAAAAAACCCAACCTCCAAAAGCATCCATCTCTCATGTATTATTCAACAATAATATTACAATACATCTTCTGAGTCTCAATGAACACCATTGAAGCAACAAGCTCTCTCCAAGAAATCCATGCGAACAACCATGCAACCACACATCCTGTGCCATGCTTCAAACCCTCACAAATGCTAACCAGAGCTAACATGCAAAATTGCATCTCACAATAACTACCTTTGCGGTTGTTTTTATAGAAGCAAGCTCCCACAAAACCACTAAGTGGTATTACACAAAACCATGTGACTAAAACCATGACATTAAAAACCATGTCCCCTTATTTAATATTGGGTGCTTTATTTATTATTTTCCCCAATATTAAATAATTACATTTTTACAACTTAACTTATGTCCCAATGTTACATGCACATTAAGTGGCCCCAAGAATAATTACATTAAATACATAATGCAAGGTGTACAACACACCTTTTCCTAATAAGTGGTGGAGAAAGTGAGGCTAGTGAGCATGAAGGAGAAAATGAACAACCAACAAATGAAGAGGAATAATTTCCTTAGAGCCATCACCAAAATTGGTAAGGGTAATGTAAAGATCATATAAAGATTTACAACCTAAAGATTTTCTAGATTGGGTCATATAAAGATCTAATTATGTGTGATGTTATGTTGATGAGTGCATGCCATATGTTATTGTGAAGACCTTGACAATTTGGTAGGGATGTTATCTATGGTGGGAGGATAAATATGTAAAACCATTGTGAAGGATGGACAAAAGTATGTGTTTTCATTAAAGGAGAAAGAGAGGGGAGTGAAGGAAAACAATGCCATAAGTTGATACAATTCAATAAAACAAACTTTAAGGGTAAAAAAAGAGGTCAAGAACATATCAACAAAGTTTCTTTTGAAGGAAAGTGCACATGGGAACAAGGAAAGTGGTATTGTATTGGTGCAACAATGACATGCAAAATTGTAGAGCATGCAAATTAAAGGTGGTCACTAGGGAAGTAGGGATTCAAAGAAGAAATATCATAAACCACAGTTGGTGCATTTAACTTTTACTCATAGGAGTCACAAACTTAATCTCCAAAGTAGAGTAAGTGTTGGAAGTCTACACAATGTAGGTGGAAGGCAAGGACAAAGGAAAAGGAAGGGTAGGTGGAATTGAAGAATTGTAGCATATAGAGGAAATATACCAATTAGATAAGGAGGAATTTTGGATAAAGATCAAGCATGGGATCACCATACCATGCACCTTTGAATGTTCATGAGTTTCCACCTCATGGAATGTTTTACTTACCCAATGTGTCTAATGCAGGAGCATCCAGGCTCACAAGAAATTCGACATCACCCAAAAAGATTTATCTTTACTTTGCTTGTTCATTTTTATTTACAAAATTTGGTGATCAATTTTCAGGAATTACAATTTTTCCATGGCCAAGTATCTAGATCACCTTGAAGAAGAGCCAAATGGGTGATTTTATTCTAAATTTTGTGAAGGTTTGAGTTAATTTAGACAATTTATGGAGTTGTGGATTTTTTGCCATCATCTAGACATTGTGGAGATTTTGGGACTATCTAGATCCCCTCTGCAACCTTGTAGGCCTCTTGAGGTTTAATCTCCACTGAAGTTGCATCCTATAAATCTTTTGTTGAACTCCAATACAGTGCATGTGGATCAGATGAGTCTTAAGGATTCTAGGACTTATCTTGTTTCCCTTCATTTTTTCTACAAATTCTCAATAGCTCATATTTTTCTACAAGGTGGACTCCAACTACAAAATTTAATGCTTCACCCGAATATGTGGAATCTTCCTAGCCATGTGAACATATCCTAATACCCTTTAAACTTACATAATTTCTCTATCCCCCCAATTTTTGTGTAAAGTGATGGATGTCATAACTTCTTATGCTATGTGGACTTATCCACTTATCCACCAAATTATTGTAGTTCCTCTTATCCCCTCAAAATCCACAATGAGCTAATTTTGTTCATACTCAATGGTTGTAGAATTATTGACCATATTTGAATACCCCTCATAATTTTGCAATTCACTCATGAATGCTAAAAAATGACAATCAGGTAGTTGTAACAACCTTGCACATAGATTTCTTGGGCAAATGAAGGTGTGCCATGTGTTCCATCATGTCAAGACATGGATAGCTACCACCTTTGACATGTTACTTTATAAATTAAGATCTCCATTCGTTGTAGAGGGAAATCTTCTAGATTTATTCCACTAGTGTGTGAGTTTGGAGATTTTTTTGTAGTTGAAGAAGGTTTTCAAGGAAAGTGTTGGGGAGACTTGTCTAGTTTGAACGTGGAGGCATTGCAAGTCTTAAATCCAAGACATGTATGATTCCATGTATGTATGCATGCTAAAATGTATTATATTAAAAACATAATCTACCTCTATTGTAATTTTTTCATTTGACTATTAATAAGATTTTTAGTATTGTTTGAAGTTAAAGTTTTCTTCTTAAATTCAATATCTTGAAAATGCCCCTAAGTTTGGGATTGCATCAATATGGTATGCCTTTTTATAGATTACTAATAGCCTAGTAGCTACAATATCATCTATTTCCCAATGAGAGTTGTGTACATGATGTTACTTTTGTCCCTTAGTATAGATGAGAGGTTGAATTCTAAATGGAGATGCTCCTTCTCTACCACCAAATGGTTTAAGTTAAGGGATGGACATTGGAAATCAAGGCTAGTTGCACAAGCATAATTTTGGCCTAAAAACTTCTCCATTACTATCCACCTATTTGTGATCACCTTCACTTCCTTCAATTAGTCATCTTATGTAATTTTCTTACAAAAATATATTTCCAAACTTGTGGTATGGTTATGTACTCATTCTTAGTTCCTATAGAAATCTATCTTCCTTTAATTTTTTCACAAAAAATAAAATTACAATAAAATAACTTTATATCATTCTACAAAACAATGATTTCTAGATGGTCAAAGTCATAAACAAAGTAGGAAGAAAGAAAACCTAGATGGGTTCTCCAAAATCCCATCTCTAAGAGAAACCTAGCGAACCCATGAAATAGCTACAATCTAAGAAAATGAGGATATTCTTATCAACATGGCTGGGAAGAACATGATATTCATTATGCCATATAAGCCAACAAAGTCCATAAAACTACTAGAAAGACTGGAAAATATTTGCAAGGGGAATAGAAATCACTAGACTTAATCTTCGATATAAAAATTGAGGGAAAATCAAGATTGGTTATCATAAACAAGGAGGAGCTATGAGACTTATTTTATGAAGGAAGAGATCCCCACAAAAAGGATTTCAAATTATAATTTTCTTTAGTAGATTACCAAGACAATTTGTACTTGAATTCCATTATTGAGGGATATGAACAAAAGGAAACAACTTCAAAATAAGGGGAAAGGTAAACAATCTATTTAGCTAAAACCACCAACCACTAGTAGGATTTGTAGGTCCTATTTTGATTCAAAAGATAAAGCATGATCAATTAGTTAGTTTCACAAATAATTTGTTTCTATTCCAACTCAAAAGATTTTTTCGGGGCTAAAAGAATAACACATACCTCCATATAATTGTTGGTGTCAAATCCCAAAGTAATAGAGAATAAAAATGAAAAAATCCATCTTTAACACAACCAACCTTGTCAAGCCCCATATCACCTAAATTACCACAAGAGAAGCCATTAATATTAATTTTAAATAAAATTGAAGGAGGTGAGACCATTTACTAGACTTATTAATCTTAATATAAGCCTATAATATAGCACATGAAAATAAAGAGGAGGCACCATTAGGGTTAAGATCAAGGCTTTTGAAATATGAAAATAAAAGGGAGATAATCATTCATTAATAGAAAATTTAGCACCAATGGTCTCCTTAATTGAATCCATATCCTTTTTCCAAATTTGTGAATGCGATTTTGATTGGCTTGGACAATTTAATGATTTTCATTCAAGCCAAATTTGATTAGAGGATGAAAGTGGAACCAAGCTCCCAAGCCACCTTGAGAAAGCCAACTAGAGGAGGTGGTCAATCCATGCTATCCTAGAACTCAAACAAAGAAGTAGCATGAACAATTGGTTAGTTCTAGATATGATACCATTGTCTCCACACACCAAGAGCAAAAGGGCATAAAAAAGAAAGGTGAATAGAAGACTCTTTCTTAGTATTACATAAAATACATTTTGAAGGGCCTTGAAATCCACACTTTTTGAAATTATCTCAAGTGAGATATTTATTGTGACATAGAAGCCACACAAAGAAGTATCAATTAGACTAGTTGACTTTATTCCAAATTTTACTCCACTAAGGAAAATCTCTATTCTAGGTCCATTTTTTGTTACAAGAGAATAGTATCCAAGAGTAGCAATACAAGTTCCTTTATTGGTACCACATAAGAACATCCCAATCCTCAAGAGAACAACATGGTTGATCTACAAGAATGAAGGAAAGGACAACCCAAATTTTGAGATAGGCATCTTTAGGACAACTAACTAAGAGTCTTCCCAATGATAGATCAAGGAGCCCCCCACCTTAAGAGAACTCGTGAAATCTATAAATTTAGACTATCCCACTAGACCATAAAGACTTGAGTCAGAGGTTAGAGAAGATGAAAAGAAGAGAGAAGTGGAGGGTGAAGATCCCAAAAATCTTATAGAAGAGCATGAATTTGTCCCTTTTTGACAATTTGGATTAGACCATGCTTGACCAAAGAAGCCCTTTTCTTAATAGTATTCCAAAAAACATAGCCTCTTCCAACTAAATCCATCCTTGGGATCTCAAAATTAACAACCCCTCCCAAGCTTTTGAAATTAAGAATTTTGGTCCATGGATAACCTAGATGCTTACACCATCTCCAATAAAGGTTTGATATTAGGGCCTAGCTATTAAAAACAACATTCTTGTGACCTAGACCACCATTCTACCTTGGCCTTCACATATGATCCTAGCTAATGAGACTCCATTCTTGAGAGTCTGAGTTATTCACCTATAGAAATTGATTCCAAAAAGAGGAACTTGTAGATGGGCTAGGATTGAAGAGTAAAATTTAGCAAAGTAAGGTGGCCAACAAATGACAACCATTCAATGTTTGAGCACTTCACAAATAAAGTCTTTTTAAGGAGTATATAGTAGTACCGAAAGGGGCATTTCCCTCCAACCACCAAGAAACAAAGAATTCTTCAATCATCTAATCTTTGAGCTACATCTATTAAAACTTAAAGGGTGGATTTTTAACTTGGGAAAAAAAGAAAGGAAGAGAACTTGATATGCTGGTGATTGAATCCTTTCTAGTGTAGAATATTCAAGAAAGAGACCAAACAATCACCAAGTTAATAATTGGAAGCTAAGAATTTGTCAAGGTTCTTTGAGATAGAGTGTATTTTCTATTATTCCAAGTAAAAAATGCTAGATCTAAGTTTAGCAATGATAAGGGGTTTCTTATCTTGAAAAATTATGGGAGCATAAGCATTCATGATAAGAGTACCAAATTCAAAGCAATAAATAATCAAGGATATAGAATGTTTATCAAAAACCTAGAGAGGAGCGATATGCCAAAGGATCCTTGACCATCAATACATTGACATTAGTTTATTTTCTAGAGCTTAGAGAATGAAGAGGACATTTCCTCTACTAATACCTTTATTTCTTGAAGGAAAATGATATCTAGATGATGCAATCCTAAATAAGATCATAGATAACCTTTTGATGAGGGAGCTGCCAAAATACTTAATGTTTTAAGAAATAATAGTCATTTATAGATATTGTAGAAGTCAACATCTAGTGTACAAATGACCCTAGATTCTTCCAAAGATTCCCCAAGCATTTTTTCCTTCATTTAATCTTATTTAGTTATAGCTTTAGAGATCTTTTCCAAGGAGTTATCTTTGAGATTCTTCTAATGAAGATATATGAGAAGAGATAATTTATTCTTTGATCCATCTTTGAGCAATAGGAGATCCCTCTAGTATGACAAACTAGATTTATAATCAATGATACCTTTTATGGTGAAAGGAGAGATGACAATCATAGTGATATTTGCATCATTAACTTCATGATTCTTGACAATATACTTTGTACAAGGAGTTATATGAATAATCTCATTAAGGGGTACCTACAAATATAAAGCAATGTGAACTCTATAGGAAAGGAATGAACAACATGAACTCCAATATCTAGCTCTTGGATCACTGGGGAGACTCAATTGTAGAAGGCTTTGATTTTACAAAATTCTCTAGAACCTTAAATCTATTATTAAACCTCCCTCTTGATAAGTTTCCTTTTTGTCATTTTTTTTTGTTTTCCTCTATTATAAGATTTTATAAGAATGAATCCATCTCGATCCAAACCATATACATTGGCCATGGATTTCCCTTTTCTTTAGTTCTTGCTACAATGTTATTGGCAAAAAATGGGAAGGAGTTGTAACTATTTATGGGAGGCCCTTTGTAAATATCTATAGGCATGGAAAATTTGACATCAAAAGGGAAGGGATTATGGTCTATTTGTTTAATTCATTGCATGTTTCCAATCCAATTTCTAAGGAATTAGGAAGAGGTTGTTAAGATCAATTTCAACATAAATGTGATCATAAGTAGTTTACCTTCCTTTCCAATGTAAGTTGTGCAAAACCCATAGGTTTCCTGAACATTGCAACAATAGATTGAAGAAAACTAGGTCTCTAGAATTTCATGCAAGGAAAAAGAGATGAATCCAAATAGGTATTGCAAGAGTAGTGCTTCCATCACATCAAATCTTGCTTGCCAAAATTTGATGAATAATCTTACTTGAGTATAAGAGTATGGGTCTCATTTGCATGCTATATTGCAATAAACCATTTTGGAAAAATATCACAAAATACACCTATCTGGAGTGAGAATGAAATCAATATCTCCCTCAAGTTATCTTGTATGATAAGCCAAATTCTCTAGGAAGGGAATGCGACTTTGATTCCCATAAACTTATAAATTAAGACATGCTTAGACAAATATAAAACACCAACAAAAATTAAGTTTGGATTGATAACTGTAATGAGCCAATCCTCACTCTTTTGAAAGCAACCATTAGATCAAGGTTGATTTTCAGTCCTTTGAACAAATTTGGCATCATGCATAGCCTACATTAGGAAGTTGATATTTTTATGCCAACAGGTTGTGGGTTGAGTAGCCCAAACAACCTATTTTGAAAAAGGGGGCCAATAAGCCCTCTTCAAACACAACCATGGGTGAAAAAGAAAAAAATGATGGCTAAAAAACATACCCAATAATTTTTCATAGAAAACCAATTACCAAGCACCAAAATCCACCATTGTAGGCATGAAATCCAACAAAAAAGCTCAAAAAATATAAATAAAAAACACACAAGCAATGAAGGGGTTGGCCAATCCAAGAGCAGCCATGGAATATCATTTACATTGGTTTCCCAAGCCTTAGATTCCACCCATGCACTTCAAAGATTCAGCAAGCCTAATTGTAATATCCCCTTTAAATTAATTTCAATTTTGCACAATGATTTTTCTCATACATCCAAAATATGAAATCGAGTAAAATGAAATTGCAACATAAACTCTGATTTTTGCTTTTTTAATGATTTTTTTGATAAATGAAACACCTTGCTGCAATAAAACATGTTTTGACATTAATATGCTACCATTTGCAACAACAAATAATACCCACAACTTGCTGCAATTTAAATCATATTTAAGAAATTGGGTATCCAAGAAATTGCTGCAAAAACACCATTAAATAACCAAAAACTTGAAGCAAACAAAAGAGAATGTATTTTATTGTTTTTAACATGGGAATAAATTATTATTGATGTCTCATATAGCTGCTAACAATAATATACATCTACTACAACTTTTCTCAAAACAAAGAGCAGATATGAAGGCCAAACACACACTAAACTTTACCCAAACTAGAGGGAAACTCTCCAAAGTCCACACCAAGATTTATTATGATAAAATAACATCAAATACTGTGAAATATCAACAAAACCATGTCCATAAATCTTTCATTAACATGTAAAACAAATATATCACTCAAATCCCAAATATCACACTTCCACTTGCAAACAAAATAACAAATTCTAGAATAAACTTCAACTGTTCAACACATTGGCAATTTCTGTGTGGAACTGCTCCTAAAGACTATTAGAACCACTTAATTCAAGCCTCAATCTCCTTGGTTTACCAAACTCAAAGATTATTTCTTCTTCAATTTTCCAACCTTAGAAGAACACAAAAACCTGTGAAGGAAAATATGTTAGAATAATTCCAAAAAAACAATAAATTGTATTTTATATGAGTTTCCTTCTTCAAGAAGCTTCTTGAACGCCCAAAATCAATGCCAAAATGGAAGGAATCTTTCTTCTCATGATTTTGTAACTCCTTTTCCAAATTGGCCTCCAATAAATTAGCCATTTTTCAAAAAAATCATTTGCTTTTATGACAACTATTGTCAAAAGCAATTAAATTTGATTTTTTTATCCAAAACATGCTCCAAGATAAATTAAAAAAAAAAAAATTATCCCTCAAAGTTGATTTAATAAATTTGTCATGAAACTTTAAATTACTTAATTTATCTCATCTTAACCTTGAAAACCAGGTTTACTAAAAGTAGTAATTGCTATTTTTAGAAAAGGGGACATTACACTAGCTCACACGCTTCTAATTTAACTCTTCTAAAATGAAATCAATATATCTTCCTTTCATTACCAATTGCAGGTTATCTATAAAAATAACTTGAATTTTTTTTCTTATTAGGGGTTAATACTTCTCACTATGTTATATCTAAATCATGTCTTTAGATGATCCTTTTTCGTTTGGAAATAATATGTTCAACATTGTTTCCTAATAACATCATACATCTTGGAGCTATAATAAAAAAATTATTATATAAATTTCTTTTTTAAAATGCCAATTTTTCCTATATTTTGCATGATATGTTGTAGGCTAACATGAAGCTTAATAAATAGATTGATGACATTTTGGATGGATGGGAGATTATTGCAAAAGAAAAGGGTGATTTGACTAGAGAATCAAGGAGTTAACTAGAAATTCTAATCTTTATTTAACTCTAGGCAACTCACTATGCATGGAAGGTCACTAAGAACACACCAAGTGTTAATTTATGTAGATTGGATAGGCGTCTCCATTCCCAATAAATGTTTATTTAATTATTTAATTATTTTCTAGAGACTTCTAGAAAGTAGTGAGTTGTTTAGATAATTATGTAATTAAATAATTAATTGATTCCTTTAGAGACTTCTAGAATCCAGTTAGTTAGGGTTGTTAGAGTCTAATTAATCTTAGCCATTGATTGAGAATAAATCATGTCCATTGGTTTTCCAATGGGAAAAGTATAAAATGGGATCAATGGGAATTTGGAGAACACACACTCAAGTAGAATTCTAGTGATAGCAAGTAGACACACTTGAGAAAGACTTGCAGTGACAACAAGTAGATTTGCAGTGGGAGAAAATAGTCTTGCAGTGATAGCAAGGGCACAGTGATAGCAAGGGCACAGTGATAGCGTTGGGGATAACAGCTGTGGAATTTTAGCAGGAGAAATTGAGGGAAGAATTTTCGAAGAAGAATATTGTCGAAGCTCTGCCAGTAAGAGGCAAGCAGTTTATGTATCTCTTTATTTGTTGAAGTTTAATAAAATTCCTCATCTATAGTAGTGGTTTTCCCTTCGGGGTTTTTCCACGGACAATTTGTCCAAAAATATTGTGTTCATTCTTGTGTATGTTTTCTTCTTTATTCCTGTGAGTTTATTAGTGAAGTTGCAGTTGTGTTATTTTTCAATATTTGCTGTGAATTAAATTTTTGCAGTCAAATAATCTATATTAGATAGGAGATTAATAATCAGTAATTGCAATAGAATTTTCACATGGTATAAAGCTGATTTGAGGGTAGAAAAAGCTCAACGCATGAAAGAGGGTTTATAAAACCCAATTCAACCTCTTCATATTTATTATTATTTTTCTTTTATCTTTTGAGATGGCCTCAACAGGTTTAAGAGATCAGGACAAATTGGATAGATCCTCAAATTTTGGTGCCTGGAAAGCTAGAATTTCTTTATTGCTGGAAGAGAATGGGATCAAGGAATTTATGACCAATGTTGTACCTATACCTACAGATCCAACACAACTCTTAGCACATAAGAAGGAAGATGCCAAGGCAAGGAGGTTGATCCTTGATGGTGTCAAGGACCATATTGTTCTGCATGTCGTAGAGTTAGATACAACGAAGAAGATGTAGGACGCCATTCTAAATATGTACCAGAATGCTACCACTAATTAGAGGCTAATTCTCAGAGAAAAGTTGAGGAATACTGAGATGAACAAGGGAGAAGATGTGACAAGTTACCTCACTAGACTCAAACTTGTCAAGGATGAGTTGGCAGTTGTTGGAGATAAACTAGATGAGGATGAGCTAGTACGAGTAGCCCTAAGTGGGTTTACTAAGTAGTGGGATGTCTTTGTTCAAGTTATTAATGGACGAGACACCTTACCGAGTTGGGATCGACTCTGGAGTGACTTCACTTAGGAGGAGCTTAGACTTAGTCTTGTTAGTGGAACTAGCAACAAGAGTAAAAAAAGTGACGAAGAATAGGAAAACGTTGCCCTTGCAGGAAAAGGGACAGCAAAGAAGGGGTCTAGCAAAGGATCAAATCCATAAAGTGAGAAGGACTTGTCAAAGGTCAAGTGCTATGGCTATCACGAGTTTGGCCACTATGTCAATGACTGCTCGCAAAGGAAGAAGAATGAAAAAAAAGGCAAGAAGTAGACGACAACTTCAACAAGTGCAGATGAGCTCTCTAGTAGAATGGAGGATGAGTTCGCTCTCATAGCTTGTATGGCTAGCTCAACCTCACAGGGTGTTTGGTATATAGATAGTGGGGCACCATTTCATATGACAGGAGTTAGAGATTACTTCTCCAGTTATAAGGAGGAGGACATTATAATACAAATTTCTATGGGGAACATGTCCAAACTCAATCTAGTTGGGAAAGGTACTGTTCTATTTCAGAGGGAGAATGGAAAGCATATTCCCATTCATGATGTGTTGCATGTCCCAGGCTTGGGTATGAATTTGATTTCCGTATCCGTCTTTCAAGATAAAGGTTACAATGTACTCTTTAGAGGGGTGAATGTGTTAATCAAGCACAATGATTGGAAATCAACCACAACTATTGGAGTTAGGAGCAACTGACTTTATAGGTTGCAGTTTGATACTCATAAGGCACTAATGAGCAACAGTAATTCTAGAGATCAAGGAGAGCTATGACATAGGAGGATGGGCCATATACATCATGGAGCACTTAAAATGCTTCATGAGACAGTGACAGGTGTTCCAAAGGTGAGCACAAAGCATGATGATGTAAGGGATGTGTGTTGGGGAAGTTTGTTAAAGAAAATTATCCAAGGAGTGACACTAAATCCAGGGGTGTTCTTGATCTAGTACATTCAGATATATGTGGACCAATGTCGACGAAGTCTCTTAGAGGGTATGAGTACTTTGTTACTTTTATTGATGATTTCTCCAGGAAGACCTAGATATACTTCTTGAAAACCAAGGATGAGGTTTTCAGTCGCTTCCAAGAGTTCAAAGCTCTTGTGGAGAATTTGACAGAGAGGAAGATAAAGGTTCTTCAGTCAGACAATGGAGGTGAGTACAAAGGGAAAGAGTTCCGAGAGTTCTGTACCAAGGAAGGAATCAAGAGAGAGTGGACTATTCCTTACAACCTGTAGTAGAATGGGGTTGCTGAGAGGAAGAATCGGTCTATATCAGAGGCGGAAAGGGCTATGTTGCATGATTAGGATATGCCATGTTACTTATGGGCAGAGGCATGCAGTATGGCGGTTTACATTCAGTTCATAGGGTTCCACATAAGGTATTGGTAAAGATGACACCAGAGGAGGCATTCTTAGGGAAGAAGGGCTAGATGTCAGCCACTTCAAGATATTTGGGAGTTTGGAATATTGTCACATTCTAGGGCCTACACGTTCCAAGTTAGATCAAACTACAGAGAGAGGGTACTTTGTGGGATACAGTGAAACCTCAAAGGAAAATAAGGACTAGAAGGATCATAGTCAGGTGTGATGTCAAGTTCATGGAGAAGGCATTCAAGAGGTCCATAGATTTTCCAATAGATGATCAGAGTGTGCAGCTAGCGGAAGCTCCAAGGATCATTCAACCAGATCAGGGGCAGTGAAACTCGAGTACAGTTACTAGTACAAGCACAAGCTTAGGTGCTGAGAGTTCGCAGAGTATGGAGCAATAGATTCAACAGATCCAAGAGATGCATCAGGGAGACATGGAGGTTGATACTTCATCCTCTACAGTTGGTAGTGGGAACCAACAGTCATAAAGGAATACTTAGGAGTTTGTGGGAGCTTCTAGGATGAGTAGTAGACAACAGAGACAACCAACTAGGTATGATGACTATATGGCATTAGTTAGTCAGTTGGTAGATAGAGAGCTTTCCAGCTATCAGGAGGTCGCATAACAACAGGTGTGGCAAGATGCAATGGTTGAGGAATATACCTCAATAGTGCAGAACGATGTGTGGGAGGTTGTACCTAGACCGACAAATAGAGTAGTGGTTGGATCATGCTGGATCTATAAGATCAAGCATGGTGCATATGGTAGCATTGAGAAATACAAGTCAAGGTTCATGGCCAAGGGGTTCTCTCAGAAGGAGGGAATTGACTATGATGAGACATTTGCTCCAGTGCCCAAGTATACTTCTATATGAGTCATGATCTCACTTGCAACATAGATGGGATGGCAGATCCATCAAATGAATGTCAATATGGTGTTTCTTAATGGTGAATTGAAAGAGGAGGTATGCATAGAGCAACTAGAGGGCTTTGTAGCACACAACAGTGCAACCCACGTGTGCAAATTGAAGAGAGCTTTGTACGGACTCAAGCAGGCTCCCATGGTGTGGTATGAGCACATTGATAGATACTTGTAGGGAATGGGCTTCGTGAAGAGTGAAGTAGATGCTAACCTCTACTACTTGCTGGTTGGGGGTGAGGTTCTCATTCTTGTTCTATATGTGGACGACTTGTTTTTGATAGGTTCACTAGGGCTCATAGAGGAGTGCAAGAGGGACCTTGTAGTAGAGTTCGAGATGAAGGATTTGGAGCTTATGCACTAATTTCTAGACATGGAGGTATGGCAGATAGATGGAGAGATTTTCCTTGGACAAGGGAAATACTGCATTGAAATCTTGAGGAGGTTCGAGATGGAGGATTGTAGAGCCATGTCTACTCCTATGATCACGAATTGGAAGAAGGTAGACTCATCTAGAGAGAAGGATGTAGACCCCACCTTATATAGGCAGTTGATTGGGTCTCTCATGTATTTGGTCAACACCAGGCTAGATATATCCTTTGCAGTAAACTCTCTTAGTTAGTTCATGGTTGAGCTGAATAGAGTGCATTGGACAATGACAAGCATGTGTTGCGGTATTTGCATAGTACAATCGAGTATGGGATTAGATATGGTCAAGGTGATGGTATCAAGTTGATAGGCTATACTGATGCAGATTGGGTAGGCAGTACAACGGACAGGAAAAGCACTTCAGGGTGTTGCTTTAGCTTGGGATCATGAGTTGTCTCTTGGTATAGCAGGAAGCAGAAGTCTATGGCTTTGAGTTCTGCAAAGGTAGAATACATAGCAGCTAGCATGGCAACATGTGAGGCAATATGGCTTCGGAAGTTGCTGTTAGCCTTGTTTGGTCAAAGGGTTGAGACTACGGTGACACATTGCAACAATTAGAGTTGCATCAAATTGTCTGGGAATCTAGTGTTTCATGATAGGTCTAAGCATATAGACATCAGGTATAACTTCATCAGGGATTGTGTACAACGAGGGATTATTCAGCTACAGTATATACCTACAAATCAATAGGTAGCAAACATTTTGACTAAGGCATTGGGGAAGGTGAAATTCATCTTCTTCAGAGATAAGTTGGGTGTCATGCAGAACACCTTCCTCGCTAAGAGGGAGTGTTAATTTATGTAGTTTGGACAGGTGTCTCCATTCCCAAGAAATGTTTATTTAATTATTTAATTATTTTCTAGAGACTTCTAGAAAGGAGTGAGTTGTTTAGATAATTATGTAATTAAATAATTGATTCCTCTGGAGACTTCTAGAATCCAATTAGTTAGGGTTGTTAGAGTCTAATTAATCTTAGCCATTGATTGAGATTAAATCATGGCCATTGGTTTTCCAATGAGAAAAGTATAAAAGGGGATCAATGGGCATTTGGAGAACACACACTCAAGTAGACTTGCAATGATAACAAGTAGACACACTTGAGAAAGACTTGCAGTGATAGTAAGTAGATTTGCAATGAGAGCAAATAGTCTTGTAGTGATAGCAAGGGCGTAGTGAGTGTTGGGGATAACAGTTGTGGAATTTCAGTAGGAGAAATTGAGGGAAGAATTTCTAGAGAAGAATATTCCTGGAGCTCTGCTAGTAAGAGGCAAGCAATTTATATATCTCTTTAGTTGCTGAAGTTTAATAAAATCCCTCATCTGTAGTAGTGGTTTTCCCTTCAAGGTTTTTCCATGGAAAATTTGTCCAAAAATATTGTGTTCATTATTGTGCATGTTTTCTTCTCTATTCCTGTGAGTTTATTAGTGAAGTTGCAGTTGTGGTATTTTTCAATATTTTCTATGAATTAAATTTCTGCAGTCAAATAATCTATATTAGATAGGAGATTAATAATCAGTAACTTGCAATAGAATTTTCACACCAAGACCATATACTCAATCTATCTTTGTTGTTTTAATTTAAAATTTAAAGTTAGATACTCATTGCTTTTATAATACTTGAGTTAATTTTTTTGATGATAATTATGCTCTTACTATTATATTATTTGAACAATTTAATATTTTGATTTTTATTATTACTAACTATATTTTCTTTTACGAATACATAAACAATTTTCTTTTAATAATTTACTATATTTAAGCCAAGAGACTTCCTACACTCACATAATGGAATGAAAAACCTGAGTACATTTTTATTTTGATGTTCAAATGACATGCAACTAGCGATAACATCTTGTTTACCTGCTTTATTACATTCAAAGATGTTTATACATAAAATCAAAAAAATAAAATTCATTTGTATAAATAATCACTACAATTTAATTAATTATTTAAAAACTAAATAATATATTTTTTTATAAATTTTAGAAATTAGAATTTAATTTAATTTTAGAATGAAATTTAAGTTTTCAAGATATTGTGGTGATTTCTCTTGCAAACATATTAAATAGATTTAAATAAAAAATTTCCTATGTAAATTATTTTATGATTTTTTTAAATACAATTTTTAAGTATAATTTATTCTAAAATTATAATTAGTAATGTTGAATTATTTTAAATGAATATTTAATTTTATTTAATTAATTAGTATAATTTAATTTATTATGTTAAAAACTAGATAATAAATATTTTAACAATAGGCGCCTCAAAAATGAAATGACATGCGCTAACGATAAAAATCTTTCCAAATCATTTCATTTATAACGGTTGTTTTTAAAGCCATTAAATCTTCCCAAATCACTCTCTACTTCCACCTAACCACACAAATCATCCTCTAAATAAAGAGATAAATTATTAGCAAAATAAAAGAAACATTGAACTTTGCCAAAAAAAATAATTGGACGACTAAGAGGTGTTGTAGATATACACAACTTCTACTTTAAAACTACTTTTATCTTTGATCAACCCATTATAAATGACTTCAAGACCTTTTCTATAGCATAGATATGCATAAGTTTCTCTTAAGTAATTATACTCCTTCATTGGCTTCCACTTGGAATGGTTGTGATGATGATAATAGTACTATGCTTATTATCTGAGATCTAGTGTGCAAATCCATCCCACCTTGTGGACATTCTTGATTTTCAAACCAATGCAATTGTTCTAAAGCTGGTGGACTATGTTCTAACAAACTATAACACTTTTCATCTAATCACAATTGATTATTTTTCACATTTTTTTCTTTTCTTTTCTTTGAAAAGTTTGGATTTGGGTTATGAGTTGTAGTAGTTGGGATACATATAGTCTGTTCTAATGGCCAAATTATTTGTGTAATTATGCATTAATATTGAACAATTGGTTTGGTTTTTTTGTTGGCTAGCATGTTGGACTTGTATTTCAGAAAGTGGTGGGAGCAAAAGTGGAAGGAACATCAAAAGAGGCTACCTATTATATCTTGATTCAAGTTTTGGATGCCAACAAGTTTGTGGATGTTTTTAGTGCTCAAATATTGTACGGAAGACACTTATCCTTGGGTTCAAATATCATCAAAATAGGCTACCTATTATATCTTGATTCAAGTTTTGGATGACAACAAGTTTGTGGATGTTTTTGGTGCTCAAATATTGTACAGGGAAGACACTTATCCTTGGGTTCAGATATTCACCCCTTTGCTTGCACCTACACCTCTCTAATTCTAGGATATATCTTTTAAAATTGACAAAGTATAGAATTTGTATATTCTTTAAAGTTTGGATGACTTTTAAAAATTGATTTATCAGATATGAATAATTGAATTCAGCATATATTGAATAAGTGTATTCATTAAGGAGTTGCATGGTTGGTTCTACTTATAATGTTTTGCATGTCTCTACAATCTTTGTGTATTCATTATTATTCATTTCTCTTTTCACAAGTTCATTTTTTAATGGGCACCATTTCGACTCTTTTGCTTCTTATTCTGCACTGTGTTCATGTAATAAAAAATACGAATTTGATTGGAAAAAATAAATTGAAGTTTCAAAAAAAAAATTGTTTAATGTTTAGTTTAGCATAATATATAAAGTATTATGTTTATCGTTTATAAGAGATCAAATTTGTTGAATGCAAAACTCTCAATTGAAAAAAATTCAACCTAAAATTTCTTTTTTGTATTGAGTAGATAAAAAAAACTATAAATCTAATATAAAACCTTTTTAAAAATAAATTAAAAAATAACATAAACTTGCTTTATCTCTATTTTCTTGCTATTAATCTTTCTATTTTTTAGTTCTCCCCAACTATAGTCATCATCACATTTTAACTAGTTATTAATAATTCTCTTCTTAACCAAGCTCAAACATTTTTTCTATTTAAATTTTTTTATATCTATTATCAATGTATACATGCCAATTATATAACAAAACATATTTCAAAATTCAATTTTAATGCACTTCCATTACTTCCATTTCATAATGAAATGATTATTTACATTTGCTACAATTAATTTTATATTTTAAATTAAATTCTATTTTAAGATAAAAACATTTCTTTTACATATTTTTCAGAGCAATTTTTGGGCCACTCGCTGATTTTGGGTAGTGTGGTTACGGAAACGGAGTGAATCCAATCCACGTAACCACTGTAACTCTGATTTCACCACATTTACTGCGGGGTTAAAAACAGAATGAAAAAGGATCGGAGAACAAACTTTTAGCATTGTTAAGGTCTCCAGAACTTAGACTAGCTTTGGTTGCAGGAACTGGCCTTGCGGTACTAAAATTTCCTTCCTCCTTATACTCTCTTTAGTTTCGCTGTTCTATTATATTTTGAGTTATCTTAGTTTTTTTTCTTTATGTGAGATTTTTCACTGCTTTTGTTGGTAGGATTTTACAGTTTAATCAGCCCATATAACTAGCATTTTCCCCGGAGTTTATAAGAACCCTGGAAAATTTCAGCTTTTTATTTCTTAGGAATATTATAGTTTTATCAGTCCAGGTAGAGGGCATTGTTCCCCGATTTTACGGAGAACCCTGACGCAAAATTCTAGCTTTCTTTTCTTTCTTTGATGAGTAATTCTACATTTTTTATCAGTTCGAATACATAGTATTTTGGCTTTGAACGGAGTTGTTTTCTTGGGATTTTTCAGGTGAACAGGCAAGCCAAGTTGAAGCAATGCAAACTGTATACCCGCCGCGAGCAATGGTTGTCTCAAGGTATGCATAGTGAATGAAGATTCAGTGTTTTATTATTGTTTGCTAGATTGGTTGAACTGGAATTTAGAATGAGGGCTCTGTTAGAAAAAAAGGGGGAAATAGGTTTCTAAACTTGGCCATTTGAAATTGGTCTAGGCAAGAATAAGATAACTTGGCAGCAACACCACAATGAAAACGGCGGGAATAGTAAAGATAGTTGTGCCACTAATTCTTCAAGTACTAATTCCGGGGAAGGAAACAATAGTAGTACTCAAACAGAACAAGTAGAGATACTTCGGAGAAGTTTTTCGGACAATGATTCCAGAAGCTCAAAGGCTTCAATTGAAGAAGAGGAATATGAAAATGAGGGTTGCAGCGCAGAAGATATTAATAGCAAAAGTCAAGCTCCTGATAGCAGCCAAGAAGATGATGAAGAGAAGGATGATGGTAGTTCGGATGTCGAAGATGACTGGGAGGCAGCTGCGGATGCCCTAAATATAGGGCAGCCTCTGCCAAAACCTGTTAAGGAAGAAATCCAATCCATTTCTAACAATGCCTCTGATGACAGTAAATCCAAATTCTCTATTGAGGATGGGATTCTAAAACCTTAGTATAAGATCAAGTTCACAAGTGCTGGAAACAAATCTCTCCGTAGTGTTAGTGGTAGGGCTTGGAGGCCTGATGACGCATCTCGACCTAATACATTGCCCAAGCTTACCAAGCTTCACAGTTTCCCATCACTGTCATGCCGTCCTTTGTGTTGGAGTAGTACATGCAATGGTAATCAGTTCCAGTGCCCCTGTGTCATCAGTTCCAGTGCCCCTGTCTTGCCCTATTTGCTATGAGGATTTGGATGTCACAGACTTCAATTTTGTTCCCTGTAATTGTGGATTCTGTCTCTGCTTGTTCTGCCACAAGAGAATCCTCGAGCAAGATGGGCGATGCTCGCGATGCAGGAAGCGATATAGTGTTAATGATACGAGTGCCAAAGTGGCAATTGTAAGGTTGCCTCGTTTCTGTAGCATGAGATTAAAAGTCTACGAAAGGACACTAGCACAACTTTATGTCGTATTTTGTGATCATCCATCCTTTGTATAGAACTTTAGTATATACTATATATATCTTACACGTATAAGGAAGTCATAAGAAGAGGGCGTGGATGTATGATCATTCGCCGCTTGTGAATAGAAGGGTGATGTCAGAGTCGAGAATGTTACAGGTGCTGGCTAATTAATTTCCTTAAAATTTGCGTCATGTTAGCTATGTTAGTGATTTTGGGGTTTCACCATTGCTTGAAATGAAATGAAAATGAAATGAAATATTTTAATGACGTCCACGAGGCCAAAGAAGCCTATGGGACCCAAGATCAGCACCGGAACAACCCACAGCACAGCCCTAGACACAATGGAGGCGCCGTTCGAGATCAACCCTTCGAGAGTGAATTTTGATGATGAAGTTTGCAATTTTGTCGAGTCTTGAATCTTCAAACAAGGTATTTAAATTGTCAACCTGCACCGCATCCCCATAGCTTGGATTTCATTAAGGTTTTATTGTCTCTTTGTTGCTAAGAGATACACTTTCATGTTCTAAATTTTCTGATATGATGAGGCTTAAGGAAATACATGTCATGTTTTGGTGTTCCAACGTTTTTGTTAATTGAGATGAAGGATGACATGACAAGTTTTATGGTTGCAACTTCTATGTTTGTTAAAATGAAGGAGGTCATGACAAGGATTTATGGTTTAACTTTTCTTTTAATTAGAATGAAGGGTGGCATTATAGGTATTGGAACACAAAATAATATTCTTGCACATGTTTTTTTTTTATTGAAGAAGACTATTATTAATAAAAAATAATAATAATACAAGTTACATCAAAATAACAGCACAATTGCTGTTAAAACCAGCAGACCAACAGATTGGCTGAGCAACAACAACAATTACATCAGGTAGCAGATAACCAGCAGCCCAACAGATTGGCTGTGTTAAAAACAAGAATTATAGCAGCACAATTGTTGTAATTACCAGCTAACATCATACTCATACGCCCAACAGTTAGGCTGTTTTTAAAATAGCAATTTATAGCAGCTAATGAAAATAAAACAACATTTTAGTGTCGCTGTAAATAATCTGCTACAACCCTACTGAGTCCAGTGAAGCATTGTCAGCAATCCACCATGAAAAAGCACATAATCAGTGAGTATTTGATATACACAGCACAATCTTATTTTCCTCCAAACCTGCCTGTCCACAAGAAATATAAACAACTTATGTTCCCCAATCATTATTGGAGTTTAAATGCTTCATACATTACTTCTCAGCATTCCGCAACAACTTGTGTCGGTCACAGAAAGCCAACTTCAAGTACAGACACTTGTTGCACCAAGAAAGGTAGGCTTAATTTTTTCTTGGATCTGGGTCAAGAGCTGCTTTACTTGGACCAAAAGGGCGGGAGAAGTACTTCCCCTCTTTCTCAAGAAAATGTCTATGCTCATAACAAGGGTATGCAAGTTGTAATAGATGTCAAAAATTACAACCTCAAGAGGAAAAAAGGCATGAGCCAAGGCAACTTGGCATCGAAATCTCCATATGTGTTTTATTATGATAAGTCGACTTGAGTTGGTTAACAAGTTGTGCTTGGAGGAGAGCCCGAGAAGCGCTGATTTCCATGACCATGCGAAATGAAACAGAGCTGGCAAGGAAGTGAATAGGGCAGTCCAAAGCTTTTTAACTTGAGGACAAAACCATAAACAGTGTTTCAAAGTTTCAGGCATGCCACAAAATGGGCAAAAGGGAGGTGGACGAAGGAATTTGAGGCGGGTTCCAACCGGGAGTTTGGCATGAAGAAGCTTCCAAGCGGTGAATTGTGATTGTGCATCTGCTTTTGATTGCCAAATTCGGAGGCTGAGCATGTTCCACTTTGGTCTATTGAGGTGACAACGCCAAATAGAGCTAAGTATGCTTGATAGGGGCATGGTAGGGATGAGCTGTTTATAAATGGCCTTAAGAGGAAAAGTTTTGATGCAGCTCCCATTCGGCCACCTCCAGTCTTTGAAGAAGCTTGAATGACAACAAGTAGACATGAGGATGGTAAGGTTAGGGGGCACCATATTTTGAATTTCCAACACTGTGGCTTTATCTTTAGCATTTAAATTAAAGTTGATTCAAAATTGATGCCAGGATTTCCATGAGAAGCCGGTAGGATCCCATAAGTCATTGAACACTTGGATACCTCTTTTGTATAGACGTTTAGCTTTCAGTCTAGGAATCAAGGCAAGAGGTAGTCTATTATCCTGAATCAGGCGATTCCACCAAATTGAGGAAGAGGCAAAACTGAGGCCATGACTAAAAGATTTTATCAAACCATGATAGCTGTTGCGAGACTATTTGCCATGCTTTCCAAATGCAATTTAGGGGGGCTGATCCATGAAGTTTGAAGTAGTGAGCTAAGAGGATCTTGTCATTCCATTGAATAGAGCTCCAAGCTTTACCTGAGGTAGCTGTTTGAATACGAAATCTAATCAACGATTTCCAAGGAGCATTACCATCTAAAGCTCAACCTATCCATTTGGCTGACAGACAGATTCCTTGAATGTATGGATCAATGATGCCCAACCCACCCTTCTCTTTAGGGAGAATACAATGAGACCAAGAGGTAGCAGGTCTACCCTTTTTATTTCCCCATTTTGACCAAATAAAATTGCGAATTAGCTGAGTGAGTTGGTTGTAGCAAGCTTTGGAGGGTAGCCAGCAAGAGGTGGTATAAACATGACAGGCCAACAAGATTTTATTAGCTACCTGAATACGCCCAACCATTGAGAGAAAACGATTATTCCAGGCCAACAATTTGGATTTGAATTTATTGAGGAACCATCTCCACATATCCTTCAAGGAAACTCCTAGCCCAAAAGGAATACCAAGATATCGAGATATGGTGCCATGCTTAATTTCTTTCCATTCGTTTGGAATCCATGGGGGATGGGGATTGGGTTGTGTCATCCAGAATTCAGTGTTATGCATGGCTAGCTTAGATCCAGAGGCGCTGCAATAAAAATTAAGGATATCCAGCAGAATATTAATGTCTTCAGCAGAATTTTGAACAAATATCATGCTATCATCAGCGAAATGGGAATTGAGCACCATTCCTTTATCAGGGAGAGATATGCCATGGATGAGTGAATTAGATTGAGCATGCTGGAGGAGGTAGTTGAGAGCATCAGCAGTGAGAACATAAAGAAAAGGGGCTAAAGGACAACCTTGACGAATGGATTTTTGAAGGGGGAATTGAGGGGAGAGGGCACCGTTAATGACCAATCTTGCATTAGCATCCATGAACAACATTCGAACATGAGCACAAAAGTTAGGGCCAAATCCCAGCCATCGAAGCATGTTGAGGATGAAAGGCCATCTCATACGATCATAAGCCTTGTCAAAATCAAGTTTGAGGATCAACACATCTTGTGCGGTTTGTTGAGCCCATTATGAAGATTCCCAAGCCAAGATTAGGTTATCTAGTATAAATCTACCCCCTAAAAAACTAGTTTGCTCAGGTCTAACAATTTCTTGTGTGATGGGTTTGATTCTTTTTGCCAAGGCTTTAGCTATTATCTTATAAGAGGTATTGAGTAATGTGATGGGGCGTCAACCGTTCACTGAATCTTCTTGTTTCCCTTTCAGAATGAGCTTAATAAGGCCTTGATTAATGATCACACCCAAAGAGCCAGTTTCTATACCTTCCAAATAAACATTGTAGAAATCTTCTCTAATATGAGGCCAAAGAGCGCGGTAAAACTCCACCGGAAGGCCATCTAAACCATGACTCTTCTTTAAGGCCAGATTGTACATGGCATCATCAATCTCTGCCAAGGAGAGGTTGCGATCAAGACATTTACTATAATCATGCTGGATTTTTTGAGGAATAAAATCAGCAAGAACATCTTCCAAGATGGGGATTAAGGGGTCTTTAATGGAGTCGTCAGTAAATAATTGTTTATAATGCTCAAAGAAGATATTCATGATCTTATCTTGAGTGGTCTGCAGCTCACCATCCTCAGTTTTGATGACATAAATGTGCTCTTTTTTGTGCTTATGTTGCAGAAATTGAAAGAAGAACTTGGTGCTCTTATCCCCATCTTTAAGCCATTGTAACCTAGCCCTCAACTGAGCACCTTTTCCCTTGTATGCATCAAATTTTCGAAGAAGATTTTCATAATTAGCAATTGCACGTTGCAAGGGGATGCTAAGAGGGTTGTTGTCCAAACATTTTCTGTCTTGAACCAGCTACCCTTTAATAGATTTTTCAGCTCTTCGACGTTTAGCTGCCTCTCTCCTACCAAAATCCTGGAGAAACTGGGTACATCGGGAGATAGTTCTTTCCCACCAGCTTATCCAACTATCATCTTGGGATTTAGGCTCAGCCCGCCAGATAGCAAGAAGACCATCAATACAAGCTTGATTTTGAAGATGAGATATGTTTAATTTGTAAGGTAAATCCTTGGTGGGGGAAGCAACCCCAATTAAGGATAAAGTTGTGAAAATGGGGAGATGATCCGAGAGTGTGGCTGTTAAATCAAGATGGACTATATAGCCTGAATTAGATTGAAGGATAGGCAGATTGGGTGAGATATAAAATCTATCCAAACGACACATTTTTCGAAGGCATCCTTCCCGACAATTGTTCCAAGTGAACCAATGAGGTCTATGAGAGTCCCTTTTACCCAAAATGGGATCATGTACACCAAGTGAGTTACGAGCAAGAGTCCAAGCTTCAAACTCGAGCTGAGGCAATCTAGGAGGGCAGTCCCAACTACGATCAGCAGCGTGCTCGACCATATTGAAGTCTCCCCCAAGAACCCACTCAGCAGTAGGTAAATTTATGTGAAGCCAATCCCATAAGGCAACTCTCTTTGGTGAAGAGTTGGGGGCATATTGGGAACAAAAACCAACTAAGTTATTTTGAACAAGGGTGGTAGCCCACACACAACAGTTATTAGGATCAGATCTGAAAGCTACAAGTGACTTGGCCAACCATGGAGCAAGACCCAACACAGCACCTCCAGAACCCTCAGGATGGTTGGTATGAAAGAAACGGGCTTCATTCCAAATAGAGGCCAATGTAACATCAAGACGAGATTGGCTTACTTTCACTTCTTGCAACATTAGGACATCAGTTCGGCTGTTTAAGACTGACTGTTTAACCTGATATTTGCGAGATGGGATTGTCAATCCCCTCACATTCCATGATTGAATATGGCAATTCATTGAGAGTCGGGAATTTCCTCATCTGAGAGGAGAGTGTTAAACTGATTGGAATCTAATAGTGCATGTGGGTCTAGGGAGCGTTCTACAGGGAGTCGCTCTCTAGAGGACGATCTAGAGCGTGATCTCAAAGGGCTTGAAGGGGGCGTTCTCATAGGACTATCAGGCTGGGAGGGAGCAGTCACAGGGCTACCAGGGTGATTTTGTACAGTCAAAGAGGGCTGAGAAGGCTCAGAAGAGTGTTGAGCGCTGGAAGGGGAGGGCATGGCTAGCTCTTTTCTTTTTTTAGGAAGCCTTCTCTTAGCTTTAAGGACATCCTTGAACGAAGCAAGACCAGGAGATGAAGGAGGCTGCGAAGGGACTTCAGGGTTAGATGGGGCAGTAACTTGATTAGGATTTGAGGAGGGGGGCTGAGGATGGAAAGAAGGGGGGCTGTAGCAGGGGCAGCAACAGAAGGGAGTGTTGGATCAGAAATAGGGGCTTGCGGGGGACGTGGTTTACGGTGAGGACAATCTCTAATAAGATGCCCCTCTTTCCGACAATAAAAGCAGGCATTAGGCTTGTTAAGGTAGATGATCCGCTGAGAGAACTCAAAACCCGAGCCTATCAACTGGATGGAATCAGGGAGAGGCTAGTTTAAGTCCATTTCGATACAAACTCTTGGGTGCACTTTCAGGCTGGCCCATTTATCAGAGTTAGATTTACACCAGAGGACCCTTCCCAGTTGAGAAGCTATTTTATGCAATGATGGACGGAAAGCAAGGTTAAGAAGGGGGAATTCCACCCACATTGGATATTTAGACTTAGAAATCCCTTCTGGATGAAAGTCAATATCCCATGCTTGAAGGTAACAGGTTTGTCCACAGATTATCCAGGAACCGTAGTGGAGGGCTGCTCTAGCATGATCGGGGTCCATGAAAGTACAGGCTACATAACCTCTCCCTAAGCCCCTGAAAGATTCTATAACCCACCCTTTTTGTTCCTAGTTTGTGCGGGTCCATTTGAAGAATTCTTGTTTTGTTAGGATGCCCTTTAAAAAAATAGAATAATTGACCTTGCTCTGTAATCTTCAATAACGTCAAGAATATCATCAGAGAATTCGAAGGTAATCGATTTACCTCCAACACTATCTCGAGATTGGGGAGTTTGGTTGCTGGGTGCTTCAGGTCACGTTTCATTCGGATGTTGTTCTTTGGATAGCTCGAGATTCACACCGTGGGCCTCAGAAGCACGTGATTGCAAGGCTGGAGAATTGACTGGCTGAGAATCCGAACAGGGGCGAGCGTGGGAAGATTCCTGAGGAGCAGTGGCTTTGGAGTCTTCCGGCAATCCTTTTTCCCTCACTTTTTTCTTCATTGCTGATCCACGTGGATTCAAAGCAGACTGGGACCCAGCAACAGCAGCTCTGGGCGCAGAAGAATCTGAAGTTTTAGCCGTAGCTGTTGCTAAATGAGTATGCAAGAAAACAACATGGTAAAAAAAATGTATTTTTTCATTTTGTTCTTTTGACAGAAGTTCATAAGTTAATATTGGTTATTTCATTTTGAGCTATATTTAATACAATTTAATGAAATAGGCAATTGTGCTTGTGCAAATCATTTTGGAAAGACCTTCACTGTGCCTAGTGGTTGATCTCTCTTCCGTTAACATCGATGGACAAGATATGCACCAAATATGTACATCCAAGGTTTACAATATATAGTCAATTTATTGACCATGATCTAGTTGTCACCTCTGCTTCTTTGGTCTCTAAATTCATGTTCACAAATTTGTCACACAATGTCTTTACATTAGTCATTAGTCTTGTGGAGATTCTCCTTGTATCTAAATTCTTTTCTTCTCTAAGGTGTCAATTTGGGTGGGCTTTTCAAAAGAAACACCCTCATGTGGGATTCTCAGATACATATGGAAGTGCTTTGGTTGAAGATAAATGATGATTTTGAAGAGGTTCTAATGTCTATTCATATCCCACCATCATTGCATCTCATAGCTCCAAAGAACAAACACCCTGTTTTCCTTGAATTTTTATTCATTTATAATGTGTATATTTTGCCTGCTTGTATTAAAGGTTTTCTCTAGCCCTACTTGATATAATTAATTTTTTATTGATTTATAACTATAATTTTAGTTTTTGCATAGTGTAGTCACTATTTCAAGTGTTATATCATGTTTCGTGTTATGCTATGCATCTTCTCCTAATGTTATGAAATCCTTGCAGTTCGATCTACATTGGTGGCTCTTATTGCATTCATGCCAACAAAACCTGAGGGAGTTATTGGGTCACTTGATTACAATAGGGAAGAAAGGAGTACTCTTGCCATCAAGTCCCAGGTTCATCCACCAAAGTTTGGGAACAAAAACCGATAGAAACTAATTAATGAGGTTTGTTTTAATGTTGTTTTGAATTTAACATTTGAGCTTAATTACATGTTTTTGCAATTCATGTTTATGGATTTGCATATAATTTATTACAACCTCTACTTCTTTGTTCTAATGGCATAACTATTTTTTTGCATTATAGATTCATAAATATATGTTGAAAAAGGTGACTCTCACACCTAAACTTAGTCTTGTGACAGGCAACCAAGATGCATCACAACCTGTAACACCTGAGGTTGAAGATTAGGAAAATATAATTATAGTGACATCTGTAGAAAATTTACAAGTACAAGAGATGCACATGAATCAAAGAAACAACAGTCAAAGAACATTTTTACATCAGATCCCTTGAATTTTTGACCTGCTTTATTACAGTCACACTTCTATAGCAAACAATCCCAATGATTCAGGGGAGAGACTTGAACCATGTCGTTGTCATGATCATGCTCTAGTATTAACACTCAGTTACACACTGTACGAATATCAAACAAAATTGGTTGATCACCTCCTTGAGATGCAGTTTCATTGATTAATTGATTATTTATTTGTTCTATCAACATTGTTGATAAAACTTATCAAACACAACATATTAAAACATAACTATTCTATAACTTTTTGGAGGAACTTCGTTGCCCTGTAGCTCTTGTTATAATAAGTAACATTCTATATTGTTAATCCCATTTTTTTTTACCATGCCACCTATTAAAAATAAGATTAAAATTGCTTTGTGTCCTATTTTATAAGTAAACATTATTAATATTGTATTTTGAATATGATTAACATTTTAAGATGGGAAAATTTGCCCAAATGTTTCACATTTACAACAAGTATCGTAGTTATTTAATTTTAATAACAATCAATAGTGTTAACAAAGTTATAATTATTTTTTTAATAATTATATGATAATTTTATAATATTGTAAAAAATGATTGCATAATTTTAAATTTCTTTCCACTTAAAATTATAATTGATTTTTTAAAATTGAACATTCAAATTATAAAATTTATATTTTTATTTTAATATAAAAATAATAATGATATTAATAATATATATACTACAACAACAACATATGTTGAAAGCCCATGCTTAAACTCCTCACTAATGCCAATTTACTAAAAATTTGGCATAAGTAGTTGTTTTTTATATATTAATATTTAATATATGTATGCTAGTTTTAATAGTATGAAAAATCAAATATAAAATTGAAATAATATAAAAATTAAGTGTCACATAATGACAAGTAAATACCTTCATAATATTGTAATAAAAATATTTGTTATGACAGATAAATACATCATAACTTTAATAAATGCTACGAGTACTAATAACTTTAATAAAAATATCCCATAATCCTTAACTATCAATTTGTCTTATAATCCTTCCTCTGCGACCCCACTCCGAAGGTAAAACAAATCTCCCACGATTAGAGATTTCTATCCCCTCCGTAAAACTTAAAAAGTAAAAACAAATAAATCTATTATAAAAAATTAAAACTTACCATTCCCGTTCCTTCAACAAAATTCATCGGTGACGATTCTTTTCCACATGTCAGCCTGCAAATGGCTGAAAATATCCAACTATTTCTTGCAGCCAATAAAACGAAGCGTCATTCTTGCCTGGAGTCGGTAATCGGGCTCGTATGAACTAAAGTCAATGCCACCCAATTTAAAAAACCTATAAAATAACGGCTTTGAAAGTTAAGGATTTAAAAAATTTATGGAACTTTAATTCTTAATTGTCTCTGCAAAATCTTCCGGACTCCGAGAGATTTAGGAAGGCGATATATACACAGACTCGCAGGTATATAGATACAGTTTCACAAACCCTAGTAGCATTGGCAGCCATGGGGTCGAGAAAACTCGTGATCTTTTCGTTCGTGATGCTCTTGCTCATCTGCACATTCCAGCGGCTGCATTGTGCAGAAAGCCCCGTTAAAAAGGAATCGGATTCCGATGAGATCGATGAGTATGAGTTTCTGGACGATGAAGACGAAAAAATTTCGAGCAAAATTCCTGACAACCCCGAAGAAGAAGCCGAAGAGGAGTTTGAAAACTTTGGAAGTTTCGACGACGAAGATGAGAGTAGCTATGCAATGCCGGCCGTTGACGAAAAGGATGTGGTGGTGTTAAAGGAGGGGAATTTCACCGATTTTATCACTAAAAATCGTTTTGTTATGGTCGAATTTTATGCGCCTTGGTGCGGACATTGCCAAGCCTTGGCTCCCGAGTATGCAGCGGCTGCGACGGATTTGAAAGGAGAAGTTGCTCTGGCAAAAGTTGATGCTACGGAAGAAAACGATCTGGCGGAGAAGTATAGTGTGCAGGGGTTTCCTACAATATATTTCTTTGCCGATGGAGTTCACAAGCCGTATCCTGGTGAAAGAACAAAGTGAGAGATCTTAAGCCTTTTAAATTGCTGTAGAATCTCTGTTTTTAGGGTTTTCTGTTTTTTCAAAATGATAGTTATTTAGATCTTCTACATTTTATATAATTTCTTCAGTTTGTGTTATTTTCAAGGACTTCCCGAGAAATATGGTTTTCAATTTTTTCAAAGTGATAATTATTCAGATCTTCCACATTTTACGTGATTTCGGCAATTTGTATTTTTTTCAAGGATTAGTGACTAAGATTTCCAACTTCTGTGATCTAAATATTTTGAACTGAAGAACTTCTGGAGAATTGCCACACAAGATGTTTAGAGAATCGATGATTTTCCCAGTTTTTAAAGAAATAGTGACTAGAGAGTTCAAGGTACACAGTCTACAATTCTGTAATAACCCAGACAAACTGGCATTTTTTTTCCCTTTTTCTTTTCTTAATTCAACACTTTGAAATTTTGCTTAACACAGTCAGATAGTTTCACTAGCATGTTTAGATTTACCACGGCATCACACGCACTTTAAACATAAATAAATAAAAAACCCATATCTCATTCACCAATGGATTCCAGAAGATCGGAAAACTCAGTTTCAATGTTCAGAATTGCATTTACAGTTGCTGTTTGCAATTTTAGCTTTATCGTTTTCTTAAGGATCCAATTTTTGTAATGTAGCTGTAGGTTTTAGTCTTTTTAATTTGTTTGATAGATATGATTTCAGTGGCCAATATATGCCGATTGGTTATGTTTGTCAAATTTCTTCCAAAAGTATTTGCCATTTTATTTCAATTTTGGTCTCAATTATTAATTTATTACAAAACAATAATTTTTTAATTTTTAAGAATTTGATAAGTTATTCTGTGGAACGCATTATAAGTTTAAACCTAACAAAAGCTGAAATTTTCTTTTGGGATTATGACACACTGTAAGATATTAACAATTTAATATTGAAAAGATCCATCAAGGTTCCTAAACTTCTAAGTTCAAACCATGCGTGCTTTCTTAAAATTACATCCATTTTCCATACATTTATGGCCAATTGCTTAGGCTAATTTAATTTCTGTAGCCAGTGCTCTTGAGTTTTGTATTCTTATAATTATTAATTTGTGAAATAATTTGTCATTGAAATTCTAAATTTAGTATGAGTCATTTTCTACTTCAGAACCCTTAAATTATGTACAATTCATCATTTTTGGGAAATAATATCAGTTATTTCTTTGTACTTTGTATATCTTCAAATTGAGTTTTGTCAAAGATCTATTGAATAGTGTTGTTGTGTTGTACCTTTAGAATTTAATGAGGCTTCAATTCTGTATCTTTAGTTGTAAGTTCTCACCTAGGAAATGCCCAAAGTTGATCTTTCAGATCTCCTTTTCTCTTTTGTTTTCATGGGAATTCTATATTTAGTAAGTTCATTGTCTCGCTTGAGTTTCAGCTGGACCCAATAAATATTCGTCTATTGAAGTATTCGACTCTTTAATCTTTTTCACTATTTCAGATTTTTGTTTCTTAATTTGTATCGTAGGAGAATGGCATTTATCTTCTTGGAAAATATTACTACAGATGAACATGTACATTGGGTATTAGTCTATTAGGTTACATGTGAGTTTGCAGCCTTTGGTTATTTTTGTCAAATTTCTTCAAAACGCATTTTCCAGTTGAAATCAATTTTGGTCTCAATTATTACAAAACAATAATTTTTATGCTGTAGGAATTTGGCAATTTATTGTATGGAACACATAGAGGTGGAAGCTAAAAAAGCTGGAATTTTCTTTTTAGATTATGACCTACTGCAAGAAATTAATAGCTCAATATTGAAAAGATTCATCAAGGATTTCAAACTTCAAACTGTGTATGCTTTCATAAAAATTCCCCCATTTTTCTTACATTTATGGCCAATTGCTTAGGCTAATGCAATTCCTGTAGTCTGTGCCCTTGAGTTTTGCATTCTTATAATTATTTAGTATGGGCTATATTCTACTTTAGAACCCTTAGATTATCTACGATTCATCATTTTTTGGTAAATGATGATCTGTTATGTTTTTGCACTCTATACTCTGCAAAGTTTGTTTTGTCAAATATCTATTAATTAGTGTATTCATGTTGTAATTGTAGTTGTAAGTTCTTGCTTTGTTACATCTTTACTAACTTTACAAAATGCCTAAAGTTGATCTTTCAGACCTTATTTTCTATTTTGGCAAAGTGCTAGCTTTTCCATGGAATTTCTAAATCTAGTAAAATCGTTGTTTTGCTCGAGATTCCCATAGATTATGAAATCCCTTAAGTCTACCTTTCTGAAATTTCTGTCCTAATAACAGTGAAATACTTTTTTGTCACACAAGTCTAAACTTTAGCCATTTCTCAATCATTTTCTGCTTTAGAACCCTTATATTTAGAATAAAATATTAAATTTTTGTTTTTAAAAGAATATCATCTTATTACATCCTTTCTATATTTTTTGCCTTTTTTGTGTAACAGAAGCTCTAAACTTAAGCATATTGTAGGGTACAATTTGAATCTGTAGTTGTACATATTGGCTTTCATACATCTTCTCAAGTTTATAGCCAGTCATTTAGTCTTAAGAAATTCATGTAGTTTATTTACATTTTAGGGTTTGATGTGTGTATGGCTTATGAAATGATTTTTTTTATCTTAGAAGTTCTCAATAGTTTGTGAGACATTCTCTACTTTTTATATTTCTTTTGGGGATTGATGAACAGGTAGGTCTTTGCATTTCAATATCACTGATAAAATCTATGCGTTTTATAGCTTTATTATTTTCCTAAGGGTTTAATTTTGTGTCTATGGCTTCAGTATTACACTAAGTTTACGACATACCTGCTGTTGAGCCTTAAGATAGCCTTTTCTCATATTTTGTGATTTTTTTGTCAAATAATTTTCTAAAACATTCTTCTGTTGTAAAACCCTTAGAATCAGGTATCAGATATTTGATGTTTGGCTTTAAGAGTATTTCAACTCTTTAAGTTGTTTTCTGGATAAATTTGTCAGTGAAGGTATTTTTGGAAACCATTTTTTAATTAGAATGCTTACATTGGAAATTAGATCAGAGGCAAGTTTACAGCTAGTCACATATGCATTTGATCTATTGGGAGTTTCTGTTCCTGAATATTTTGAAATGATCTCTAGCTTTATGTTTTATCATTTAATGACATTTCTAGGATCGATCTGTCAGCATTAAGTGTTTCTGCTAAGTGGGAAGCAAAGTTTTAGTACATATCTAACTTACATGCCCATTTTCAGTGATACTTTCTACATCCATTGTTTTACATGTGACTAATCAGAAGTAGATTGGGATTTTGAACTGCAGAGAAGGAATTGTTAGCTGGATCAAGCGCAAAACTGGGCCAGCTGTCTTCAATCTCACCTCAACTCAAGATGCAGAAGCTCTAGTTGAACCAGAAAGTGCAGTTGCTATCGGTTTATTTGATTCTCTAGTGGTAAGCAGATGCCTTAATTCAAATTAAATTCAGGCCCAAGTATCAAATTCATTTTCTGTCATTCCTTTGTTCAACGTTTTCTTTCCTAATTAGAATAAATAAGGGCAGGTGTACTTTTTTTAACAAATATATGGGAAGGATCAACATTTTCTTTGCTTAAGTTTGAGGCTTTTATTCTATTTGGCTGGTGTCAAATCCCAAATCCTATCCAGTGCAACTAAATGTTGGAATTATGGTTTGGTTCACAACAAGTATGGATTCATGGTCCCCCTTGAGGAATCAAATGTTTCTCCCACACTTTGTGCAGCAGTTAACAATACTCTGTATCATCTAATCAAAAGCAATACCCTGTATCATTGCTTTGATGATCAATGTTCATCTGTTTCATTGCCAAGTGCTCTCCTAGTGTATTCTTGGGTGACTGATTACTAACCCATTGATGAAGACTAAGATAAATACTATTAATGGGTCCTTGAACACGTTTATTATTGATGAAGGTGTACTTCTAAATGTGAAGCCTCTTTACCATATTTGCATACATGATATTAAGTGACAATTGGAGAACAACTCTTTGGGAGGTTTAGTTAGCCATGTGGCATGCTCTTAAGGCAAATCTTTGTAAGAATGATGGATGGTATATTTTTAGACTTTACAAAACTTGCATCCATGCAAATTCTATAAATGTTTTTGGTCGTCATTTGTTGAACAAGTGAATGAGATCCAACTCTTTAATAGTCTATTTACTTTTTGCAGTGATACTTATATGCCCTTACAAAATTTCAAAGGAGGTAATGCGAGCAGGTTGAGAATAGCTAGAATATGATTTTGTGAATTAGTTGTATGCTCGATATTCTCATTTGTATTTCTAGTTGAAGCACAAGTCACTTTAATAATGGACAAGCAGAATTTCTTTCTACCTTCCTGGATTTTCTCTGATACCAATGTTCTAAATTTGCCATTTGTAAACAGTTTAAGTTTCATCAACCTTCTATTGCAAAATTTTGT
>VDFB02271358.1:828265470-828428699 GCA_007258455.2 Sequoia sempervirens | reverse complement strand
TAGATTTATATGTTGAATATTATAATCTCCATCTATCATATTTGTTTTTGGTTTATCCACCATGGGGGTGGCAACTTTATCTATTCTATCACCTTAGTCATCCACTCTAATTGTGGAGAGTATCCTAGTTAGTTTTCTATTTTTTTTAGCCTTAAAAACTTCTACTAATGTAGATAAGTCATCTTCCTCTTAGACATAATTCCTTTCCCTTTTTTTGTATAGTATGGTTGAGCCATACTAGAAATATTGGTCTTTATGTCCATGTTTATTGAGGAGGAGGAGAGGAAGGAGTCACTCTTGTATCTTCCATGTGGGATGGAAACTTTTGAGTTTTATCTTTAGTAAGAGGGAGTTCTTGTTGTTGTTTGGAATCAATATTTTCAATTATGAACTCTTCTTGTTGTTCTTCCATTGGTTCACCATCTCCCTCAAGTTTACCTACTTGTTCTTGATGGAGTGATGAAGGAATTGGTACATGAGATGGAGAAGAATGAAGAGGTGAAGGAAGAGGAGATGGTTGTTGTGGACTAGAAATTGGAGGTGGAGATGGAGAAGGATTAGGATATTTTTGTGGAGATGGAGGAAGGGGAGACAATTGATTCTCATCCTCAAGCTGAGGAGAATATTTCCTTGGAGGATATGGTGGTGGAGACGGAATTGGAGATTCATGAAGTGGAGATGAAGGAGAATATGGAGTCCTTGCAAAATGAAAAACTCGATCATTTTCTCTCCTCCTTCGGAATGGACCATGCTCCTCTTTAAACTCACTATCATCTAATTCCATAATTACTTTCTTCTTTGCACCTTTCTTCTTAGCAACATTGTCTTTGGTTTCTCCTTTGTATTTCATCACCTTGCTTGTCCCTAAAGACTCTTTAGTTTGCTTCCTTTATTCTTGATCCTTAGGATGTGATTCAAACATTGGCAATTTCTATGTTTACATAGGAATACACTCTAATATTTATGGGAAAGATGTAGGTTGGTTTATGTTTACAATTAACTTATGAAACTTTGCAACTTGTCTATAGAGTTATAAACAAACCAATTTATCACTAGGATACCAAGGTAATTTGTATACTGCCTTGTGAAAAATTGCAACCCTAATTTAGGTGAATGTTTTGAATTGGATGTACCAATCTCCCTAATTCTTTAGTTCAAAGGTTGCTTCCACAACTATCCTCTTAGAAAAATAATTTTCTAACCATCTTATTATTGAAAAAATAAAGGAATCATTGCCAATACAATAATTCTTCTAACTTCCTTTGACTTCCAACTGGGGATAGTGATCTAGTATATCTTTGTTTCTCCCATTTGTAGGGAACCCACCCTTCTAATACTTATTCAAATAGCTTGGTAAGCCAACAAATATACCAAATATGAGGTCATGTGGAATTTGGAAGTTTCTAATACATCAACCAATTGATCATGTAGGTTATCATTAATCAGAGTAGCCCAATAAATCCTCTTTCCATTAGCTATTTTCAAAATATAGTAACTCATGTCCAAGGATGAAAATATTTAACACTGGAATGCCCATACACACTGCTCAAGAGTGTAATAAACTATTTAGCATCCTCCTTGAATTCACTTCTATGTTGTACCTTTTCCATTTTTTTTACAATCTTCGTTAGGACTAGAAGATGGCATTGGCCATTAATGAAATATGTAGCCTACTTGTTACTTCTCTCATAAACATGTAATTCCTTCTTCATGGTGGATTCATCATATTTCTCATAATTTGGGAGACCAAATAACCTCTCTATCAGTCTTTTACCAATGTCCAATATTACTTCCCCTGAGGGGTCAAATATCTTCCTTTACCTCTAATGGTAGTGTTGGGCACATGTTAACAACAATTCTAGGGATTATACTAACATTGGAAAATTTGTTTCCTCCATTAACCCTAAATTAAATCCATGCATCATTCCAAGTTAGTCATATATACCTCCCTATGTATCCTTTACAATGATTCTTCAATGTTCACGTGTCCAAGATCTGTGTCCACAATCTCATTGTATAAAGAGAATATTTTAGGATGGGGATGATACCCCTTGAGCTCATACGTCATCTTTACTTTCCATCCTTGTATAATTCAAAAAATTTAAACAAATGCCATGATTAATATTTTCAAAGAGAAGTATGAAGATTCACCAAAATATCCCTTAAAGTTAGTACTTAGACAAAATTTAAATAAGCTTCATTATCAAGATTTGAGACTCGACCATATCTCATATCAATTCCAGAGATAATATTTTAATTCATATTTAGCAAAAAAATGTGTCTTGTCCTTCATTCATATAACTTTAACAAAGTATTCTAATAAAGGAATCCTCAATGCCCTTATCTCATATAGTAATGGATAATATTTATAATTGGAGATCAAGAATTGGTGCACTATTCACATTTCATGCCTCCCCCATGGCCCATCAACAACATTCAATCTAAGAGATCTTAATTATGCCATATTGCATGATGTTACTCTTTTGTACCTTGCATTAACCCTCTTTGTTCATGCCTTAGTCAAAATCCAAGTTGCAAAAGTCCAAAAATAACTAAGTATTTAACTTATTAGATTTTTGGACTTTAACTTACCCTCTTAATTCTATACCATCTCTATCAAATTTCAAGCTCACCTTACTTTCCTTTTAAAATATTCTAAGTATAGAATTTGATGATCTTTTTGGTTGTTAGTGATCCCCTTAATTGTCTACTTACCTTAAATTTTCCTCGTCTCCTAAAGTCTAAGTCCTTGAAGAAACATTTAAGTGTTAGTCTTGTATGGGTTTCAAGCCTTCGAGTTTTTGGTGTTATCTTTACCTTCACCATATTGCATGTTGTAGACGAAATTCCTAACACCTAACACCTAACAAGGGAAGTGTTGTATGAATGCCTAGGTTTGAAGTTTTGGGGGTTTCATGGATCACTATTTTATCAATTTCTTTGACATGTGGTATATGTTTTTCTTGATGCCTAATCCCCAAATATTTTGCTTCACTCTCCATTTCCCTAAGACGTCATCAGGATTTGAACTTTCAACATTTTGCATCTTCCTCTTCTTCAATAGGTGGTAAGTGATACCTCCAAATCTTGATGCCTGATACCCAACATAGATCTTCTAGTTAGTGTTTTAGGATCAAGGTTCTCTTCTCCCTAGCTTTTTGACAAGTGTTTCCTGGTAGGATCAACACCTAATGCCCAAAAGAAACATTCTTTTCGGTTTATGAAAAATTTAATGCTTCACTCATTGATTGGATGGTAGGCTTAGGTTTGAAACTCTGATGATGCTCCTAGGAAGCATGTCTTCAACCTGAAAAATGTGATTAATGCTCAACGACTCCTCTCAAACCTCTAATATCAACTTCTAAGGCCATGAAAATAGAATTTAATGAATTTTAGCATGGATATAGGAGGAGAGAGGTTACCTTACCTCATTTATTATTTTTACGTTCCCCTTTTGTAATAGTTCCATACCTAGATCATGGATTGGTATTTGATTGAAGGTTTTGAGGGCTTTAGCATCTAGAGTATCCCCAGATTTTAAAATAAGCATGTTAATAGAATTGTAAAAATTGGAAACCTGCTCAATTTGATATACCAACACATGTTGCAAACAAAAGAGAACAACATATCAAGTTAGTTATAAGACCTTCTATACTAGAAAACCAAATAAGTTGGTAAGTCTTCAAAGATTATCAAAAAATTGTCAACTTCCTAGAGAATGAAGCAAAAGTTTCTACTAAAAATCGGTCTATGTTAAAAAACCAATATAGAGATCAAATGATGAGGCTAAACACAAACAATTTTCCTAAAGGTCTTATCACCCTGGAAGGAATTTTCAAGTTTAGTGACTAGCTAAAGATAAAGAAGATAATCCTAGCTATTAAAATGGGTGACTAAAAACTAGTTGACATTATTGAAGGAAGATCATTAAACTAGGGTAAGGTGTGCTCTTTAAAATAAATACTTTATTAATATTTTTGATATATATGATGATGTGGTTGCATGGGTTGGGGGTAATTCATCAAAGTTGGTTTTGACTAGTGGTTGGTCATTTTTATTCTTTTCAACAAGCTAGCGAGCTATGACACGTTGTCTATGCTTATGCTCTTTAGCACTTCTATTTTTTCTCGCACAGGTTTTAACTTTTGAAGGCTTAACCAAGGTATCTTCCAACATAGGTCTCTTTTCTTCCTTTAGAGGAGGAACGGGAGGCACCCCTGCGGGTTGGGAGATCACCACGCTCTTAGGCATATAAAGTTGTTTTTCTTTCAAAGGCACAAAGTTAATTATGTGATTGTCCCTTGGTATTTTATAAAATGGTGGAGGTGGAACCACAACATACATTCCATGTGATTGAGGAAATCTGGTTCAAACTTAGGTTCCTCCACTACCTTTGGGGTAGGAGAAACATCCATTAAAGTCTTAGCAGGTCAAGGAACCTCAGGTGGGATATTACTAAGGGACAACTCTGCTATACATTTAGCTTTAAATTTTTGATATGCTATAAAAAATTGATCTTCACAAGGTTTAACAGGTTTAATAGGTTAAGGCCAAAAATAATCTAATGGAAAATTTCCACGTGAACATAAAGGTTTGAACCCATTGTGAAAAATTGTATGTATTTCATTTTCAAATAGAAACTTTATGCATTTGGGTTAATCGATGGGACCACATTCATTGAGTGCAACCATGGATAGCCTAACTTCTAATGAAATTGATCCAACATTAGGATAATTGTGAATGAGACATCCAACTATTTTGGTCCAACTTTGAGGGGGAGAGTTATTGAACCGATCACAGGGAAAATAGAACCATCATGAATTTTTAGCCATGCTTTTGATTGCTCATAATTATCTTTTTAAATTTCATGCACAAATAAAAATTCTTTATTGATAACATTCTCTAAACACATGGGATCAATGAGTATTCCCCTTGTGAGTTTGTCATAAATACAACCGGTAATGTAGAGAGGGCCATCAGGTGTCGATATGGATGCATCATTATGAGAAAAAGAAATGTCTTATAACAAAGTGGATTGATCCTTACAAGGTTGAAATTCAATTGTATTTATCATTTCAAACATGTCATCATCTTCTTCAAAATTATCATTGTTACCTATTTTTCACTACGATCTCAAATAGGTAGAGCTGAATCAAATTCATGAATTATAGGTACAAAATTTTTCAAGTTTTACTGATTAAAGTATTCATTGATCATCATAGAGATAAATTTACACTTGAATTATAGTTTTATTGTGCAAGTATTTGAAACAGAAAATTGAGAATTTGCATACTAATGCTTTTATTCATTTTGTAAAAACATTGAATCTCGCACAAGCCGCAAGAGTAACTGAATTTAATTATGACAATCAAATGATGAATACAAAATTCAAAGATAAACTACACTACTGAAAATAACATAAGCACAAAGTATAGGAGCAATTTATCATTGCATGTGATGATGAATCACTTTCGCTTGATGTCTTCAGTTGTCGCATCTCCAAGCTGATGCAGCCTCGTTTCCTCACTTCATGCACCTGCAAAGTTATAAAGGAATGGCGTTAGAGTTATACTCTAACCAATGATTAATTACATTCTGCCTTATGCCTACGCTACCAACAGGAATGTAATTTGCATTAAATGAAGCATTCACCAAATGATTGAGCTGACAGTCAAGAAAAACACAACTCAATGGAAGCTTTCAGCTTGTTTTATTTTGCTAACATGTTTGTTTCAATGTGCAGGAACACGTTCATCATGTTCTTGATTATCTTATCATATATGTGGAGTAAAACGGGCTCCTACAAGGTTAGAGCCCGCCATATCATAAGGACACCTCTCATTCACATCATATATGAGAGTTATTTAATCAAAGAAAGAAACAGTCATCATCTAGGACTGTCATCAAGAAGTCTAATTCAACATGGTAAAACAAATTAAGTAATTATCTTTTTCTCATCAAGACAAATAGCAATTAAATTGTTTCTTTCAATATCAGAGCAGCATAGTCCATTCAGACATTCAAGAGATAGAACAGAATAATCCATAACAGCATCATTATGCAAAGCAAGTCCACGTCTGCTCTTATTTCAAAAGGAGTTAACAAGGTCATAGAAACATGGCTTGAAGTTTCATAATGTATGCTACAGGACTGTCATGTTGACAGGAGCAATGCATGATGCAACCGACCAAAGAAAGGGCAGTCATTAATTTTTAGTGATAAGTAACAGATGTGTATTTCTGAAAAAACATGACATTGATAGTCATTAGTGGAGCAGCAATTAAATTCTTTGAAAAAAAAACAATACAAAATGACAGTACCATGAAGGCTCCACAAAACAGAGCATCAAGTTTCATGAAGTTTTGAGACTAGTCACATAATTGACAAAAATGGAAAAGATAAGATATGACAGTCTAAAGACCATGAGAGGCAGCCATGCACATGCATATGAGGTTTTCAAGGGTTATATATGAAAATTGAATCAAATGATTACTTGCAGATTATTATCCAAGCATAGGGAACTAGTTTATTTGCATGAGAATACACTGTACTTTCCAAATAACAATGAATGAAAGGAGACAGTGAAGATGATTCAGATATGGAACTGGACAAATGCAAGCTTTTACATTCATAGATAAAACAAAAGCTATCTTAGAAAATGCATGACATGTGATACCTTGAAATTCTTGTTTGAAATAAGAATAAGCAACAACAGAAAAGTATAATGCTTATCAAGTTGCTAAGTGTAATGGTGAACACATATATAATGGAACAATAGTAAAGAGCAAAGCCATTTTTGTCACAAAGTTAGATAAAGAACAAATCCTTCACTAAGATTGGAACCAGATAATCTGAGAAGAATTTCGTTTTAGAAAACAGATTTTCCAAATGCTACAGGTATTTCTAGGTAACAAAAGCAATGAAGAAAATTGGAGATACAAGACATCAATGCAAATATAATGCGAAGGTGCTTCAACATTCACTAAGCTGTCATGCAACATGATTGTTGAAATGTCAAACAAGTACTTTATAGTGAATGAAGTACATAATGCAAGGAACTATGGTTTTGAGGGCAGATCTGTCATGACAGTGATGAAGAGTAATTAGAGAACATTTTGACATTCTGAATCACAATCCATTGAAAGGAAAATGTACAGTTTTAGATAAGGGAGATATGTCACAGCTGTAGCATAATCTTTTGTTCAAGGCGAATACATGCAAGAGGAGTGCTACATTCAAGATTTTCCTCCGTGCCAGTGAAAAGCTCCATTTACAAATGAAAATACTTAGAATCATTGATAGCCACAGTAAGAAATATATGAAGTTTCATATGTTGAATACCCAGGTGAAGACAAAGTAAGCATGGCCGCGGCCTCAATGTACACAGTGAGGAAAAAATTCTAGAAATATCTACTAATTGCGGCCATATTAAATGAATGAAATTTTCAGCCATTAGAACAAGAGATAAAAAGAGCAGATAAATCATGAATACCCATATAGAGACAAAGGTTCAAATCTACCATGGTGGCCTGAAGGAGGCTAGAAATATATACAGGAAGGAGAAAGATCAAACTTACCAGCACTGCCATAGAACAATGTTTCCAGAAATTCTTTCTTGGCACGTATTCACCAGTGCAAGTCGTGCTCTCAAGAGTTCTCATGGCGCCCAGAACAAAAGAATAGACACAGGATATGTCAGAAAATGAGCATGGTCGTGGTCTTTAGGCCAAGATTTATTCCAAAGATAGAGCAAAAACCATGAAATAACTAAGTATCAGAGTTACTTTGTCTATTAGGCAGAAATAATTCATAAGGAGGTCGATAGCCAAAGAATTCCAGTTATTTCTTGCAAACATTTTCTTCTTTCATGGCGGCCAAAGCCAGCAAATTGCAGAGATCGATAGGGACAAAGAAATGACAAATAATATATCAGATATTATGCACAGCCACGGATTTTAAGCTCATAAAATGCTATATAATGGAGTCAAGATGCCTCAAACTGGTAAAAAATGAACTTACCATATGAAAATCAGCAAGATTCAACTCAGAAAACGTCCAAAGGGTGCAAATTTGAGCCATTTCATGGTGGAATTTTGAGTTCAAACCCTACTCAACAGTGGTGGCCAACTTCTTCAGGAAGTTTCATCAAAGTCAAAAGAGTGATAATGATTTAGGGTTCGATGTTTGCTTTTGTCCATTCACCCTAAGCCATTTTTGATATTTTTATTAATGATTTTTAATAATCATTATATCTTATTTTTGCTCGTGGCTGCTTTGACTCTTAAGTCAGTATTGCTTTTATCATTATGGTCGACTATTATCAAAAAATTTCCAATACACATGATGGTCGACTAATATTTTTAGAAATAGTGAATGCATATTGGAAATATGCTAAGTATAATGTCAGAAGGCCCGTGAGATGAGAATTAAGGCTTTTGATTTGACATTATGCCTCAATATTATTCTTTCTTTTATTTTTGCATTCTCAATGTAGGTTAATTGATTAAATGATACATTATAAATCATTTAATTAATTAGCTATCTTTACATGCAAATAAAAGACATCATGTGATGATTAGTTAATTAGAGATCCATGCAGTACTTGAGTAGAGCTAACTAGAAGACGAGTTAATCATGCGAGTTATGAAGGTGTTTGGCACTTTACTTCAGTTTCATATCAGACTCAACTGAAGATTTGTCATGTGAAATGGACTTTAAGTTATCATGGGCGAATTGATTAAAGCAAGGAGGATTTTTGCATGTTTTGGCTCATGTTCAGAGATTTCCAGTTCAGTTTGAGTTGTAGATTAGTTGTGTGCTTTATGACTGCGAGTTTGAGACTAAGTTCACTTATTTTTGCATGAGTTTGAACCTTATTTTTAGGAATTTTTGCTTCTGCTCAGATTTCACCTTGGAATTGTCATTCTCTCACTGAAATTGACTTTCAGTTACTTTTTCATGCACTTTGAAGTGCATTCTCATTGTATATATTGAATTTTTTTATCTTTTTCATTCTAGTTCTTTTTTCCTGCTTACACATACATCAGTGAGGCATTGTAAGTCAACATTTTTATTCAAGCATTGTAATAGAGTTTTCCGTAAAGTGTTTCCTTCTCAATACTTTCTTGAGTTTTATTGTCATGTGAATGATTTGATTTAAACACTGTGATTTTATCTCGAATCCTTTGTTTTGTCTCATTGATGCTTTAAAAATCAAGAAGATTTCATGTTATAATTCAAGTTGCATGCTGTGTTTAACAAAGATTTCAATCATTTGTATCTGTGAAAATCTAGTTTTCCTCTTACAAACATTGAAACTTCAAACCTACATGTGAAATATTGATGAATTTCATGATCTTAATTGAATTGTGAGATAGATTTAGGACTTTATTGCAGTTGATTATAGATTTAGGATAGCGAATAGAATCACTTAATTTTGGTGCAATCACCTCCTGTAGCTTTAGGATTTCAATTCAAGCAAGCTTTCTATCTCTTTTCCAGCCAAGTTAGTTAGTTTTAAGAGGTTTTCATCAGGGAGCCAACCCTCTCTGAAGATTGATCCTCAAGATTAGGCAACCCGCAGGCCTGAGGATCATTCCATGTTTCAATAGATTGCTAAATTTAACTATTTAAGCGTTTGGGTGCAATCTGTTTGACAACAGTTTTTGGCATGCCCGATGGGACTTTGAAGATCACTTCAGAGAAGAAATTCAAAAGTTTCAAGCTGATGTCCTGGTATATACAACAGCATATTTTACCTTTCAGAGGTACATATTTATACCTGGTGACTTTGAGCACATCTACTAGTTTCAACAAGTTCAGTGCTAGTATGTTTCAATTACAAGCTTAATATTCTGATTTCCAGCATTTATATGAGTAGTAATGATAGGCTTTCATAGTCAGCATGTATACCCACTTCCGTTTCATGAAAATCCTGTCAACCAATCACCCTATTAGCCATATCGGGCCAATCATGCTGCTGGTTTTATCCCAAACAGCCATGTAACAGCAACCTATCAGTATGTTCAACATGCTTACCTCCCACCCACCCCTGCTCAACCTTCATATCAACATTTATATGTCCAAAATAAAATCCAAGAGGTTGAGGATATAAAAAAAACATGAATGCAACAAAGGACATATTGTTAGACATCACAGAGCAGATAGAAGAGTTTAGGAGGCAACAAGAGCTTGATTTACAACAACAGGAGTTAGACTATCAGGCCTACCTTCATGAGCAGGAGTTGGAGACTCAACAGATACAGTTTGAAGAAAGGCTTGAGAGGGAGTTAGCTGCAAAAGAGAAGCAGATGAAGTTTTTTTTTGCTCAAAATCATGAAGTTCAAATAACTCCCTTCATTCCAGATTAGGCCTTTCAAGACGAAATTCAACCCTTTCAAGATGAAATTTTTGCAAAGCATCCCATTGATCAGGATGGCTCGCTTATAATGGAGAAGATTAGGAATGTAAATCCATTGCGTTTAGCTTTGGAGGTTTACCGTTTAGAGCAGCTAAAGACTAAATAGGAAAGGGTTGTGGAGTCTAAACCAATCATAATTCCAAGTTTTAGGAGTGCTCTTTCAATACAACAGCCAATTCGTAGCTAAGAGCAGCCTGAAATACCTCATAACAAACTTTGTAATCCTATTATAATAGTTGAACATTCTTGTAGTCCCTTTTGTGCCAGTAAAATAGAAAAATCACATGTCAAGCAAGAGGTTGCTATTGTTTATAGTGTGTTTCCAGCTAAAAATAAACATAACGCCTGTATAGAGGAGGTAGGTTCAAGCTTGAAATTGAATCCTTTACACTTTGATTTGTTTGACAAGTTTTCCAATGCTTTTTGATGAGATGAACGAAAGCAGAATGGAAAGGCTACAGGGTGAAAGTCTTTTGTCACAAAGACAAGTTGTCAAGGTTTCATTGGACAAGGCGCCGCCCGAGGAGGAGGATTCAATTTCTTTGTTTGACCAGCTACCTAGATTTTTTGACAACAAGGAAGACAGCACATAGATGCTCAACTTATCATCTGTTTTGGAGTAGCAAGAGCACGTTAAATTTTTTTGTGAGTTGCTAGTCCATGACAACAAGGATGATAATCTTATTTTGCATGAGGATATTACTGACTATCACCCTAAACATAAAAATAAATTAGATCAAGCATCAAATTTGTTTTCAAAACTTCCTTTGTATTACATTGAAGGGGCTAGCACGAATGAGTTAAAAGCAGCTTGCCTTGAAGAGCAGTCAAGTGAACCAATTGAAGATGATCAGTCTCTTCAAGACATATCAAGGTTTGACTGTAAAGATCCCACCTATTCAGCTTGTAGGGAGTTTTCTACTCTATTGAACTCTTGTAGTGATCAAAATCCCAAGCCAATGAATAATGAAGACGATCAAGTGCTAGAAGGTATAGGGGTTGATTCATAAAAGGGGGTTGTTCAAGTGGAGCAAGAAAGACGGAAAAATATAGATATTGAAGCACATTTCAAGACAAAGGTTTGTGTTCAGCGTAATCAAGTCATTAGAGAGGTTGTAGTTGATAAGGGAGAAGTTAGCAAAATGAGTTATCAGTTTAACCTCTCAAGAGGATGCCCAATCAGGTATCTTTCTAGGATTGATATTCAAAGTGTGCCTGATGTAGTTCCAATAAAAGGACAACAGATTCAACCTGTCTTTTCACTCCAAACCAACAATACAGTTGGTCATTTTCAAGGGATGAGTGATTTTGTGTACATTCTTTACAAAGCTTTGCACCAATTTATTGAGCATCTTAAGGTACTTCATCTATTTTCAGCTGTCTATAAGCATGAAAATCAGTATTTGTTGTCAAGGAAGGGCAGCTATTTCTCACAACTAGTGAATGGTCATGTCTGAGCACTAACACTGTTGGTTAGTGTAGGGTAGGGTAGAGTTTCAGTTTTGCTTTCAATAAGTGCCTGTTGGCACGTTTCATTTTAGTTTTGTCATGTTTTCAATAAAGTGCAGTTGTAGCACCTGGTTTTCCAAACTTTGTCTTCAACAAAGTTGTCATAGTTTTCTTTCAGTTTGTTTGGTTTGAAGTTGAGTTACAGTTTTTTGAGTCAGAATAGAGCACAACATGGACTCCTTTCCCAATGGATAAGCTATAAACTAGTCTATTGTGTTTAGCAGGCAAACACTCCACAGAGGTCGCCAATTTGTTACCTATTTTTCACTACGAGCTTAAACAGGTAGAGCTGAATCAAATTCATGAATTATAGGTACAAAATTTTTCAAGTTTTACTAATTAAAGTATTCATTGATCATCATAGAGATCAATTTACACCTGAATTATAGTTTTATTGTGCAAGTATTTGAAACAAAAAATTGAGAATTTGCATAATAATGCTTTTTATTCATTTTGTAAAAACATTGAATCTCGCACAAGTCGTAAGAGTAATTGAATTTGATTATGACAATCAAATGATGAATACAAAATTCAAAGATAAACTACACTACTAAAAATAACGTAAGCACAAAGTAGATGAGCAATATATCATTGCCTGTGATGATGAATTGCTTTCGCTTGATGTCTTTAGTTGTCGCGTCTCCAAGCTGCTGCAGCCTCGTTTCCTCGCTTCATGAACCTGCAAAGTTATAAAGGAATGGTGTTAGATTTATACTCTAACCAATGATGAATTACATTCTGCCTTATGCCTACGCTACCAACATGAATGTAATTTGCATTAAATCAAGCATTCACCAAATGATTGATTTGACAGTCAAGAAAAACATAACTCAATGAAAGCTTTCAGCTTGTTTTATTTTGCTAACATGTTTGTTTCAATGTGCAGGAACAGGTTCATCATGTTCTTGATTATCTTATCAGATATGTGGAGTAAAACGGGCTCCCACAAGGGTAGAGCCCACCATATCATAAGGACACCTCTCATTCACATCATATATGAGAGTTATTTAATCAAAGAAAGAAACAGTCATCATCTAAGACTATCATCAAGAAGTCTAATTTAGCATGGTAAAATAGATTAAGTAATTATCTTTTGCTCATCAAGAAAAATAGCAATTAAATTGTTTCTTTCAATATCAGAGCAACATAGTCCATTCAGACATTCAAGAGATAGAACAGAATAATCCATAACAACATCATTATGCAAAGCAAGTCCACATCTGCTCTTATTTCAAAAGGAGTTAACAAGGTCATATAAACATGACTTGAAGTTTCAGAATGTATGCTACAGGACTGTCATGTTGACAGGAGCAATGCATGATGCAACCGACCAAAGAAAGGATAGTCATTATTCTTTCTTTTATTTTTGCATTCTCAATGTAGGTTAATTGATTAAATGATACATTATAAATCATTTAATTAATTAGCTATCTTTACATTCAAATAAAAGACATCATGTGATGATGAGTTAATTAGAGATCCATGCAGTACTTGAGTAGAGCTAACTGGAAGACAAGTTAATCATGCGAGTTATGAAGGTGTTTGGCACTTTACTTCAGTTTCATATCAGACTCAACTGAATATTTGTCATGCAAAATGGAATTTAAGTTATCATGGGCGAATTGATTAAAGCAAGGAGGATTTTTGCATGTTTTGGCTCATGTTCAGAGATTTCCAGTTCAGTTTGAGTTGCAAAACAGTTGTGTGCTTTATGACTGCGAGTTTGAGACTAAGTTCACTCATTTTTGCATGAGTTTGAACCTTATTTTCAGGGATTTTTGCTTCTGCTCGGATTTCACCTTGGAATTGTCATTCTCTCATTGAAATTGACTTTCAGTTACTTTTTTATGCACTTTGAAGTGCATTCTCATTGTATATATTGAAAAAGTTTATCTTTTTCATTCTAGTTCTTTTTTCCTGCTTACACATACAGCAGTGAGGCATTGTAACTCAACATTTTTATTCAAGAATTGTAATAGAGTTTTCAGTAAAGTGTTTCCTTCTCAATAATTTCTTGAGTTTTATTGTCATGTGAATGATTTGATTTAAACACTATGATTTTATCTCGAATCCTTTGTTTTGTCTCATTGATGCTTTAAAAAACAAGAAGATTTCATGTTATAATTTAAGTTGCATGCTGTGTTTAACAAAGATTTCAATCATTTGTATCTGTGAAAATCTAGTTTTCCTCTTACAAACATTGAAACTTAGAACCTACATGTGAAATATTGATGAATTTCATGATCTTAATTGAATTGTGAGATAGATTTAGGACTTTATTGCAGCTGATTATAGATTTAGGATAGCGAATAGAATCACTTAATTTTGGTGCAATAACCTCCTATAGCTTTAGGATTTCAATTCAAACAAGCTTTCTATCTCTTTTTCAGCCAAGTTAGTTAGTTTTAGGAGGTTTTCATCAGGGAACCAACCCTCTCTGGAGAATGATCCTCAAGATTAGGCAACCCACAGGCTTGAGGATCATTCCATGTTTCAACAGATTGCTAAATTTAACTATTTAAGCATTCAGGTGCAATTTGTTTGACAACAATCATTACATTGCACAAAGTTGGATGAATGCCTTGGTAACAAATTGGTGAATATTTACAAGTTTTTTTCAGGCAGTGAGACTGCCTTATTTCCTTTTTCATTAACATCAACTGATTAGATTTGATTAGAACCAATGAGGTCTTACACCTAGTGTTTAAGACACATATATCATTTTGTATCATTTCTAGGTGTATAGTGGCATTGAAAAAATGCTTTTGCATTAAAATTTGGTGGTAAAGGTCTACTTGTGTCAACTAGCCTAATCGCAGGGAGTTGAATTAGGTTCTTGTTTAATAATTGTAATATTATCGCATGAAGAGAATCAAGCAAGTGTATGAATTGTCAATCTCGAGGTTGAAATTGATAGGGACTGTTACTTGTAGCAACAACATGTGTTTCAATGTTATTAGTAGTTTGAGGAGTATTTATTTTAATGAAGTTTTTGTTTTGATTTTTGAATGATGGGTAACTATTTTGAGGTACAAATTCATATAGACTAGTAGGAGTCGATGAAGGTGTTACTTCATATTGACTAACCAATATTTGATAATCACGAAGAGTCGTGCACAAGTGTTGAAATGATGGATACTTCATCAACAATATTTTGTCTTGAATGTTAGGTTGCAAGTTTTGTATAAACGCCCTTTGAATATCAACGTTAGGAAGACTATAGGATATTTGTGATTTAAGAGATTGATACTATCCTATAAAGTCTGTGATCTTTTCCTTAGGTCCTTGTTTACAATGCACTAAGTCAATTAATGTCACTTGAGGACCAATATTTGTTTGAAAATGTTGGAGAAATACACTAACGAGTTGGGTGAATGAGTCTATAAAGTTATTCAACAATGAGAAAAACCATTCCAAGGCCATATCTTTCAATGATCTAGGAAAGAGTTTAGCTAGGAGCTTATCTTCAAAGATGAAGTCACTACACAATGTAGTAAAGGTCGATACATGGTTGTTAGGATCTCCCTTACCATTGTAAGTTTCTCAAATTGGGGTATCTCAATATTTTGAGGTATAGGTGTTTTCAAGATAGCAATTGAAAAAGGATTACATGTAAGATATTGTGGAGGTTTATCATTTTGATTTTGATTTAACATTGAGATTTGTTGTTGAAGTGATGTCACATTTTGTAAATTTTTGTTTATCATTGGATCATTTGGTGACATGTTTTGAGAGTTTGTTGAATAAGGTGAACTAGAGTGAGTAACCAATGGGTTACTATGTTGCATGTTTATGAAAGGTGATGAACATGGTGGTGTTAAGGGTGATGTGACAAAACTATAAGGATTCACATTAGGAAAACCTAAGCTTGTGTTTATGCTATTGGCTTATTTTATAGTTGATTCTACTGTTGGTGTTGCAAACATAGGAATAGAAGGTATGGTTGTAGGAGAGGAAACTTATTTTCCTCCTTGGCTTTGAGAATTTATGAATGTTTGAGCACAACTAGTTGTAGTAGGGATATTAGCATCTACAATGTTAGCTAGACTACGCAACACTTCTATTCCTTGAGAATCGTTTATCAACTTCCCAAGGCTTTCCACAATAGGCATTGCCTCTGCCACTAAGGATTTAGTACTTAAATAATCTTGAAGACCTTTCAAATTTGGGGAAAAATCAGGTGGTCTAGGGCATAGTGCGCCCTAGACTAGATTCCTACTTTTTAGGAATCAAAAGTGTTAGGGGAAAAATATCAAATACATAGTTTGAATTCTCATGTTTTATTTTCCAAGAGTGTTTATAAAAATGAGCAATTAATGCATAATAGGTCCAAGTGCATAGGGGGAGAAAAACCTAGTACGAAATTGTCAAGGGTGACAATTTTCAACGCTACACTAAGATCAAAGAGTAAGAGAGAAAACTCACTCTCATAGAGTTGGCCTTCAATCCATGGTTTGTGGATAAGAAAGTTTTACTTTCATGATAACAACTCTACGGCCTTGAAAGTGATTATTTCCCTAAGAAGTGGGGCTATGATTTTGGGACCCAACAAATTTCACAACCTCCCAAAAATTAAACACAATGCTCATAGCCCTACTTACAAGAAAAAACTCTACTCGTATTTTGCATACCCCAATAAAAAGTCATTATATTTTTTCCTCTTTTGTGGTGATATCTTAAAAACCCAAAATGAAATACTACTTTGATTATGCACAATATTTTTCACCACTCCATGGAGTTAGATCCATTGGGGATTTTGGTTATACTTAAATATCACTTAGTTCAATGATCAAATGTAAATTTAAAAAATGGCCAATAAATGTAGGATAATTATTTACCACTCTTTGATAGTGATGAGGTGTAAAATTCTTATTGATTGTTTGACTATTGAAGAGTGTGATGTTTGAATAGAATGAGGTTTTTCCTTCAATAGAACAACTAATATATCTTCTCTCATGGTGGATATGTAAATTAAAAAAAATGGCCAATAAATGTAGGACAATTGTTTACCACTCTTTGATAGTGATGAGGTGTAAAATTCTTATTGATTGTTTGACTATTGAAGAGTGTGATGTTTAAATAGAATGAGGTTTTTCCTTCAATAGAACAACTAATGTATCTTCTCTCATGGTGGATGTGTCACTAATGTAACTTCACCCTCAACTTCCAAACAACCAAAAAATATCAATTTATATATTAGAACAATATCCATCTCATGAACTTCCTTGAAGCCCATTTACAATAAATGTTATTTAAATTTTATTCAAGCCAATGTTTATTGCTAGATATGAGTGTTATTCAAACAAATGGTGGTGAGTGTTATTTTAAAGATGAATAGTGGCTTTCCCACCAAATTTCAATAAAACTATATTTTCAAACCTCACATAAGTCATGTCACTTGTCATTTGATGACATTAAAACTTTTCAAATGCCTTAGGAATGTTTCAATCCACCAAGACACTTTGAACAATACAAACATAGTAGATTAGGATTAATGTCCACCCAAAACCCCAAGGCGAAACTTAAACAAATTTCACCTATTTGGCATTTTGCATAAACAACCATCTAGCACTTTGTGTTTAGACTAGGTACCATCTAAGAAAAATAATCAAAATGATATAAGTCAAAGCTTCAAGGAGATTCAATTGGTGGCAAGAAGTCTACAATACATAATGGTAACAAAATGAGCATTTGTGTAACAAACATTGAATTTTGTCAAGGTTTTTACTTTCATGTAGACTACGATGTACTTGTCTAAACCTCTCTTCCATATTGTTACTCAATAATGACACAATCATCTCTTCCCTTCATTAGGGATGTGACCTTATAAAAAAGAGAATTTGAAACGCATTAGTCTAATCAAAATATGTTTAAACATCCAAATATAATCAATCATTTATAGAATTAAATTGAAACATGTAAATATGAAATAGACAAGTAGAAAATATAAGTTATTACCTAAAATATATAACAATGAGAATCAAATTTGTAGTGCAACAAAATCAAGTCATTAAACCTTTATCAAAAATGATAAATAGATAACTAGACATATAATTCAAAATAAATTAATTTTAACATCATATAATGAAATCCAAACATAACAAATTATTAAGATATTACAAATATGCAAAATTAAATGTTCTTTGCAATGATAATTAGACACAATATTTGACTTTAGGAGGCTTGTAATGACTACATGTGAAATTAATATGATGTTATCATGTTCACAATTGTATTTAAACAAACTGCAATAAGAAAACAATATATGTGAAAACAAACACATAAAAATAGAAATAACCGTGCATTTATGAGCAGGTTATTTAAGCCATCAAGCATAATCATAAGAAAAGTGGCCTATGTAGGTCTCGAACCTGCGACCTTCGCGTTATTAGCACGACGCTCTAACCAACTGAGCTAATAGGCCATGGAGTATATAGCCATATATTTTTATATTTTACTTATTTTTTCCACGATAGAAAGTGCTTTTCACTCCGACGAAAAGTGTGCAGCCTCAAAGGTAAACATTAGCCTAAATATCTCAAGAATCGTTGCGCGAGATTTAAGAAAAGAAAAAATTGTGAAGGAACATCTCAGGGATGCGCAGTGCAATTTCTCCTCTTAGAAAACAATGACTACACGACCCTTTACTCATTTGCAAAATGAAATCGGTGAAACAACAATACTGCACAACACGATGAGGGTATCGAAAACATGCGCCCACCGTGGGGCTCGAACCCACGACCACAAGGTTAAGAGCCTTGCGCTCTACCAACTGAGCTAGACGGGCGATGAACTTTTCAGTCCCATTAAATTTATTTAACTCATATATTAGATTGGGTGTATGGCACATTTCTACTTGCAACAGTTTCTCTTTTCAGATATTGGTCTGATTAAGTAATGAATGAAGAAATAAAATTGGATATTTATCACATGCCCTTTGGAGGTCAATCAAAGAACATCAGCATTTTAGATCATATGTGATCCATCAATATCATAAATATGACTAAAAATATAAATGATAAAAGATTAAAAAAACAAACTGTTCTTCCAACTATTTTTTGAAAGTGTTTCATAGAAATAATAAAATGCAGCCATTTTGTCCGCGCAGGGCATTTGGTCTAGTGGTATGATTCTCGCTTCGGGTGCGAGAGGTCCCGAGTTCGATTCTCGGAATGCCCCGTTATTAATATAGTTGGAAATTACTGTTTGTAATAACCTAACCTTTTTTACAGCTCGCGGTGCACTTTTCTCTCGAAATTTCCAGATGCTGTTAATAAAATGAAGACGATTGTTATTAGGTATATAGATAAAAAAACATGCACGTAGTTTCTTTTCTCCTCCGTCAAGGAAGAAAAGCTCCACAAAAACAGCAAAGATCCCTAGTATTTGACGCCTATAATGCCCATGTTCCCTCTCCGACAACCATCCACGATATGCACAGAGCTTCTCCAACAGGGTAAACTGCATCTATTGAGCACATATTGTCAACCATGACATCATTTTGCTGCATTTATTTTCGTCTGTTACTGTATATGCACATGTATTAGGTCTCTGGTTTTTGGAGTATATGGGAACATGTCTACGGATCAAGAAAATAGCTTTCGTGCAGAAATGAAAAGGCTGCAGTACTTATAGAGGTAGTTAATTGTTTGTTGAAATCTGCATTTACAAAGTTGTCAAATGATTGCTGGGAGATAACATTTTTATTGATGAGTAAGATAAACTACAATAAAAAGAGTAGTTGAATTGTTTGTCTAAATTTACATTTACAAAGTTATTATATAGTGATTGTTAGTATGCAAGATTTCTGGAAAAATTGTGTGAAATTTTTTACATCAATATTCCGATCACACTCCATGATCCATCATCAGGATGATAAGCAGATAGAGAGAGCATGTATCTCTATCTGCTTATCATCGTGATGATAGATCGTGGAGTTATGCTCTCTCTATCCGGTTATCATCCTAATGATGGATCATGGAGTATAATCTGAAACGTTGATGTAAAAAATTTCACATATTTCAGAAATCTTCTTCTTCTTTTTTTCTATTTTTTTGGTGTTAACGATGGGTTACCCCGCCCAATAGCACAGTAACCCGTCTCTTGGGTGCATGAGGCGAGCAAGGGTGAGACTAGTCCCCTACGGATGGACCCAACAGCCGGCAAGTTAGTCCCAATCGGGTAAACCCGGGAGTAGAGTTGAACCCGAAACCAATGGGGAGCAAACCAATGGGGAGCAAACCCATGGCCCAAGCAAACTTTGCTATCCATGCTAGTTGATTTTTTCAGAAATATTAAATACTAACGATCATGGACCGTGGAAACAAAATGTTAATTAATATGTAGTGATTGTTAGGAGATTGAATAGTCTAAACTACAATAAAAAGTAGTTGAATTGTTTGTCAAAATTTACAATAAAAAGTAGAACATTTACAAAGTTGTCATGTAGTGATTATTGGGAGATGCACATTTTTATTGATAAATAACATAAACTACAATAAAAACTTGTTCATGATATGGATAAAAACATCATATAATTAATTATGAGATCAATGTAAGGAAGTTTAAATCAATCGATAAATAAAATAAATTCGCACATATGCAGAGAAATCTTTTTCAAGAAATAATTATCTTTAAAAAAGGATAAATCTATATTAATCTAATAAGAATGTTCAATCAATACATCTAACTATTTCCCTTTGATCTCACAACATTCGAATAACATAGTATTTTCAACTTGCAAAAAACTCATGAAACAACTATCCAACATAAATGGATTTTCAAAAGTAAAACCTCCAAAATCTATGGTACGACACACCCAATGCTCTTATGGGACAAATACTCATTGCTTCCATGAACAATAACCATAATTATCATGATCTTTGATTGTGAAGGATTGTGAAGTAGATTTGATTATTCGGTATCATACCTTTGTTGTTATTTTTAATTGTTGTTTGATGGTTAAATGTGACTATCACCCCGAATCTTGAAAATTTTGACCCTACATATACTTAAAATGAACAAAATATTTAATCAATAGCTTAGGAACTTAGATAATTAGAATTCATGCACTTCATGATTCGTCATTTACCTAGGAAAACATCTAAAACAAGATTTAAAACAATCATCTTACAAGAATCATGCTTTGCATATTTGTGATTATCCCAATTTTTTGTTGATGACTTGTCTAAATATATGTTCAATGTAATATAGAGTCAAAAATCTCAACACCAATAATATCCTTGGATTTATCATCTCTATTATTCCAACGTAATAACTTATTTGCATCTATAGGTGGTTTTCTAACATTCTCTTGCTTGATATCTTGCATAATAGTGACATAAATAAAAAAATAAATAATGAATCAAGTACAAGATGTAAGGCTCATGGCCTCTCTACGCCAAGAGAATTTGTTTGTGCTCATTGATTGTGTAGGTGAATATGTAGCATTAACTAAACACTTAGAATCAAGAAAGTGGTGTAAATGAAGCCAAATCAATTTATAAGCACCACTCTCATATGCAACCTCCCCTCTTAATGCCATTAAAACTATTATACAAGTCAATCGAGAGAAAAATGATCAATAATTCACCCAATCACCCTTTAGGCATCCATGTACTTATTCCCAAGGTGTTGGAGTCACGTGAAATACATTATATTTGCATTTTATTTTTTTTATATTGAACAAAGCTGAAATAATACAATGAGAAAAAAAAGCAGTCCAAAAGGCAGACATTCAAAGTTTTACTCTATCTAACATAATGTTTCAATTTATATAATTTGCATATTTAATATTATCTTAATCCTTACATTCTCTTACTTGATATCATTCATAATAGTGAAATATAAAATATAGAATATAAAATGAATCAAGTACAAGAGGTAAGGCTCATGGCCTCTCTATGCCAAGAGAATTTGTTTGTAGGTAAATATGTAGCGTTGAATAAAGTTTCAACCTTTTGAATCATGATCGTACTATTATTTTCCATCTTTTGATTAAAATGATATTAAACAACAATATGCTTGGTACAAGCATAATACATGGGGTTCTTGATCCAACAAATAACACTCTATCTATTACATTCTATTTGAACCATTCTCCAATTAAAACCTACTCTTGGACACAATCTCTATAACCAAACTCTCTCTTTATAGGCATGTGTACCAATCATATACTCTACTTTATAGTGGAGAAAATAACCTTAGGTTGTTTCTTCCTCATCCAACCAATAATACCACCAAACAACGAAAACCCATAACCACTTGTGGACCTCCAATCATCCATAACACCTCCACAATCCAAATCAATAAAGCCCTATGTGTCCAACATCTTGCCTGTATCATTAGAATAATAATAACATAAGCAATAATCAAAAGTTCCTCACATATATCTAAACATTCTTTAACACAACTCTAACGCTCTTAACCAAAATTAGACATGAACTGGCTAAAAAAGTCTACTACTTTGACAATATTTGATCTAATACAAACCATTGCATACATTAGGCTACTAATAATACTCACATAATACATATTATACATATCCTCAAACTCATCATCCAACTTGAAACATATATCTAATGGAACTTTAATGCCTACAAATAAATGATTACTTATTGGTTTATATTTGTACAAAGTATAGTTTCAACATGCTTACTTTAGCTAATCCAAAGCTTTCTATGAAATCCACCCTTTTAAATTTTTATTCCAAGAATGAACCTTTTTGCTCCTAAATTCTTCATGTCAAATGCACCAAAATTTTGAGTTTTAAGCTCGTAATCATCATCTTGTTGTTACTAGTGGCCTTTTGGCCACAAGGTTTTCTAAGCCCCAAGCACTTTACTAAGCACTTAAGAGCTTATACCAAAAACACTAAGTGCTTTTTACATCGCTATAATTTAAAAAATAAAAATTAAAAAATGTCATACATATATGCAGGGGTGATCCCACAATAGTGGTTTACAATTTTTGGCCAAACTGAACACTGAAATTATTATTTTTAAGTAAATCTTCACATTCTGGCACCTATAGCAGCTAAATCGTGAAGAATTTGAAGATGATGCAAACTAGAGTCTCATCACATTTTGTTTGTAGATTCTAAAAATATTTTTTCAAAAATTTTGGAATTAGATTGCACTTCTTTCTCCATCTCCCACTTAAACTGATTTTTTCATAAAATAGCATTTTTAAAAGTGACGCATTATAAAGCATAATTTTTTTCCATGAAGGATTAAATTCTAATTCTTTTGAATTTAGATTCTAATCCAATATATAGTGCTTCCACTTGGTTAGACAATTTTTATTGAATATTTTTCTTTAATCAAGTTTCAAGTCAAACCAATTACAATTCGATATAGAGCGAGTATAACGCATAATTTTATATATATATATCAAAATTCAATTTATTTTTTGTTGGATCAAGGACTTCAATATCGTGCACTCATATTTTTCAAAAAAAAATTGATAATCTCCTATTTTTCCACATGTGCAGAACAGAGACCTTCGTTTTCGATGAAAAACCTATGTTTAATAAAACTTAAAAAAAAAATACATAATAAAACCAAAACATATTAAAATTATATTCGTTAGATAGCTCGTTCTGAAAACTACCTAATTCCAGTTGGGTTTGTGAAGATTCCTCCATTTTCATCCTCAACTTGAGCTCCAAAGTGCCAAATTTTAGGTTTTTTGTGTGTCTCAAGGAGGGGATGACGATTTATGGGGGTTCGTACGAACCCTTAGGGGTTCGAGCAAACCCCTAGGGGTTCATTCAAACCATGGTTCGCTCGAACCCCTTTCATATGATTTTTTTTTTTGGCAGAAAAATTTTTAAGGGGTTCGCTCGAACCCAAGTTCAGTCAAACCCCTTTTTGGTTCAGTCAAACTTCTAGGTTCATACGAACCCCCAAAATCACTTTTTTTGCCATGGGGTCATTTTTTCTCTGTTTTCCTTCCTCCATCAAATTGTAAACCACTATTGTGGCTTCACCCGCAGTCGGGGGGCTATATGACCTTTTGGCAAAAAAAAATTGCCTCAGTGGATTCCAGTACCAAATATGGGTGAATTATATGTCAAAATTTGTCTCCTCAACCTCCTAAACACAATGACAAGGTCCTTTTTGGCCGAAAATGCTTCGATAAAACCCATTCACTAGATTTGAGCTTCAAACCTATGTTTGCAACTATGTCAAATGATCTCTAATTTGGATGAAACAAAAGCCAACCTTGACTTTCTTGAGCCTCTTGGACACGTTTGAACAATAAAAAATGCCACCAGTATAAACAAAAATATTGCAATCACCCAGATCTCACAAAATACATATGCAATATAAAGAAGTAATTAATTTTTTTGTAAACCATTTCTAATTCTCCAAATCATTCAAAATGCAAGAGAAGAGCATATGAGAATTTACAAGATTTTTACATGAAAATATCAATCTCTCAACTAGGAATCTATGAACTTAGATTTTTCAAAAACAAAAGCTTTGATGCCATGTTAGAAATTTGAAATAGATTAAATAACCCAAAAAAAAATTAAGAGAAAATCAAAGTTACATAAACTGAAAAAACATAAATGTGCAAACCAGAACTCTAAGAGATTATGCAATGTCGATATGACAGAATTGCATTAAAATCTGAACCAAGATGAAAAATACAAACTAGGTAGTGAGTTTATATAACTAAGGAGAGGATGAAGATGAAAAATCAAGCAATGAGAATTGACCACGAATAACAACTAACATTAAATAAAGTGATGAAAAGTAAATACTCCATCTTTGAGAGGTAGAGGATAACTCGTCACTTTATCTCCTCATTATTAATTGATTAACTCACTTTATTATCCTAAGCAAGCTTAATAAATGTGTAGGAAAAACCAATAACTAAGAGAAAATTAAATATCCCACTAGGAAAATAAAAACCTACACTAACATGAAGAATAATAGAATGTTGTGTATTTCTACTACAAGTTTATTTATTGTAATTTATTTAAGGATTAAGTTGTTGGTTTTAAAGGGGATATGAGAAATATTATAATTCTTCAATACATATAATCTACTTTTTGATGAAAAGTCTTATTTAACATTTTTATTAACATAGAAAAGAAAATAGTACATAATTCATAAAAAAAGGTGAGTGGTAAAAAAGCACACCCTCAAAGCCGGCTCGGGTAGCGGGATTGGCTTGAGGCTGTGGGATGGCTCCTCATGGTCTCGGGTTCGATTCCGCTCTCGGTACTTACCTGGTGGTTGTGGTGGCCGGCGCTGCAAACACTCGCAGGGACTAGTCTCACCCCCCTGCTCGCCTCTAGGTGACGCTGGGCGGGGGGCCGCGGGGACACCCTGTTGTAACAAAAAAAAAAAAAAAGCACACCCTCAAATTTTAAATAAGATAGAGTCCAAAACAAAGATGATAAGCATAAAAACAAGGACCAAGCCCACATAATGCTAAGTAATTATTGCAATCCCAATATAGGGGGATCATAATCCTCAAGCTTTCCCATACAACTCTAGGGACAATGTATCATCAATAGACTCTCGACCGATGAGAGCATCTTTCTCTTCAAGAGTATCACTTTGCTAAGCTTGGATTGGGAGATGGCCAATACCAAGAAAAGGAATCTTGCTAGAGCTAGGGCACCCAATATCCTACCCATGAGAGGAGACATAGAGCTATTGAGAGGGCTAGGACCATCCTCTACATGTTGAGAGCCCCAAGATTGGGATCCTATGTCATGTCTAGAAGATTGGCTACAACCACACCTATTCCCTTGAGGAGGAGAGTGATTGAGGGGGCTTTGGAAACAATGTGGGGAGCATTACCCTAATGATTCAAAAATTGTTGAAGATAAGAAAATTCAATTGCAACTTATTGTGTGTGCACCTAAATGTGCATGAGAACATTAAAATAAACCATAGCTTTATTGTACATAGAAAAATGTTTGTCTGTAGAACAATTAAAAATAATTTTGTTTTTATCTTTCAAAATACTAAAGAGAATTTTGATTGTGAAAGCATATCAAATCCAGGTATATTTCAAAGGGAGACAATGCTAGTCTCGTAATGAAACCATATGCCAAGGAAAAAGTAAGTTGAAAAGAACAAGAAAAATAATGTATCAAATGCCAAGCTTCTTGAGATCTAGAACAAAACCAAAAGAAGTGTTTGAGATTCTCAAATTGCACACAAAATGGACAATGAAGATTAATAACCCCAAACATAACCAAATGAACACTAATAAAGAAACCTTCATAGAAAATACACTAGAAAAAATGAGCCAATTTAGATTCAAGAACTAACTAGATACACTAAAAATAATATTGGCATATACCAATAAAAGATTGAAATTGTTAATAATAATTTAATTGATTTTTAAAATTAATTATTTATCTAGAATAATTTATTGAAGATTTTGGTCAACTTACTATATTTGAAAAGAGCTTATAATTCATAAAAATTTATGTTGACTTTGTATAAATAGTAGTTTATGTTATTTGTTACTTTGTTACTCTCTAAATTTTGTATTTTGTTTTTTTGCTCGACTTCTTTGGTTGTCAATATTCTACATCAATACCTACTAGGTTTTTGTTTCCCCCACGCTTCTCTCCTACAAATTTTTGTTTTTTCATGACAATAATTTCAATGTCTATCTTTATCCGTGACATATTAAAAGGTCTTTCCAAATAGGCACCTACGTTTATCTTTTTCATACTTTTTTTTTAATGATACTAGTCTTTTTCATTAGGCACCTAGGCTTATCTTAATAAAGACTTGTTTTATCCGCCTTTAGACATGGAAACCTCCCTCCTATGTTGAACTTCGAAAAAAAGTGGTATATGTTCATGTATATATATATATTTTATTTTTCTTGTAGGGTAGACAAATATATGAGACTCATAAATTCATGATCTTCCTTCCAATTTCAAGTGTTATTGATGTACATAGAATATTGAATTGTTAAGATATATTTTTAAAATCATGTAATTTATATCTCAAACATGAGATTTAAATAGATCATAATTTGAATGTCACATCTTTCATAAATGTGGGTTTCAAATATAAGATTCACCATACCTTTATTAAGATTTGTGGCTACTTTTTCTTCACTTTCCCTTTGTTTTAGTAATATACATATTTTCTATAGTTATCAGCCTCCACGTGCAATTAAATCAAAGCACAAAGAAAATGAGAAGATCATAACACTAGATAATTTGATTTAATTTTAAAAACTATAGAATTTTAAAATTTGTTGTTTCCCATTTAGGGGTACATTCTCAATAACTATAAAAGTGTTTTGAGTTAAACATGGTTATTTCATATTGATTGTCAACAAGACATAGATTTAAACTAGGATCAAACAAGAGGATACACATAGGTTTTAGATAAAACATTGTAAGCACACAAGTCAAAAAAGAGGGCCTAATGTAATGGAAAAACATTAATCATGTTGCACAATTGGAAATATCAAGGAGAATTCAAGTTACCATAAAAAAAAATCAACTAGTTGTGTATAGTTTGTCATGCTGACTTCCCTCTAAATCATGCCACCATCAACTCACATAGATTATTAGAAGTTTCCTATGGGCCAAAATGGGTAACGAAAAAGGATGTGAATTCCTACTTGATCCCATCATTGATCCATACATGTAAGGAATATGTTTGGTGGAAAAATAGATAGTTAAATATTCGTAGGGATCAACTCCCTAAAAGGATCTTGCTCACTTTCAAATCCACATAACCATAGCCTCAATAGCCTAAGCATTTACTTGGTGGCAAGATAATTATTGTAGCATATTACTTCAAGATTCAAGCGTCATAACAAGCAAAGAGCATTTGGAAAGCTTGACAAGTTATTTTTCCTCTTTTATGTTAATAAAATTTACTCAATAATGGTTTGATTTTCCCAACTTCTTCAATGTGGTGGAACATAGTGGTTCAATTAGATGATAAAGCACATGTTTTTATTGAACAGTTAGGAGAAAACATTATTCATGAAAGGTGTACAAAAAATTGTGCATATATGGGACCTCTAAAGATGAAATGGAAGGATGATCATAGCCTAAAAAGTGAACTCAACTTATCTACAACTTATCTACAAATAATTGAAATTACACAATTTCATGTTCTCCCTTAGCTACAATAAGCTCTCCTTTCATATGTGATGTAGGAGCATTCAGGTTCGTGAGCAATCTAACATCATCCAAAAAAATTGTATTTGCTTTGCTTGTTTATTTTTCTTCTTTACTTTTGTTTGTAAAAGTTGGTGATAAATTTGTAAGGAATTATAGTTTGTTCATGGCCAAGTATCTACATCACCTTGAAGAACATCCAAATGGGTGCTTGTATTTAAATTTTGGTGAAGGTCCAAGTTAATTCAAACAAGTTATGGAGTTGCATAGTTTTTGTTATCATTCAAACATTCCAAATCTTCTGGGCTATCTAGATCCCCTTCAGATCCTCATAGGACTCTCTGGCATTAATATCTATTGATGTTCCATCCTTTGAAGCTTTTGTGGAACTTTGATGTGCATGTGGATTGTGAAAGTCTTAAGGGTTTCGGGACTTATCCCGCTACCCTTCATTTTCTCGTAGATTCCTAATGACTCACATTTTCCTATAAGGTGGACTCTGGCTTCAAAATTTTGTGCTTCACCTAGATATGTGGAATCTTCTTAGTCACATGTGAACATATCCTAATATGCTTTGAACTTCCATAATTTCTCTATCCCCCTAGTTTCTCCACAAAGTGAAGGATGGAGGAACTTACACTATTTGGACTTGTCCACTTATCCCCCAAAATTATGTAGTTCCTCTTATCCCCTCAAACTCTACAATGGGATAATTTCATTCATACTCAACCATTATGTAATTACTAGCCATATTTAGATACCCCTTGGAATCCTATAATTTTCCCCTGAATGCTAGAAAACAAAAATTAGTCAATTATAATGGCCTTGCACACATATTTATTGGGCAAATGAAGGTGTGACATGTGTCCCATCATATCTAGACATGGGTGGCCACCACCTTTGACATGTTACTCTATAAATTAAGATCTCCATTCATTTTAGAGGGACTTCTTCTAGATTTCTTCTACTAGTGTGTGAGTTTGGATTCTTTTTGTAGTTGGAGAAGGGTTTCAAGGCAAGTTGCTAGGGGGGCTTGTTTGGTTTGAATGTGTGTATATTATAAGGCTTAACACCAAGGCATGAGTTGCAGGGGCATCAAGAGCCTCATAAGCATGTCTTTGTGTCATTTTTGGTTTTTGGGTTGTTTGAATGTTTTGGAGTCTAATAAGGTCATTTATGACCATTTGGGATCATATTGATCACTTTTGGAGAGTTATAGGCTTATTGGTCAAAAATTGTAAAAGTTGTCAATGTTGCTCAAAAAGTTGTCAAGCAACTTTTGCAAAAAGTGGCAAAATGGTGTTTTATGAACAAACTAATTAAAAGGTGGTTGGAAACAATTGGGATGGATGAAAAATGTATAAATGCACCCTCCAAACTCGAATTGGGGGTTGAAGACATTGTGGTTGAAGATTTGGTAAATGAAAATAAGCATTTTTTGTGCATTTTCTCACATTCAGACCTGTTCTTTCATTTGGTATGAATTGTACGGACCACATATCAACTTGAAACCAATTTGAGTGTGTTGGCACGTGAATCTACTTTCATTTTCTTTTTGTTTCATCAATTTTCATGGAGTATTAAGAAAGTTATTGCATTTTTTTAAAACAGTTACAAACCCTACCTAGGGTTTCTAATCAACTTGTTTTGAGCATATCTTGAAATCCGTATGGTGAAAGATCATGAAATTTTGCTAGAAATTCTATTTTTTATATATGCTTCATGTACTCAAATTTTCATGCCTCTATATTTTGGTTTGATATTGTTTTTTTTTAGCATATCTATTCTTGATTGTGCAATAGAACAACCACGAGAGGGTAGGAAAGGGCAAGTTTGAATGTCATATTATATAGTTTGGCCTCTTGGTGATTAGATAAGGTGTTGTGAATGTGTGGAAGGGTCTCGCAAACTTTTTTAACCACACCATTTTCCATTATAGCAAGTTGAAGCATGCTATTTAATGACTGTCCTAATAGGACCAGTTTTGACATTGTTGGGGCAGCAAATAGGAAGTTGGTCTAATCTAGTTCAAAATTGTTGTCAAAGTCATATTTATGTTAGTGAATGGAGGATTAATGTCTTTCAAGCATGTATCAAAGGTTTACACCTCAAATCTGGAAGTGTATGTGTCCTTTTTCCATTAAAAAGCAGCCAAAGTGTGTCATAGGTGGAGCCATGTTTCATATCTTGAGTCATTGTTGAGGATTATGATAGAAACCTGCCATTTGTAGTTGAAAGGCCTCAAAGATGTTGTCTTAAACCTATTGGAAACTTATAAGGAAAAGTGTCTATGAAAATTTTGAGTAGTCATATGGGGAATGGTCAAGAACCAATGAGACCTAGTGAACCAGTGGTGGCTTGAATGGTATTTGAATACCTTAGATTGTTGTTTGGATTGCTTTGACTTATCCTCTACATCAAATTGGTATCAGAGCTAGAAGATCTTTGGGAAATGATCTATTATTTTGGCTAATGTGGTTTAGTGAGATTTTATGTTTAAGGATGACTCTTAATAAGAAGAAAGATGGGAAAAAGGCATCATCATTATTAGATACATTGCTCAAAGTGGCAGAGAGGATACATGAGGAAGAAATGGCAGCCAAGAAAGAAAGCAAGTTGGCTAAGCAAGGATTATTTTAGAATACTTGCAAGTCCAAAGGTAAATGTTGTCAAGTTGTGATTTTAGATAATTGCATGGATAATATTGTTTATGAATACATGGTAGATAAATTTGGTTTGGAAAGAATACCATTTCCTATGCCCTATTTAGTGAGTTGGCTTCAAACGGGTAACCAGGTAACCGTACATGAGCAATGCAAAGTTGAGTTTCACATAGGCAATTATAAGGATGAAATAGTTTGTGATATTATGCATTTGGATGTATGTCACATTGTGTTTGGGAGGTTGTGGCATTATAGTAGGGCAGCAAAGTATAATAGGAAAAACAACACATATGAGTTGGACAAAGATGGGATGAAATATTCATTAGTAGCCTTGAAGGGTGAGTGCATAGGAATTGAAAGCTTGTTGTTAGGTAAGAAGACAGATGTACAAAAGTATGAAGTAGAGATAAAGTAGATAATGGATGAGGTAATAAGTTTTGATAACATGTTTTTGAAAAACTACTTGAACAAGAAATGGAAGAAATTTCTTTTGAATTTGCTAAAATTAATGAAAGTAATGGTGACATTGATGTTGAAGTGGGTGATGTTTAGGAAGAAGAAGATACATCAAAAGAAGTTGTAGAGGACTCGAGGATAGTCCAAAGAGAGAAGAGATTCATGGTTCTCAAGAGAAGAACCAAGAGTTGAGAATGTTGATGTCAAGGAGAATGGAAGAATGGATGAGCAATTCAAAAATGAAAATGAATGGCTGAGTAAGGTTGAGGTGAAGCCAAAGATTTTGGAGAATCATGAAGAGAAAAGAATGTGTGGAAAACAACATGAGGTGGATGAATAAGAAGAATATGATTTCTTTAATATGTTTGTTTCATGTGTAGGTAACAAAGACAAAGTGGGCAAAAGAGAAAATAAATTTACACTTGCAGTCCAAGGTCAAGCTAGAACAAGAAAACAAACAAAGGCACATGGCTACATTGTACCAAGTTGGCCTTGGCTCAAGAAGCATGTTGTTGGATGAAAAAGCACAAGCACACTAGTTGAAACACATGTAGTTGTGATCCATCAAAATGAAAACAATGCCCGCATGCAAAGGAACTGGAAGATGAGAAAGAAGATTCATATTTGATGCCAAGTATGTATGCATGCTAAATTGTGATGTATTAAAACATCATCTACTTATGTTTTAAGTTGTTCATTTGATTATTGATAAGATTTTTAGTATTGTTTGAGGTTGAAGTTTGATGCTTGAATCGATAGCTTGAAAAGTCCTTTGAGTTTGGGATGCACCAAGTAGTATCAGAGCAAGGTTTTCTTGTTGGGAGGTGGTATTAAGTTGTAGAGAATGAATTTGGTAGGTTCTCCTAAGGCTCTAGAGGTTATTGTAGGTTTTGAGGAGTCCTACAATTGTAGAGAATAGAGAGGAAGATTGGAAAGTTTCTATGGAAAGCAACAGAGGAGAGGTACAAGTGTTGTAAAAGGCATGATGCTCCTGAGAAGATGGATTGCCAATTTGGAGGATATGTTTGACCAATTTTGTACTTCAATGGGAGAGGAGTTGAGAGAATTATTTACAGACTTGAGAAGAAACCTAGAAAATACAAAAGACCATGCAAGTGGTGTTGGAAACTTGCAACCAATTAAAGACAATTTCCACATAACCCATAAAGAAATCTACGCATCTAAGTATTCAAAATCCACATGCAAGAGAATAGACAACATACCCATGAAAATATGACACTAGATATACCTTGGGAAAACCCTCAAGAGGGAAAAAAAACCTAGCCTCCAAAAGAATCCATCTCTTATGTATTATTCAACAATAAGATTACAATACATCTTCTGAGTCTCCATGAACACCATTGAAGCAATAAGCTCTCTCCAAGCAATCCATGTGAACAAGCATGCAACCACACATCCTATTCCATGCTTCAAACCCTCACAAATGCTAACCAGAGCTAACATGCAAAATTGCATCTCACAATAACTACCTTTGTGGTTGCTTTTATAGAAGCAAGCTCCCACAAAACCACTAAGTGGTATTACACAAAACCATGTGACTAAAACCATGAGATTACAAACCATGTCCCCTTATTTAATATTGGGTGCTTTATTTATTATTTTCCCCAATATTAAATAATTACATTTTTACAACTTAACTTATGCCCCGATGTTACATGCAACATTAAGTGGCCCCAAGAATAATTACATTAAATACATAATGCAAGGTGTACAACACACCTTTTCCTAACATTCTCCCACTTGTTGTATACATTGCATAAGGGGAACAAGTAACCTCAAAACATGAATCAAATGAACAATCCATGTAGCCACATATACCATCATGGAATCAAAATGCTCCATGTGCTCCATCAATATATCTGCAACAAGAATCAAAGTCACCACCATTCCAAGCATGAATTCTCTCATGCTCCATCATGCCAATGCACAAAGATAAGAATCCATCTAGTAGAGAAGCCACACAATCTCTCACAATGAAGCATAAGTCCTGCTCAACTGATATCCCAAACAAAAACACTCAATCCAAAGATATCAATATGCACTAGTAGTTGTCAAGATACACAAACACAAAGCTAAAATAACACCCACAACAAGTGCCAATACATCCAACCATCCATACCTCCAAGGTATACAAAACATAGGAAACTCATGCCATAAACATATACACCCATAAAATACAATCATAAACTCCATGAGCAAAACCTGTCAAATCTTCCAAGAGCTCCCACTGCATGGGTAATGAAAATTTGAAAAAAGATCAAGGCACACCAAGTCTACCAATAACATCATATAGAAAGTGTAAACTACATCATGTAGTAACAAGGAATCATCCACAATGATATCCAACTTGTATATCAATAACCTGTAACTACATACACCTCTAAAAGCCAACTGTGTCAAGTATGATCTCCTCCATGGCACCCCAAAAGAAAAGCCATAACAACTGTATACCTTGATATTTTATGCTGCTCTATATGTGTGAATCTAACTAAGAAACGTAAAAGACAAAACACCAAGGACACCTCAAGATTAGCCAAAAGAGAGTTACAACGAAAAGGAATGCAAATAAAATGAAACACAAAACACTTTTACCTCCCTTGTTGTTGAAACTTCTTTGATTGGCCCTTGCTTGGATGGGTTGTGTGCTCCTTAGATGATAGATTGAGTGATTAAAATGCAAGCTTCAATATGCAAAATGATGGACAAAAGATGGTTGAATGATCTAAAATGACTTGGACAGCATGTAGTTGTGAGAGTGCAAAGTGTTGTGAAGGCAAAATGGCAGCATAAGGTTATGAAAATCAAAAGTGTTGTTGAGAAGGAAAATTAGCAGCATAAGGTTGCTCAAATGAAGAAGTGTTGTGTAAATGCCCTTGAGGAGGGGGTATTTATAGGAGAATTTGAATTCTCTAGAGAATTCAAGGGTCAAGATTGCTCCAACAAGGCCAAGATGAAGGGCTATGGTGGGTTGAGAACCCACAAGCCCTCACATCTTGACATGTGGAGGGTGAAATGGACAAGAGGATATGAGGTGGAGATGAGTTGTCAAGAGGGTACATGAGGTGGAGGAAGTACAAGTACCTTGCAAGTACATTGGGAGATGGGAAGAATCTTGGGTGAATAAAAGTGAATTTTAAATTCACAATGATTGGAAGAATCTAGAGGGTAAAAGGTGGGCTCCAAAAAGGTGGGACTTGGTCACATGTGAAGATTGTGACAAGTCCAAGGTTGGTCACATGTGGTGATTGTGACAAGTCCAAGGTTCTAGAAGCCTTGGAAGGATGGAATGTGAATTAAAAATTCACATATAAAGGAGGGGAATCTAGGACAAATAAAAAGGAATTAAAAATTCCTTGGAGAATGATTAGGCTTAATTATTTTATAATTAGAGGATAATTAGGGGCTAATTAGGATTAAAAGCCAACTTGCAAAAGTTGGAGGATGTGACACATCCTAATCAAGGATTAGGCATGTGCACATCCTTAATGAAAAGATTAAGAAATGGATTAGGATTAGATGAAAATGACATGTGAGGAATTAAATAAATGTAATATTTATTTAATTTATTTGATGAAAAGAGGATTAAGGAGGTATTTAATTATTAATTAAATACCCAATTAAAATATTAATTAAATAATAGTAATATTTTAGGATGTTTAGGGATTTAAAGCAGAATTAAAGATATTAATTAAATAATAGTAATATTATTTAATTAACTAGGCTAAGAGGATGTTTAGACGAAAAGTGATAAATTTGGATAAATTAAGTGTCCAAATTTGGACGTCTACAACAACACCCAACCATTCAATCTCCAAGATCAAACATTACATATGTATCATGTAATCAATGTTGATGTTTTAGCAGCAACGGGTTGCTTCTTCCAGATACGCATATGAAGATAATTTGAAATATAGCCTAACGACTATTTAAATTATATTTATATTCCTTCTCTTGGGCCGACTTAAGACACCTTGAAGGGTCACGTCTTTTATTAAGAGATATTTAATATTGTTTATTGGAAAGTCATCACCTTATCAAAGGCCGACATCTCTTCAAGATAAGGCATGAATTCAAGAGGCACGTCATTCCAAAAGGAGGCTGACATGTTCACTTGAGGAGATGCATTTCTCTTCACTTTGTATATATACACATCCACTCATTGTATTGTATTCGTTCAATTCAGATCGATATTAACCTTTGAAGTGAAGTGTGAATCATCTAGAAGAGGCAACGATTTTTGTAGAAGTGTATCTTGCTAGTGGCTAATATTATTCGGTGAATTGAATCATTTTATTGTTGTGTTTGCATTAGCTTGTGGCACCTCTTATTGGCCTTCATATCGACCTTTGTAAAGGAGATTTTTTGTGTTTACATATCAATATATAAGTGATATATTGTTGTTGGGTTTTTCTCCCTCAAGAGGAGGGTTTTCCTAGGGTATCTGCTATGTTCTTATTGTCTAATTTTTGAAAATAAATTTTGTGCATTAATCTAATCAATAAATTAACCTGGTATCAGAGTGGGTTTTGTGAAGATCCGATCAGATTTGTGGAAGAATTTAAGTGTTCAATTTTGTTACTCTATCTAATGGTCGTATTCTTTACTTTTGGTCCTTATTATTGCTATTATTGGAAGCATACTCAAATGTAGATAGGGTTAGGTATCTCTAACCTTGATTGAGATTTGAAGGATCGACATTGTGTTCATCGCATTTTGGAGCAACCACGAAGGCACATCTTAGGGGCTCACGTCTGAAGGTATTGGGACCTGAGGTAGAGTCAAGATTATTTGCCAGCATTGGAAGCCTTAGTAAAAAATGGATATGTTTTAACTTGAATATCTTAGTGTGCTTTAAAGACTCCAATATTAGGTCTATGTGTGGTGTTGTATGAAGCCTAAGAGGCACAATATGTTACAATTGAGCTCAAACTCCGACAAGGTTGAAGAATTGATATTACTTCCTATAGTAATTGCGAACTTCTATTTTTCTAAAGGAAAAGTCAAGTGGCTTGGAGGATATTATCAAAGTGTTAGAAGTCACCAGGAAAATATTCAATTTTGATATTAGAATTCAAGCTAATTTGGAAGGGAGTCGTAGTTCTTTAAAAGGAGCCCAACGCTGAGCAAATCGGAATCCTTATCTTCAACAAACATTTTCCAGGTTCTTCTGTCGCATTACTACATTTCGTAGATAGCTCTGTAGATTGCATTTGGTCTGTTTATTGCTACAATAACACTTGCATTAGTTGAACATCATTGTGTAATAGTTTGGGCTTAAGAGTTGCGAAAATTCCTGTGTACTATAATGGCTCAATTATGTCAGTAAGGCTTACATCTGTAATAGAAGTTTTGGTTGAGTCAATGTTTGGGAAGATTGAACTTAATTGTCCAATTGTAAGCCTCTTTCTTGAATTATCATATTTACTGAAATGGTCTTATATGAGTAAATAGAAGTGTGGCTGAATAGAAACCTAGAGAAATCGTTTTCTTGGAGGCTGGAAATTATCTCAGTTGACAACATGCATAGCATTGTCAACTTATCAAGATTGAACCCAAAAGACCACCTATCTGGAGTGAGGTCTTTACACTTCAGTTGTGCAAAAGTTGTTGAATGATGGAAAAGGCTATGGGAAACCTATATTTGGAGAGTACATCTAAGATCTGTAAAGCTTTGGTGCCTTGGTATTAATCTGTGTTTGGAGATGATCTGTAGGTTATTGCAAACCCCAAAATGTGACTCCTATGATAGGTGTAAATTGAAGGATGGCATCTTTGAAGGTGGCAAAGATGAGTCACAGCCTCAGACCCAGCTCTATGGTGTACCATAAAAATTTAAAGAGATAAGTATTCTTTATTTGTTAAGTTATATCTTTTATTTGGATCTTGTAACTAGTAAAAAGGGATAGTGGTTTCTCTTGAAATGTGTTCTCTAGCATAAGATCCTTTGAAGATTTCATTTATTGCAAGTTATTTCATGTTGGTTGTGTAGATTTTTTAGTGTGATTCTGAAATAAAAAGAGAATTGAAATTTTGATGGTGATTAGTTGGTCACATTGATATCATTCTCTAATGCATGAACTATGATAGAGCCTTGAACTCTTGGAGACAGTTGGTTCTACATGCTAACTGCATAATGCATTCAAGAAATTTGTAGTTGTGTAGATTATCTTTTGTTGTGCTGAGTTAGCACTCTCGAGAGGAGTAAAAGATGGAAGAAAGAGTTTTATCATAATTCAATAAAGATGAGTCCTTTATCCCTTTAATCTGATCTTTTGGATATATTTCTCTTATAAGTTGATTTATTTATTTATGTTTTAATATTGTTCATAAATTATTATGTATTCATGGTACAACTTGAAATAGTAAACCTTGTATGTTTCTAGTCTTGATATTTCTTTGGATAGTTATAAACTATTAGTAATCTCTTTCTAAAATTCCTTCAGGACAATTCTAAGAGCAAGAAGGTGATTAGAGATGAAAAGCTTGAGGCATTTTGTGAGGAAGTCATGCCGAACAAAGAAACGATCAAGTGCGAAGTCACAACTTGCAGTTATGAGACTGAGTTGGTGGCTAGAGGGAGTTCACTTCCAGAAGTCTTCTTTGCAAACTCTAAAGCATGGATCAAGAGGAAGTTTTGTGACTCACTGAGATGAAGTGAAGGTTGCAGTGTTGCAAGGCCAAGTGTTAAATCCTTAAAAGACATCTTCAGCTGCTGAGATAATAATTGCACAAGACAATCATCTGGATTTGATATTGGTAGCTCCACAAACCTATTCAGAATAGAGTGGTCTGCAATGAGGTCGAGGAGGTTCACCTTGAACTCTCTACAGTACTAGAGGTGTGCACTGGAAAGCATTTATCTAAGGCAAGCGTTGTAGGCAATCTTGGTCGATGAGGTCAGAAGGTTGATGCAAGTACTTAAAGATTCAAAGGGAGCCTACTGAACCTAAAGAAGATAGAAGTATACTATTGAGATTTTTTATGATGGATTGAAAATCATGTCTATGCCTATGGAAACCAACTTGCACAAGTTGAAAGAGGTTGCATCTAGTTTAGATCAAGTGGATCCCATGATGTATAGGCAGTTGATTGGATCGTTGTTGTATCTAGTTAACACTAGACCTAAAATTTGTTATGCTATGAGTGCACTTAGTTAGTTCATGTGTGAACTGAGACATATACATCTTGTTGTAGCTAAACATATCCTAAGATACTTGCGTGGCACAGTTGGATATGGGTTGAGATATTCTTTAGATGCAGACTTGGAACTGCATGGTTATATTGATTCTGATTGGGCAAGGTGTGTCACATGATCGGAAGAGCACCTCTGAATGTTGCTTTAGTTTGGGATTGATTATGATTTCTTGGTGCAGTAGGAAGCAGTCATCTGTAGCATTGAGTACAACAGAGGAAGAATATATTGCAACTTGTATGACAGCTTGGGGAGCAGTGTGCCTTCATAATCTCCTTGTAAGATTGTTTGGACAATCAATAGAGCCTACTATCATTCATTGTGATAACCAGAGTTGTGTGAAGCTTTATATCAATCCTGTGTTTCATGACAAAACCAAGCATGTTGAGATCAAATACCACTATATTAGAGATATGGTATTGAGGAAGGATATAAAGTTGAGGTATATCAGCACTGATGAGTAGACGACAGACATTCTCACCAAGCCTCTCTCCAGAATAAAGTTTGTGTACTTTCAAGATAAGCTTGGTATGGTGGATAATCCAACCTTAACTGAGAAAGAGACTCAGTATTAGTGATAGCTTGTAATGAGTTCTTCTTTGTGAGAGAAGTTTGAGGTGAAATCCCTTGATTAATGAGTTCTTCTTTGTGAGAGAAGTTCAAGGTGAAATCCATTGATTAATGAGTTCTTCTCTATATGAGAGAAGTTCGAGGTGAAATCCCTTGTCTAACGAGTTCTTCTATGTGAGAGAAGTTTGAGGTGAAATCCCTTGATTAATGAGTTCTTCTCAATAAGAGAAGTTTGAGGTGAAATCCCTTGATTCCACCCTTTGAGAGAGTCACGGTGGATGTCATGTGTGTGACTCCATGACAACATCACGTGAGAGAGTCCGTGATGATTTTCTTGTACTTGTGTTTTCACCCTCTGGGAGAGCCATGGTGAAAGTCATGTTGAGGTGACAACATCACGCAAGTGATGAACACTTGTACATACCATATATGGTTGTAGCCATTATGGTTGATATCATGTTGAGGTGATATCAGATATCATGATCAGGTGATATTCTACTTTTCCACTTACGAATGTAGTCATAGTGGTAGACATCACGTTGAGGTGATATGTCTTGTGTAGCTAGAAGTATCATCCCTAGCTAAGAGGGAGTGTTGATGTTCTAGTAGCAATGGGATACTTCTTCTAGATACGCATATGAAGATAATTTGAAATATAGCCTAACGGTTATTTAAATTATATTTATATTCCTTCTCTTGGGCAGACTTAAGACACCTTGAAGGGTCACATCTTTTATTAAGAGAGATTTAATATTGTTTATTGGAAAGTTGTCACCTTATCAAAGGCTGACATCTCTTCAAGATAAGGCATGAATTCAAGAGGTATGTCATTCCAAAAGGAGGCTGACATGTTCACTTGAGGAGATGTGTTGCTCTTCACTTTGTATATATACACATCCACTCATTATATTGTATTCATTCAGTTCAATTCGATATTAACCTTTGAAGTGAAGTGTGAATCATCTAGAAGAGGCAACAATTTTTGTAGAAGTGTATCTTGCTAGAGGCTGATATTATTCAGTGAATTGCTTCATTTTATTGTTGTGTTTGTATCAGCTTGTGGCACCTCTTATTGGCCTTCATATTGACCTTTGTAAAGGATATTTTTTGTTTTTACATACCAATATATAAGTGATATTGTTGTTGGGTTTTTCTCCCTCAAGAGGAGGGTTTTCCCAGGGTATTTGTTGTGTTCTTATTGTCTAATTTTTGAAATTAAATTTTGTGCATTAATTTGATCACTAAATTAACAATCAACATGGATGTAAGCCTCTCAATCCAAATAAGATCAAACTAAATCTATTTCCAATAAAGGAAATAAGCCCAATACATCTCCTAAACTCAACATCAATGAATGTAATCACAATGCATAAGGAGATAAACATGCCAACACTCCTCAAATGAACCCTCCAAAACCATATATCCATAGTTCAAGATCCATATGCATGAGAAGATAAAGCATAAAACATAAAACAACTGAAAGTAACAATGAGCAATACCTCTCAAGTGAAACTATCGAGTAGACCAAGAGTGAGGAATGAGAATACTCCTCCAAGACATCCAAGTCATCATGACTCATCCAAGAACACTCTTCTCATAGGTCCATGTTGAACTCACATCCAACCAAGGTGTGGGCTCCTCAAACTTCCTACTGAAAACTCATCAAGAGTAACCATCTCAATGCATGTCTCTAATCATAAGAGAACTCAAGCCTCACCAATGTCTCCAAGTATCCATAATTACCTGTAACCAACCAATCCATTCCAAACTCCAAATGCAACATAGCACCATCATGAAGTAATCAAGCAAATGATCAATGTATCCAATACCAAGATAACCACCAAGATCAATAGTCAAAACCCTAACAGCTAAATCAAGAACATAACCATGACATCATGATCTAACCATCTCCTTATAGGAGATCACATGCATCATAACATATATATGTCCTAGTCTCAAGAGAAAAAATACCATGCCAACTCTAAATGCATATCAAGAGTAAACCATGACATAATAGCAACCACTCTAAACCAAGAAAAAACCATATCCCCAATCACATGAAGATAACCTTACCAATGATGCATCCATGTCATTGCCAACAACTCCCACTGAACTGTGATACCAAGTCACACATGGCATCATGAAAACCATCCTCTCCATGAAGATCATCCAAGTCTACACAAACAACTGAAATATTAGTAACATAAAAATTAGAACCAAAATCTCCAAGCCAAGAAGATACCTACAACCACCAAACCATCATAAACATATCCATCACCGCCAAAACCATCACTGTCAAAACCTACCACTGAAAAATGTAATCAAGCAATCCATGACATCATGATAACAATATCCTCATGAAGATCAACCAAAGGTTCTCACACAATCAAATAACTCAAATATAACAAGAGCTTCCAAAAGGAAAAGTAAAACCATGATCCTCATAACACGAAGATACACCGCCACAACCATAATCAGGAACCAATCCAACACCACCAACAATGCACCTACATAAACCATCATGACATGCCAAAGTCTCTAAAGAACAAGAAACATCTATGACAACATGATCACCACCAAATGTAACAACTTAACCCAACCGTGTCCACATATCTACATAATCATAGTCAACTACATAGGTCTCATATCATGACTGTACCTGGTAATACCATCTCACCTCCTCAACATGACAACAAAACCAGTAAAACAAGTGATTAAACCAAGCCACCAAAATTGAACATGCATCAACATTGAAATATCAATGGGAAAAGACAACCCATGTCCAAGTCATAAATGCAGCATGTAAGTATAGACCACCTACAACATTGCACAACTTGTAGATAAATCAATGAAGCATATAAATCCAACCATATACTGATAACCATGTCAAAAATAGAATAATTTGAAATGTAGAACTAAGCATACAATGAATCCAACATCAAATCTCCAAGATTCGATCATCCATAAACTCACAGTATCACCATAGTCAAAGAAACCCATAAACAACTCAGATAAAGAAAACAACAAATAAATGATCTATGTAGGATCTAGACTAGATTGCAGTTTAAATGCTTAACTTTTACAATGCTTTACAATGTTTATTTCAAGTTAATTAAATCGAAATTGACTTAAGGAAATAACAGAATGAAAGCAATAACAAGGTGATTTAACAGAAAGAAAGGAAATGTGAGACAGAAAGAGAGAGAAGAAGAGAAGTGCAAACAACGCTTGATAACGGAGTTCGTCACGAAAGTGACTACGTCTCCGGGTCCACTCCAATAGAGAGACCGATCCGATTAACTCCAAAATCGATTACAATGCACCACAATCATTCTCCAAGCATTTCGGCAGCGTAACGACACTCTGATATGCAAGAATGATCTGAAGAATTCTCCAACAAGATCTCTCTTTTGACGCCTCAGCATTAGGACTTCATCACCTGAAAAAAAAACTTCTTACCAACTCTCACCTCAAGCCCCCTTTTTATACAAAGAATTTTCTCAATTTGGTTACTAACCAATTGATTTGCAAAATATTCACCTTATCTCTCCAAATACATAACAATCTTTTACAATCTCCCTTTTACATAAAAAAATCTTCAAAAATCCCCCTTAATCTTCATTTTAGCCCTTTATTTATTCATTTCGGGCTTTTGTTGGTTTTGGGAGTTTTGATTTAATCTTTAAAAAGATTAAAGTTTGTTTGATTTTTATAAAGTTAGAGAGTTTGTTCATATTTTATAGATATCGGTTTAAAAACATTGGACAAAAACAACCGATGCTAAATATATACCTAAGCCATCGCGTGGCTTATCGGTGGTTATGAATTTTAGTTGGCCGGTGGTCGGGGGTTCAACCCCGGCCGCTGGCTTTATTTAGCCAATTTTCGGCCGAGACTTAACAAAACCCAACGGCCACTAAATATAGATAACGGCCGAATCTTTGGCAGAGTGGTCAGCCGGAAACTTCGCGAGCCGACGGTGAAGAGTTCGAACCTGGCGGATAGCAATATTTTTAGACAACAAACAAACAACTTTGAAACCACCGGAGAGCACAGAGAGAGAAACATGACACGTGTTGCGCTGTCACCTTGCCACGTGGCACAATTCGATTCGCTGTCAAAGACACGTCACCTGCAAACTGTCCGCCACATCACCGATGACTGGGTGTACGACTGCTGACTCAGATGCCACCTGGATGCCACGTCAACACCGACTCGACTGCCACATGTCCGCTGACTCAGCGTACGGTGCCACGTTAACTATACGGATAGACACGTGTCTACTTATAATTCGCTGATGACGCTGACGTCACCTGCCACATCACTGTGCCATGTCAACATGTACGGACCGTACGGACTGCCACGTGTCATCTTCCCATTGGTCCATTTTGGATTTCGTACCACTTGCTGACGTCAGCTGTACGGATGATGACGTCATCACTGTACCTTCAACTCCATCAAGTCAACCTGCAACTTTGACCGCTGATAACTCTTGCGTCCGATGTCAGATTCCGACGAAACGAACACCGTCGGAATCGTCTCGACGAGCTCTTCGCGATGACGCCAGTTTCATTGATTTTTGATGACACCATTTTTTCCGCCTTCTGGACACCCTCTGATTCCGGCAATAGCTTGACCCAGTTTGATCGACCATAACTCGTAAACGGACTCCTTTTTGTCTTCGCTCGAAAGGCGCTTGGAACCAGGACACCGAGCTTCCTTTTCTTGATGGTGCTGATTTTGGAGAAAATGAGACACTTCAATTTCCACGTAAAATGTCCACCCTGGACGCCTCCCATCAAGACCTGGACCTCCAAAAGTGCATTTACTCGACAATAAAATGAGGACTTCATTCTCCCACTTGTCCCCTGTATCCCTCTGTATAATCTGAATACCCCACTCACAAGCACAATGAAGACCGCAACAATGTTGTTGAACATAAAAATACTGTTATCACTTCCATAAACATCTACATCCAATGTCAGAGTTTCACTCAACCAACAAAAATTGGACTAGCATCGTCAACATCAATGCGTAAATGAAAGAAATTGTCAACAACATATCGATCCTTCACAACAGAAACATTTTTACCGAAGGAACCATCAATGCTTTCAAGCATCATTTTCTCATGTTGTACTGCGGGTGCATCCTGCAACATCTGACCCTGGTTAGCTACTCCAAGTTCAAGTTTAGAACCACTTGTACTGACAGACATAAGAGTTAACTCTTTACTTGCATTAATTACCCTCTTAAACTACCCTGTGTTTGCAAAAGAACGATTAGTCTTAATCCTATGAGAATGTACTAAGGTAATCACGCCATCCTTAAACAAGCGGATAAGGATTTTGTTGCCCGTGAAGATTGCTTTTCTGCCATAAAGATAAGGGCTACCAAGCACTATCCTTAATGTGATATCCAAGGAACTACATCAACCGGAACTCACTCCACAAATTTACTAGTGATTGCGAATCTCAAAGTGCATTGTTTTGTTACTTGCAACTTATCCTTTTCACAAATCCAACCTAGTGGATAAGGTTTCTTATGTTGTGTAGTTTTTAATCCCAAGTTATTTACAACATCTTCAAATTAAATTCACTTGAGAACCACTATCTAAGTGAGTGCATCATTTTACTTTCTTGAAGCCATAACCCCTTAAATGAAATAGCTCTATTCCTTTTTGCATCTTCAGAGAAATCATTAACTGTAGATGAAGAAGCACAACTAGCAACAGAAACACCAGAAATAGAGGCTTTACCTTTTAGACCCATCGCTGTTATCTTAGTCTCATCATCTGAATCTGAACCAAGATCCATAACAACATTTGTGGATTTGTCCTTACCCTTCTGTTTCTGATTACGTCTTTGAGCCCACTTAGGCTTCAATTCGGGATGTAACTTCCAGCAGTGATTTTCATCATGACCTTCCTTGTCACAATGAGTGCAAGAAAGTTTCTCATCCTTCTTAACCGTAGCTGCCTTCTTTCCTTTCCCTGTCTCTGCATTCTTGGAAGATTTCTTTACATCATTATCAATCTTATCAATAAACGATCCTTTACCCCTTGACTCTAAGTGTGTAGCTTGAATAGACACTTCATCCAAATTACAAGGGTTCAATACCAAAATGGAATGCCTAAGGTAGGAATGTAGACCTCCTATGTACTTCAACAATGTGTCTTAAAAATAAAGGAACATTCAGCAATAGCCTTTTTTCCTCAACTCATGGTGTACTCTTGACAGCTTGACCTTTCCTTGCTCTTAAACATTTTCTCTTACCATCATTAATCGCTGTATATGTCCTAGGGGATAAAATCGGCTTTTAAGCATTAATAAATTCTGCCCAAGTTAAACCGACTCTACCATGTTGTGAAACTTCTGCCTTAGACTTACTCTCCCACCAGGTTAAGGCTGTACCTCCTAAATGAAGAGTAGCTAATTGGATCCTATCAACATCATCTATTAGGTTTTGGACTCTACAGTAGACCTCTATTTGTTGAATCCAATCATCCAATTTTTCAGCATTAAGTTCACCACAATATTTAGGCAAATCAAATTTTACATCCAGTTTGATCTTAGGTTTATACCCACTCTTGAAAGGATTAGAAGAAATAGAATGAGGAGAAGATGGAGAAGAAGGAGAAGGAGAAGAGGGAGGAGAAGAAGAAAAGGGATGATCTGGTTTCTTGCCACCATCTTCATGTTGTTTCCCTTTCATGTCTTTGCGATCTTCTTGCTTCGACGAAACTTCTTCACGTGCCTTCCGTTCTTGTCTCTCCTGAAAAAGAATGTCCACCTTTGCCTTCATCTCAAGGAATGCTCTTCGAAACTCCTGCTCACTGATTTCTTCAGGAACCTCCATTCCAGAAACTGACATCTTCGAAAATGTTTTACGCTTCCCGATCTCAGGATCAAAGTCTTCGAGCTTGCCTTCACCTTTCTGAATCCTGGATCTCGTTAGCATTCAAAACAAATAACTGCAATAAAAGTCACCCTAAAGCTCTGATACCAACTTGATCTGTATAGGATCTAGACTAGATTGCAGTATTGAAATGTTTAACTTTTACAATTCTTTTACAATGATTATTTCAAGTTAATTAGATCGAAATTAACTTAAGGAAATAACAGAATGAAAGTAATAACAAGGTGATTTAACAGAAATGAAGGAAATGAGAAACAGAAAGAGAGAGAAGAAGAGAAGTGCAAACAACGCTTGATAACGGAGTTCGTCAATGAAAAGGGACTACGTCTCCGGGTCCACTCCAATAGAGTGTGACCGATCCGATTAATCTCCAAATCAGTTACAAAAGCACCACCATTCTCCAAGCATTTTGGCAGCGTAACGATGCTCTGATATGCAAGAATGATCTGAAAGAATTCTCCAACAAGACCTCTCTTTGACGCCTCAGCATTAGAACTTCATCACCTGAAAAAAAACTTGTTTCTAACACTCACCTCAAACCCCCTTTTTATACAAAGAATTTGCTCAATTTGGCTTTCAACCAATTGATTTGCAAAATATTCACCTTATCTCTCCAAATACATAAAAATCTTCAAGAATCTCCCAATTTTTCATTACAAATTTCAACCTCCTCCCTTTTAACATATTTCAAATCTTGAAAATCTCCCTTAATATTTATTTTAGCCCCTTTCATTGATCATTCTCGGGCTTTTGCCGTTTGGGAGGTTTGATTAAATCCTTAAAAAAGATTATAGTTTGTTTGATTTTTATAAAGTTAGGGAGTTTGTTCATATTTTATAGCTATCGGTTTAAAAACATTGGACAAAAACAACCGATGCTAATTATATACCTAAGCCATAGCGTGGCTTATCGGTGGTTATGTATTTTACTTGGCCGGCGGTCGGGGGTTCAACCCCAGCCGCTGGCTTTATTTACTAATTTTCGGCCGAGATCTAACAAAACCCAACGCCACTAAATATAGAGAACGACCACTCATGAGGGTTTCTGAAACTTCAGCGGAGTCGACGGAGAGTTCGAACTGGCGGATAAAATATTTTATACAAATAAACAAAACAACTTTGAAACCAGTCTGAGAGCATGAGTAGAAACATGATTGACGGTTAGTACCACACTCCTTGCCAATGGGTACAATTCGATTCAATAGCCAAAAGCACACCACCGCAAACCGCCACATCACCGATGACTGGGTGTACGACTGCTGACTCAGATGCCACCTGGATGCCACGTCAACACCGACTCGACTGCCACATGTCCGCTGACTCAGCGTACGGTGCCACGTTAACTGTACGGATAGACACGTGTCTACTTATAATTCGCTGATGACGCTGACGTCACCTGCCACATCACTGTGCCATGTCAACATGTACGGACCGTACGGACTGCCACGTGTCATCTTCCCATTGGTCCATTTTGGATTTCGTACCACTTGCTGACGTCAGCTGTACGGATGATGACGTCATCACTGTACCTTCAACTGCATCAAGTCAACCTACAACTTTGACCGCTGATAACTCTTGCGTCCGATGTCAGATTTTGACGAAATGAATACCGTCAGAATCGTCTCGACGAGCTCTTCGCGATGACGCCAGTTTCATTGATTTTTGACGATGCCATTTTTTCCGCCTTCTGGATGCCCTCTAATTCCAGTTTGACCCAAGGTTTGACTGACCATAACTCGTGCAAACGGACTCCTTTTTGCTCCGTTCGAGTTGCGTTGGAACCAGGACACTGAGCTCTTTCTGATGGTGCTGATTTTGGAGAAAAATGAGACACTTCAATTTCCACTAAAAAATGTCCACCGGATCAATAAACCATTCCAAAATATCTCCAAACCTGATCCATGTGTAGTGCTCTGAACAAGCTTTTTGTTGACTATTCGAAGTCCAAAATTCCAACTCTGTATGCACCCGATATGCCCTCTTGAAGCTCAAAATAAACACCTGACTTTGACCAAGTAAAACACTATAAAAAATTAAAAATCTAGAAAAAATTTTGAAACCACAGTTTAGAGCTCTGATTCATCTTTCCAACGAGTCCAAGAAGTTGAAAATCTGACATACTGGGCAAAAGTTATGCCCCTTCGAAGCAAAAGCACAATTTGCACCTAAGGCAAAAAAAATTAGCCACACTTGGTGGCTGAGCGGTGGTTCCACCTAGATGGTGCCGCTCCTTGGGTGGTGGACCCAAATTTGCATTTAAATCTGATTAAATTTCCTAGCATTTAAAATTTTGGGCCCCCTTTTCATAAATTCCATGGCAGAATTTTTAATAAAGCAGTGATTTTTTTATAAATAGAATTTGATTTATTTTTGTAAGGGTTTAAAATCCCTTTAAAAAAGGGGATGGTGGTTGGCGGGCCTGCTGGCAAGTCGCCAGTGGTACCCTACCAACTGGTACCATGCCGGCAACATAGCCGCCAGATGGTACCTACTAACAGGTACCGACGACTCTGTCAGGGGTATGTCGGCGCCATTTGGGGTGTCCGCCCCCTCCCCAAAATTTTTATAATTTTCAAAAATGTTTTTCATAAAAAAACTTCGGGATTTTTTTTTTTAAACTTGTGCATGGCGATTTAATTTGACGGGATTTTTTTTAATATTATTTTGACGTTCGTACAAACAGGGGTATGGGCAATTTTTTTTTGTAATTTCTTACAATAACAAAAATAGGTCAAATTATATATCAATTTTCGTCTCTCGACCAACCTAGATCCAACCGTGAAGTCTATTTTGAGCTAGGAGATCATCTATAAATTTTCCCCCACAAAACCCCCATTTGAAAGCAAAACCAAGAAACCCATTTCACCCAAAATTTCTCACACCCTAGATCCACAAACAACCCATCAAAACAACAAACCCCAAAACCCTCAGATCTGTAATAAACAACCTGCAAAATCCGTATATCTTGCCATGCCTTTTATTCTCACATGCAATGCATAGATTCAAACTTAAACAAGATTTTTCTCAACCAAGGGTTATTCAGCCACAACCTAAGCTTTGATACCACTTGTTGGAAACTTGCAGCCAATTAAAGATAATTTCCACATAACCCATAAAGAAATCTATGCATCTAAGTATTCAAAATCCACATGCAAGAGAATAGACAACATACCCATGAAAATATGACACAAGATATACCCTGGGAAAACCCTCAAAAGGGAAAAAACCCAAACTCCAAAATCATCCATCTTTCTTGTATTATTCAACAATAAGATTACAATACATTTGCTGAGTCTCAATGAACACCATTGAAGCAACAAGCTCTCTCCAAGCAATCCATGCGAACAAGCATGCAACCACACATCCTGTGCCATGCTTCAAACCCTCACAAATGCTAACCAGAGCTAACATGCAAAATTGCATCTCACAATAACTACCTTTGTGGTTGCTTTTATAGAAGCAAGCTCCCACAAAACCACTAAGTGGTATTACACAAAACCATGTGACTAAAACCATGACATTAAAAACCATGTCCCCTTATTTAATATTGGGTGCTTTATTTATTATTTTCCCCAATATTAAATAATTACATTTTTACAACTTAACTTATGTCCCAATGTTACATGCACATTAAGTGGCCCCGAGAATAATTACATTAAATACATAATGCAAGGTGTACAACACACCTTTTCCTAATAAGTGGTGGAGAAAGTGAGGATAGTGAGCATGAAGGAGAAAATGAACAACCAACAAATGAAGAGGAATAGTTTCCTTAGAGCCATCACCAAAATTGGTAAGGGTAATATAAAGATCATATAAATATTTACAACCTAAAGAATTTCTAGATTGGGTCATATAAAGATCTAATTATGTGTGATGTTATGTTGATGAGTGCATGCCATATGTTATTGTGAAGACCTTGACAATTTGGTAGGGATGTTATCTATGGTGGGAGGATAAATATGTAAAACCATTGTGAAAGGTGGAAAAAAGTATGTGTTTTCATTAAAGGAGAAAGAGAGGGGAGTGAAGGAAAACAATGCCATAAGTTGATACAATTCAATAAAACAAACTTTAAGGGTAAAAAAAGAGGTCAAGAACATATCAACAAATTTTCTTTTGAAGGAAAGTGCACGTGGGAACAAGGAAAGTGGTATTGTATTGGTGCAACAATGACATGCAAAATTGAAGAGCATGCAAATTAAAGGTGGTCACTAGGGAAGTAGGGATTCAAAGAAGAAATATCATAAACCACAGTTGGTGCATTTAACTTTTACTCATAGGAGTGACAAACTTAATCTCCAAAGTAGAGTAAGTGTTGGAAGTCTACACAATGTAGGTGGAAGGCAAGGATGAAGGAAAAGGAAGGGTAGGTGGAATTGAAGAATTGTAGCATATAGAGGAAATAGACCAATTAGATAATGAGGAATTTTGGATAAAGATCAAGCATGGGATCGCCATACCATGCACCTTTGAATGTTCATGAGTTTCCAACTCATGGAATGTTTTACTTACCCAATGTGTCTAATGCAGGAGCATCCAGGCTCACAAGAATTTCGACATCACCCAAAAAGATTTATCTTTACTTTGCTTGTTCATTTTTATTTACAAAATTTGGTGATCAATTTTCAAGGAATTACAATTTTTTCATGGCCAAGTATCTAGATCACCTTGAAGAAGAGCCAAATGGGTGATTTTATTCTAAATTTTGTGAAGGTTTGAGTTAATTTAGACAATTTATGGAGTTGTGGATTTTTTGCCATCATCTAGACATTGTGGAGATTTTGGGACTATCTAGATCCCCTCTGCAACCCTGTAGGCCTCTCGAGGTTTAATCTCCATTGAAGTTGCATCCTATAAATCTTTTTTTGAACTCCAATATAGTGCATGTGGATCAAATGAGTCTTAAGGATTCTAGGACTTATCTTGTTTCCCTTCATTTTTTCTACAAATTCTCAGCTCATATTTTTCTACAAGGTGAACTCCAACTACAAAATTTAATGCTTCACCCGAATATGTGGAATCTTCCTAGCCATGTGAACATATCCTAATACCCTTTAAACTTACATAATTTCTCTATCCCCCCAATTTTTTTGTAAAGTGATGGATGTCATAACTTCTTATGCTATGTGGACTTATCCACTTATCCACCAAATTATTGTAGTTCCTCTTATTCCCTCAAAATCCACAATGGGCTAATTTAGTTCATACTCAATGGTTGTAGAATTATTGACCATATTTGAATACCCCTCATAATTTTGCAATTCACTCATGAATGCTAAAAAATGACAATCAGGTAGTTGTAACAACCTTGCACATAGATTTCTTGGGCAAATGAAGGTGTGCCATGTGTTCCATCATGTCAAGACATGGATGGATGCCACCTTTGACATGTTACTTTACAAATTAAGATCTCCATTCATTGTAGAGGGAAATCTTCTAGATTTATTACACTAGTGTGTGAGTTTGGAGATTTTTTTGTAGTTGAAGAAGGTTTTCAAGGAAAGTGTTGGGGAGACTTGTCTAGTTTGAATGTGGAGGCATTGCAAGTCTTAAATCCAAGACATGTATGATTCCATGTATGTATGCATGCTAAAATGTATTATATTAAAAACATAATCTACCTCTATTGTAATTTTTTCATTTGACTATTAATAAGGATTTTAGTATTGTTTGAAGTTAAAGTTTTCTTCTTAAATTCAATATCTTGAAAATGCCCCTAAGTTTGGGATTGCATCAATATGGTATGCCTTTTTATAGATTACTAATAGCCTAGTAGCTACAATATCATCTATTTCCCAATGAGAGCTGTGTACATGATGTTACTTTTGTCACTTAGTATAGATGAGAGGTTGAATTCTAAATGGAGATGCTCCTTCTCTACCACCAAATGGTTTAAGTTAAGGGATGGACATTGGAAATCAAGGCTAGTTGTACAAGCATAATTTTGGCCTAAAAACTTCTCCATTACTATCCACCTATTTGTGATCACCTTCGCTTCCTTCAATTAGTCATCTTATGTTATTTTCTTACAAAAATATATTTCCAAACTTGTGGTATGGTTATGTACTCATTCTTAGTTCCTATAGAAATATATCTTCCTTTAATTTTTTCACAAAAAATAAAATTACAATAAAATAACTTCATATCATTCTACAAACCAATGATTTCTAGATGGTCAAAGTCATAAACAAAGTAGGAAGAAAGAAAACCTAGATGGGTTCTCCAAAATCCCATCTCTAAGAGAAACCTAGCGAACCCATGAAATAGCTACAATCTAAGAAAATGAGGATATTCTTATGAACATGGCTGGGAAGAACATGATATTCATTATGCCATATAATCCAACAAAGTCCATAAAACTACTAGAAAGATTGGAAAATATTTGCAAGGGGAATAGAAATCACCAAACTTAATCTTCGATATAAAAATTGAGGGAAAATCAAGATTGGTTATCATAAACAAGGAGCTATGAGACTTATTTTATGAAGGAAGAGATCCCCACAAAAAGGATTTCAAATTATAATTTTCTTTAGTAGATTACCAAGACAATTTGTACTTAAATTCCATTATTGAGGGATATGAACAAAAGGAAACAACTTCAAAATAAGGGGAAAGGTAAACAATCTATTTAGCTAAAACCACCAACCACTAGTAGGATTTGTAGGTCCTATTTTGATTCAAAAGATAAAGCATGATCAATTAGTTAGTTTCACAAATAATTTGTTTCTATTCCAACTCAAAAGATTTTTTCGGGGCTAAAAGAATAACACATACCTCCATATAATTGTTGGTGTCAAATCCCAAAGTAATAGAGAATAAAAATGAACAAACCCATCTTTAACACAACCAACCTTGTCAAGCCCCATATCACCTAAATTACCACAAGAGAAGCCATCAATATTAATTTTAAATAAAATTGAAGGAGGTGAGACCATTTACTAGACTTATTAATCTTAATATAAGCCTATAATATAGCACATGAAAATAAAGAGGAGGCACCATTAGGGTTAAGATCAAGGCTTTTGAAATATGAAAATAAAAGGGAGATAATCATTCATTAATAGAAAATTTAGCACCGATGGTCTCCTTAATTGAATCCATAGCCTTTTGCCAAATTTGTGAATGCAATTTTGATGGCCTTAGACAATTTAATGATTTTCATTCAAGCCAAATTTGATTAGAGGATGAAAGTGGAACCAAGCTCCCAAGCCACCTTGAGAAATCCAACTAGAGAAGGTGGTCAATCCATGCTATCCTAGAACTCAAACAAAGAAGTAGCATGAACAATTGGTTAGTACTAGATATGCTACCATTGTCTCCACACACCAAGAGCAAAAGGGCATAAAAAAGAAAGGTGAATAGAAGACTCTTTCTTAGTATTACATAAAATACATTTTGAAGGGCCTTGAAATCCACACTTTTTGAAATTATCTCAAGTGAGATATTTATTGTGACATAGAAGCCACACAAAGAAGTAGCAATTAGGCTAGTTGACTTTATTCCAAATTTTACTCCACTAAGGAAAATCTCTATTCTAGGTCCATTTTTTGTTACAAGAGAATAGTATCCAAGAGTAGCAATACAAGTTCCTTTATTGGTACCACATAAGAACATCCCAATCCTCAAGAGAACAACATGGTTGATCTACAAGAATGAAGGAAAGGACAACCCAAATTTTGAGATAGGCATCTTTAGGACAACTAACTAAGAGTCTTCCCAATGATAGATCAAGGAGCCCCCCACCTTAAGAGAACTTGTGAAAATTATAAATTTAGACTATCCCACTAGACCATAAAGACTTGAGTCAAAGGTTAGAGAAGATGAAAAGAAGAGAGAAGTGGAGGGTGAAGATCCCAAAAATCTTATAGAAGAGCATGACTTTGTCCCTTTTTGACAATTTGGAATAGACCATGCTTGACCAAAGAAGCCCTTTTCTTAATAGTATTCCAACTAAATCCATCCTTGGGATCTCAAAATTAACAACCCCTCCCAAGCATTTGAAATTAAGAATTTTGGTCCATGGATAACCTAGATGCTTACACCATCTCCAATAAAGGTTTGATATTAGGGCCTAGCTATTAAAAACAACATTCTTGTGACCTAGACCACCATTCTACCTTGGCCTTCACATATGATCCTAGCTAATGAGACTCCATTCTTGAGAGTCTAAGTTATTCACCTATAGAAATTGATTCCAAAAAGAGGAAATTGTAGATGGGCTAGGATTGGAGAGTAAAATTTAGCAAAGTAAGGTGGCCAACAAATGACAACCATTCAATGTTTGAGCACTTCACAAATAAAGTCTTTTTAAGGAGGAGTATATAGTAGTACCAAAAGGGGCATTTCCCTCCAACCACCAAGAAACAAAGAATTCTTCAATCATCTAATCTTTGAGCTACATCTATTAAAACTTAAAGGGTGGATTTTTAACTTGGGAAAAAAAGAAAGGAAGAGAACTTGATATGTTGGTGATTGAATCCTTTCTAGTGTAGAATATTCAAGAAAGAGACCAAACAATCACCAAGTCAATAATTGGAAGCTAAGAATTTGTCAAGGTTCTTTGAGATAGAGTGTATTTTCTATTATTCTAAGTAAAAAATGCTAGATCTAAGTTTAGCATTGATAAGGGGTTTCTTACCTTGAAAAATTATGGGAGCATAAGCATTCATGATAAGAATGGATTTACCAAATTCAAAGCGAAAAATAATTAAGGATATAGAATGTTTATCAAAAAACTATAGAGGAGCGATATGCCAAAGGATCCTTGACCATCAATACATTGACATTAGTTTATTTTCTAGAGCTTAGAGAATGAAGAGGACATTTCCTCTACTAATACCTTCATTTCTTGAAGGAAAATGATATCTAGATGATGCAATCCTAAATAAGATCATAGATAACCTTTTGATGAGGGAGCTGCCAAAATACTTAATGTTTTAAGAAATAATAGTCATTTATAGATATTGTAGAAGTCAACATCTAGTGTACAAATGACCCTAGATTCTTCCAAAGATTCCCCAAGCATTTTTTCCTTCATTTAATCTTATTTAGTTATAGCTTTAGAGATCTTTTCCAAGGAGTTATCTTTGAGATTCTTCTAATGGAGGTATATAAGAAGAGATAATTTATTCTTTGATCCATCTTTGAGCAATAGGAGATCCCTCTAGTATGACAAACTAGATTTATAATCAATGATACCATTTATGGTGAAAGGAGAGATGACAATCATAGTGATATTTGCATCATTAACTTCATGATTCTTGACAATATCCTTTGTACAAGGAGTTATATGAATAATCTCATTAAGGGGTACCTACAAATATAAAGCAATGTGAACTCTATAGGAAAGGAATGGACAACATGAACTCCAATATCTAGCTCTTGGATCATTGGGGAGACTCAATTGTAGAAGGCTTTGATTTTACAAAATTCTCTAGAACCTTAAATCTATTATTAAACTTCCCTCTTGATAAGTTTCCTTTTTGTCATTTTTTTTGTTTTCCTCTATTATAAGATTTTATAAGAATGAATCCATCCCAGTCCAAACCATATACATTGGCCATGGATTTCCCTTTTCTTTAGTTCTTGCTACAATGTTATTGGCAAAAAATGGGAAGGAGTTGTAACTATTTATGGGAGGCCCTTTGTAAATATCTATAGGCATGGAAAATTTGACATCAAAAGGGAAGGGATTATGGTCTATTTGTTTAATTCATTGCATGTTTCCAATCCAACTTCTAAGGAATTAGGAAGAGGTTGTTAAGATAAATTTCAACATAAATGTGATCATAAGTAGTTTACCTTCCTTTCCAATGTAAGTTGTGCAAAACCCATAGGTTTCCCGAACATTGCAACAATAGATTGAAGAAAACTAGGTCTCTAGAATTTCATGCAAGGAAAAAGAGATGAATCCAAATAGGGATTGCAAGATTAGTGCTTCCATCAGATCAAATCTTTCTTGCCAAGATTTGATGAATAATCTTACTTGAGTATAAGAGTATGGGTCTCCTTTGCATGCTATATTGCAATAAACCATTTTGGAAAAATATCACAAAATACACCTATCTAGAGTGAGAATGAAATCAATATCTCCCTCAAGTTATCTTGTATGATAGGCCAGATTCTCTAGGAAGGGAATGTGACTTTGATTCCCATAAACTTATAAATTAAGACATGCTTAGACAAATATAAAACACCAACAAAAATTAAGTTTGGATTGATAACTGTAATGAGCCAATCCTCACTCTTTTGCAAGCAACCATTAGATCATTCCTTTGATCAAATTTGGCATCATGCATAGCCTACATTAGGAAGTTGATATTTTTATGCCAACAGGTTGTGGGTTGAGTAGCCCAAACAACCTATTTTGAAAAAGGGGGCCAATAAGCCCTCTTCAAACACAACCATGAGTGAAAAATAAAAAAAATGATGGCTAAACAACATACCCAATAATTTTTCATAGAAAACCAATTACCAAGCACCAAAATACACCATTGTAGGCATGAAATCCAACAAAAAAGCTCAAAAAATATAAATAAAAAACACACAAGCAATGAAGGGGTTGACCAATCCAAGAGCAGCCATGGAATAGCATTTACATTGGTTTCCCAAGCCTTAGCTTCCACCCATGCACTTCAAAGATTCAACAAGCCTAATTGTAATATCCCCTTTAAATTAATTTCAATTTTGCACAATGATTTTTCTCATACATCCAAAATATGAAATCGAGTAAAATGAAATTGCAACATAAACTCTAATTTTTGCTTTTTTAATGATTTTTTTGATAAATGAAACACCTTGCTGCAATAAAACATGTTTTGACATTAATATGCTACCATTTGCAACAACAAATAATACCCACAACTTGCTGCAATTTAAATTAAATTTAAGAAATTGGGTATCCAAGAAATTGCTTCAAAAACACCATTAAATAACCAAAAACTTGAAGCAAACAAAAGAGAATGTATTTTATTGTTTTTAACATGGGAATAAATTATTATTGATGTCTCATATAGCTGCTAACAATAATATACATCTACTGAAACTTTTCTCAAAACAAAGAGCTAATATGAAGGCCAAACACATTCTAAACTTTACCCAAACTAGAGGGAAACTCTCCAAAGTCCACACCAAGATTTATTATGATAAAATAACATCAAATACTGTGAAATATCAACAAAAACATGTCCATAAATCTTTCATTAACATCTAAAACAAATATATCACTCAAATCCCAAATATCACACTTCCACTTGCAAACAAAATAACAAATTCTAGAATAAACTTCAACTGTTCAACACATTGGCAATTTATGTGTGGAACTACTCCTAGAGACTATTAGAACCACTTCATTCAAGCCTCAATCTCCTTGGTTTACCAACCTCAAAGATTATTTCTTCTTCAATTTTCCAACCTTAGAAGAACACAAAAACCTATGAAGGAAAATATGTTAGAATAATTCCAAAAAAACAATAAATTGTATTTTATATGAGTTTCCTTCTTCAAGAAGCTTCTTGAATGCCCAAAATCAATGCCAAAATGGAAGGAATCTTTCTTCTCATGATTTTGTAACTCCTTTTCCAAATTGGCCTCCAATAAATTAGCCATTTTCCAAAAAAAAATTGCTTTTATGACAACTATTGTCAAAAGCAATTAAATTTGATTTTTTTAATCCAAAACATGCTCCAAGATAAATTAAAAAATAAATAAAAATTATCCATCAAAGTTGATTTAATAAATTTGTTATGAAACTTTAAATTACTTAATTTATCTCATCTTAACCTTGGAAACCAGGTTTACTAAAAGTAGTAACTGTTGTTTTTAGAAAAGGGGACATTACACTAGCTCACACGCTTCTAATTTAACTCTTCTAAAATGAAATCAATATATCTTCCTTTCATTACCAATTGTAGGTTATCTATAAAAATAACTTGAATTTTTTTTCTTATTAGGGGTTAATACTTCTCACTATGTTATATCTAAATCATGTCTTTAGATGATCCTTTTTCGTTTGGAAATAATATGTTCAACATTGTTTCCTAATAACATCATACATCTTGGAGCTATAATAACAAATTTATTATTTAAATTTCTTTTTTAAAATGCCAATTTTTCCTATATTTTGCATGATATGTTGTAGGCTAACATGAAGCTTAATAAATAGATTGATGAAATTTTGGATGGATGGGAGATTATTGCAAAAGAAAAGGGTGATTTGACTAGAGAATCAAGGAATTAACTAGAAATTCTAATCTTTATTTAACTCTAGGCAACTCACTATGCATTGAAGGTCACTAAGAACACACCAAGTGTTAATTTATGTAGATTGGATAGGTGTCTCCATTCCCGATAAATGTTTATTTAATTATTTTCTAGAGACTTCTAGAAAGGAGTGAGTTGTTTAGATAATTATGTAATTAAATAATTAATTGATTCCTCTAGAGACTTCTAGAATCTAGTTAGTTAGAGTTGTTAGAGTCTAATTAATCTTAGCCATTGATTGAGAATAAATCATGTCCATTGGTTTTCCAATGGGAAAAGTATAAAAGGGGATCAATGGGAATTTGGAGAACACACACTCAAGTAGAATTCTAGTGATAGCAAGTAGACACACTTGAGAAAGACTTGCAGTGACAACAAGTAGATTTGCAGTGAGAGCAAATAGTCTTGCAGTGATAGCAAGGGCACAGTGATAGCGTTGGGGATAGCAGCTGTGGAATTTTAGCAGGAGAAATTGAGGGAAGAATTTCTAAAGAAGAATATTGCCGAAGCTATGCCAGTAAGAGGCAAGTAGTTTATGTATCTCTTTATTTGTTGAAGTTTAATAAAATTCCTCATCTGTAGTAGTGGTTTTCCCTTCAGGGTTTTTCCACGGACAATTTGTCCAAAAATATTGTGTTCATTATTGTGTATGTTTTCTTCTCTATTCCTGTGAGTTTATTAGTGAAGTTGCAGTTGTGTTATTTTTCAATATTTGTTGTGAATTAAATTTCTATAGTCAAATAATCTATATTAGATAGGAGATTAATAATCAGTAATTGCAATAGAATTTTCACATGGTATTAGAGCTGATTTGAGGGCAGAAAAAGCTCAGCGCATGAAAGAGGGTTTATAAAACTCAATTCAACCTCTTCATATTTATTATTATTAATCTTTTATCTTTGGAGATGGCCTCAACAGGTTTAAGAGATCAAGACAAATTGGATGGATCCTCAAATTTTGGTGCCTGGAAAGCTAGAATTTCTTTATTGCTGGAAGAGAATGGGATCAAGGAATTTATGACCAATGTTGTACCTGTACCTACAGATCTAACACAACTCTTAGCATATAAGAAGGAAGATGCCAAGGCAAGGAGGCTGGTCCTTGATGGTGTCAAGGACCATATTGTTCTGCATGTCATAGAGTTAGATACAACGAAGAAGATGTGGGACGCCATTCTAAATATGTACCAAAATGCTACCACTAATCATAGGCTAATTCTCAGAGAAAAGTTGAGGAATACTGAGATGAACAAGGGAGAAGATGTGACAAGTTACCTCACTATACTCAGACTTGTCAAGGATGAGTTGGCAGTTGTTGGAGATAAACTAGATGAGGATGAGCTAGTATGAGTAGCCCTAAGTGGGTTTACTAAGCAGTGGGATGTCTTTGTTCAAGTTATTAATGGACGAGACACCTTACCGAGTTGGGATCGACTCTGGAGTGACTTCACTCAGGAGGAGCTTAGACTTAGTCTTGTTAGTGGAACTAGCATCAAGAGTCAAAAAAGTGATGCAAAATAGGAAAACGTTGCCCTTGCAGGAAAAGGGAAAGTGAAGAAGGGGTCTAGCAAAGGATCAAATCCACAAAGTGAGAAGGACTTGTCAAAGGTCAAGTGCTATGGCTATCACGAGTTTGGCCACCATGTCAATGACTTCTCCCAAAAGGAAGAAGAATGAAAAGAAAGGCAAGAAGCAGACGACAACTTCAACAAGTGCAGATGAGCTCTCTAGTAGAATGGAGGATGGGTTCGCTCTCATAGCTTGTATGGCTAGCTCAACCTCACAGGGTGTTTGGTATATAGATAGTGGGGCACCATTTCATATGATAGAAGTTAGAGAGTACTTCTCCAGTTATAAGGAGGAGGACATTAGAATACAAATTTCTATGGGGAACATGTCCAAACTCAATCCAGTTGGGAAAGGTACTGTTCTATTTTAGAGGGAGAATGGAAAGCAGATTCCCATTCATGATGTGTTGCATGTGCCAGGCTTGGGTATGAATTTGATTTCCGTATCCGTCTTTCAAGATAAAGGTTACAATGTACTCTTTAGAGGGGCGAATGTGTTAATCAAGCACAAGGATTAGAAATCACCCACAACTATTGGAGTTAGGAGCAACCGACTTTACAGGTTGCAGTTTGATACTCATAAGGCACTAATGAGCAACAATAATTCTAGAGATCAAGGAGAGCTATGACATAGGAGGATGGGCCATATACATCATGGAGTACTTAAAATGCTTCATGAGACAGTGACAGGTGTTCCAAAGGTGAGCACAAAGCATGATGATGTAAGGGATGTGTGTTGGGGAAGTTTGTGAAAGAAAATTATCCAAGGAGTGACACCAAATCCAAGGGTGTTCTTGATCTAGTACATTTAGATATATGTGGACCAATGTCGACGAAGTCTCTTAGAGGGTAGGAGTACTTTGTTACTTTTATTGATGATTTCTTCAGGAACACCTGGATATACTTCTTGAAAACCAAGGATGAGGTTTTCAGTCGCTTCCAAGAGTTCAAAGCTCTTGTGGAGAATTCAACAGAGAGGAATATAAGGGTTCTTTGGTCAGACAATGGAGGTGAGTACAAAGGGAAAGAGTTCTAGGAGTTCTGTACCAAGGAAGGAATCAAGAGAGAGTGGACTATTCCTTACAACCCATAGTAGAATGGGGTTGCTGAGAGGAAGAATCGGTCTATATCAGAGGTGGCAAGGGCTATGTTGCATGACCAGGATATGCCACGTTACTTATGGGCAGAGGCACGTAGTATGGCAGTTTACATTCAGTTCATAGGGTTCCACATAAGGTATTGAGAAAGATGACACCAGAGGAGGCATTCTCAGGGAAGAAGCCAGATGTCAGCCACTTAGGATATTTGGGAGTTTGGCGTATTGTCACATTCTAGGGCCTACACGTTCCAAGTTAGATCAGACTACAGAGAGAGGGTACTTTGTGGGATACAGTGAAACCTCAAAGGCAAATAAGGACTAGAAGGATCATAGTCAGGCGTGATGTCAAGTTCATGGAGAAGGCATTCAAGAGGTCCATAGATTTTCCAGTAGATGATCAAAGTGTGCAGCTAGCGGAAGCTCCAAGGATCATTCAACCAGATCAGGGGCAACGAAACTCGAGTACAGTTACTAGTACAAGCATAGGATTAGGTGCTAAGAGTTCACATAGTATGGAGCAACAGATTCAACAGATCCAAGAGATGCATCAGGGAGACATGGAGGTTGATACTTCATCCTCTACAGTTGGTAGCAGGAACCAACAGTCATAAAGGAATACTCAGGAGTTTGTGGGAGCTCCTAGGATGAGTAGTAGACAACAGAGACAACCAACCAGGTATGATGACTATATGGCATTAGTTAGTCAGTTGGTAGATAGCGAGCTTTCCAGATATTAGGAGGCCGCACAACAATAGGTGTGGCAAGATGCAATGGTTGAGGAATATACCTCAATAGTGCAGAAAAATGTGTGGGAGGTTGTGCCTAGACCGACAGATAGGGTAGTGGTTGGATCATGCTGGATCTATAAGATCAAGCATGATGCAGATGGTAGCATCAAGAAATACAAGGCAAGGTTCATGGCCAAGGGGTTCTCTCAGAAGGAGGGAATTGACTATGAGGAGACATTTGCTCCAGTGCCCAAGTATACTTCTATATGAGTCGTGATCTCACTTGCAGCACAGATGGGATGACAGATCCATCAAATGGATGTCAAGATGGTGTTTCTTAATGGTGAATTGAAAGAGGAGGTATGTATAGAGCAACTAGAGGGCTTTGTAGCACACAACAGTGCAACCCACGTGTGTAAATTGAAGAGAGCTTTGTACGGACTCAAGCAGGCTCCCATGGCGTGGTATGAGCACATTGATAGATACTTGTAGGGAATGGGCTTTGTGAAGAGTGAAATAGATGCTAACCTCTACTACTTGGTGGTTGGGGGTGAGGTTCTCATTCTTGTTCTATATGTGGATGACTTGTTTTTGACAGGTTCACTAGGGCTCATAGAGGAGTGCGAGAGGGACCTTGTAGTAGAGTTCGAGATGAAGGATTTGGGGCTTATGGACTAATTTCTAGACATGGAGGTATGGTAGATAGATGGAGAGATTTTCCTTGGACAAGGGAAATACTATATTGAAATCTTAAGGAGGTTCGAGATGGAGGATTGCAGAGCCATGTCTACTCCTATGATTACGAATTGGAAGAAGGTAGACTCATCTAGAGAGAAGGATGTAGACCCCACCTTATATAGGTAATTGATTAGGTCTCTCATGTATTTGGTCAACACCAGGCTAGATATATCCTTTGCAGTAAACTCTCTTAGTTAGTTCATGGTTGAGCTGAATAAAGTGCATTGGACAATGACAAGCATGTGTTGCGGTATTTGCATAGTACAATCGAGTATGGGATTAGATATGGTCGAGGTGATGGTATCAAGTTGATAGGCTATACTGATGTAGATTGGGCAGGCAGTACAATGGACAAGAAAAGCACTTTAGGGTGTTGCTTTAGCTTGGGATCATGAGTTGTCTCTTGGTATAGTAGGAAGCAGAAGTCTGTGGCTTTGAGTTCTGCAAATGTAGAATACATAGTAGCTAGCATGGCAATGTGTGAGGCAATATGGCTTCGAAAGTTGCTGGTAGCCTTGTTTGGTCAGAGGGTTGAGACTACGGTGACACATTGCAACAATTAGAGTTGCATCAAATTGTCTGGGAATCTAGTGTTTCATGATAGGTCTAAGCATATGGACATCAGGTATAACTTCATCAGGGATTGTGTACTGTGAGGGATTATTCAGCTACAGTATATACCTACAAATCAATAGGTAGCAAACATTTTGACTAAGACATTGGGGAAGGTGAAATTCATCTTCTTCAGAGATAAGTTGGATGTCATGCAGAACACCTTCCTCGCTAAGAGGGAGTGTTAATTTATGTAGTTTTGACAGGTGTCTCCATTCCCAAGAAATGTTTATTTAATTATTTAATTATTTTCTGGAGACTTCTAGAAAGGAGTGAGTTGTCTAGATAATTATGTAATTAAATAATTGATTCCTCTAGAGACTTCTAGAATCCAATTAGTTAGGGTTGTTAGAGTCTAATTAATCTTAGCCATTGATTGAGATTAAATCATGTCCATTGGTTTTCTAATGAGAATAGTATAAAAGGGGATCAATGGGCATTCGGAGAACGCACACTCAAGTAGACTTGCAATGATAACAAGTAGACACACTTGAGAAAGACTTGCAATGATAGTAAGTAGATTTGCAATGAGAGCAAATAGTCTTGCAGTGATAGCAAGGGCGCAGTGATAGTGTTGGGGATAGCAGTTGTGGAATTTCAGCGGGAGAAATTGAGGGAAAAATTTCTAGAGAAGAATATTCTTGGAGCTCTGCCAGTAAGAGGCAAGCAATTTATGTATCTCTTTAGTTGCTGAAGTTTAATAAATTCCTCATCTGTAGTAGTGGTTTTCCCTTCGAGGTTTTTCCACGAAAAATTTGTCCAAAAATATTGTGTTCATTATTGTGCATGTTTTCTTCTCTATTCCTGTGAGTTTATTAGTGAAGTTGCAGTTGTGTTATTTTTCAATATTTGCTATGAATTAAATTTCTGCAGTCAAATAATCTATATTAGATAGGAGATTAATAATCAGTAACTGCAATAGAATTTTCACACCAAGACCATATACTCTATCTATCTTTATTGTTTTAATTTAAAATTTAAAGTTAGATACTCATTGCTTTTATAATACTTGAGTTAATTTGTTTGATGATAATTATGCTCTTACTATTATATTATTTGAACACTTTAATATTTTGATTTTTATTATTACTAACTATATTTTCTTTTACGAATACATAAACAAATTTCTTTTAATAATTTACTATATTTAAGCCAAGAGACTTCCTACACTCACATAATGGAATGAAAAACCTTAGTACATTTTTATTTTGATGTTCAAATGACATGCAACTAGCGATAACATCTTGTTTACCTGCTTTATTACATTCAAAGATGTTTATACATAAAATCAAAAAAATAGAAAGATTGTTTTTATATCTAAATTTAAAATGAATATGAAATTTTATTTAATTCATTTGTATAGATAATCACTACAATTTAATTAATTATTTAAAAACTAAATAATATATTTTTTTATAAATTTTAGAAATTAGAATTTAATTTAATTTTAGAATGAAATTTAAGTTTTCAAGATATTGTGGTGATTTCTCTTGCAAACATATTAAATAGATTTAAACAAAAAAATTCCTATTTAAATTATTTTATGATTTTTTTAAATGCAATTTTAAGTATAATTTATTCTAAAATTATAATTAGTAATGTTGAATTATTTTTAAATGAATATTTAATTTTATTTAATTAATTAGTATAATTTAATTTATTATGTTAAAAACTAGATAATAAATATTTTAACAATAGGCACCTAAAAATGAAATGACATGCGGCTAATGATAAAAATCTTTCCAAATCATTTCATTTATAACGGTTGTTGTTTTTAAAGCCATTAAATCTTCCCAAATCACTCTCTACTTCCACCTAACCACACAAATCATCCTCTAAATAAAGAGATAAATTATTAGCAAAATAAAAGAAACATTGAACTTTGCCAAAAAAAATAATTGGACGACTAAGAGGTGTTGTAGATATACACAACTTCTACTTTAAAACTACTTTTATCTTTGATCAACCCATTATAAATGACTTCAAGACCTTTTCTATAGCATAGATATGCATAAGTTTCTCTTAAGTAATTATACTCCTTCATTGGCTTCCACTTGGAATGGTTGTGATGATGATAATAGTACTATGCTTATTATCTAAGATCTAGTGTGCAAATCCATCCCACCCTGAGGACATTCCTGATTTTCAAACCAATGCAATTGTTCTAAAGCTGGTAGACTATGTTCTAACAAACTATAACACTTTTCATTTAATGACAATTGATTATTTTTCACATTTTTTTCTTTTCTTTTCTTTGAAAAGTTTGGATTTGGGTTATGAGTTGTAGTAGTTGGGATACATATAGTTTGTTCTAATGGCCAAATTATTTGTGTAATTATGCATTAATATTGAACAATTGGTTTGGTTTTTTTGTTGGCTAGCATGTTGGACTTGTATTTCAGAAAGTGGTGGGAGCAAAAGTGGAAGGAACATCAAAAGAGGCTACCTATTATATCTTGATTCAAGTTTTGGATGCCAACAAGTTTGTGGATGTTTTTAGTGCTCAAATATTGTACGGAAGACACTTATCCTTGGGTTCAAATATCATCAAAAGAGGCTACCTATTATATCTTGATTCAAGTTTTGGATGACAACAAGTTTGTGGATGTTTTTAGTGCTCAAATATTGTACAGGGAAGACACTTATCCTTGGGTTCAAATATTCACCCCTTTGCTTGCACCTACACCTCTCTAATTCTAGGATATGCCTTTTGAAATTAACAAAGTATAGAATTTGTATAATCTTTAAAGTTTGGATGACTTTTAAAAATTGATTTATCAGATATGAATAATTGAATTCAACATATATTGAATAAGTGTATTCATTAAGGAGTTGCATGGTTGGTTCTACTTATAATGTTTTGCATGTCTCTACAATCTTTGTGTATTCATTATTATTCATTTCTCTTTTCACAAGTTCATTTTTTAATGGGCACCATTTCGACTCTTTTGCTTCTTATTATGCACTGTGTCCATGTAATAAAAAATAAGAATTTGATTGGAAAAAATAAATTGAAGTTCCAAAAAAAAAATTGTTTAATGTTTAGTTTAGCATAATATATAAAGTATTATGTCTATCGTTTATAAGAGATCAAATTTGTTGAATGCAAAACTCTCAATTGAAAAAAAATTCAACCTAAAATTTCTTTTTTGTATTGAGTAGATAAAAAAAAACTGTAAATCTAATATAAAACCTTTTTAAAAATAAATTAAAAAATAACATAAACTTACTTTATTTCTGTTTTCTTGCTATTAATCTTTCTATTTTTTTAGTTCATGCCGAACTATAGTCACTATCACACCTTAACTAGTTATTAATAATTCTCTTTTTAACTAATGAGAGCTCAAACATTTTTTCTATTTGAATTTTTTTTTATCTATTATCAATGTATATATGCCAATTATATAACAAAACATATTTCAAAATTCAGTTTTAATACACTCTCATTACTTCCATTACTTCTATTTCAAAATGAAATGATTATTTACATTTGCTACAATTAATTTTATATTTTAAATTAAATTCTATTTTAAGAAAAAAACATTTCTTTCACATATTTTTCAGGGCAATTTTTGGGCCACTGGCTGATTAGTGTGGTTACGGAAACGGAGTGAATCCAATCCACGTAACCATTGTAACTCTGATTTCACCACATTTACAGCGGGGTTAAAAACAGAATGAAAAAGGATCGGAGAACAAACTTTTAGCATTGTTAAGATCTCCAGAACTTAGACCAGCTTTGGTTGCAGGAACTGGCCTTGCGGTACTAAAATTTCCTTCCTCCTTATACTCTCTTCAGTTTCGCTGTTCTATTATATTTTGAGTTATCTTTGTTTTTTTCTTAATGTGAGATTTTTCACTGCTTTTGTTGGTAGGATTTTACAGTTTAATCAGCCCATATAACTAGCATTTTCCCCCGAGTTTATAAGAACCCTGGAAAATTTCAGCTTTTTATTTCTTAGGAATATTATAGTTTTATCAGTCCAGGTAGAGGGCATTGTTCCCCGATTTTACGGAGAACCCTGACGCAAAATTCTAGCTTTCTTTTCTTTCTTTGATGAGTAATTCTACATTTTTTATCAGTTCGAATACATAGTATTTTGGCTTTGAACGGAGTTGTTTTCTTGGGATTTTTCAGGTGAACAGGCAAGCCAAGTTGAAGCAATGCAAACTGGATACCCGCCGCGAGCAATGGTTGTCTCAAGGTATGCATAGTGAATGAAGATTCAGTGTTTTATTATTGTTTGCTAGATTGGTTGAACTGGAATTTAGAATGAGGGCTCTGTTAGAAAAAAAGGGGGAAATAGGTTTCTAAACTTGGCCATTTGAAATTGGTCTAGGCAAGAATAAGATAACTTGGCAGCAACACCACAATGAAAACGGCGGGAATAGTAAAGATAGTTGTGCCACTAATTCTTCAAGTACTAATTCCGGGGAAGGAAACAATAGTAGTACTCAAACAGAACAAGTAGAGATACTTCGGAGAAGTTTTTCGGACAATGATTCCAGAAGCTCAAAGGCTTCAATTGAAGAAGAGGAATATGAAAATGAGGGTTGCAGCGCAGAAGATATTAATAGCAAAAGTCAAGCTCCTGATAGCAGCCAAGAAGATGATGAAGAGAAGGATGATGGTAGTTCGGATGTCGAAGATGACTGGGAGGCAGCTGCGGATGCCCTAAATATAGGGCAGCCTCTGCCAAAACCTGTTAAGGAAGAAATCCAATCCATTTCTAACAATGCCTCTGATGACAGTAAATCCAAATTCTCTATTGAGGATGGGATTCTAAAACCTTAGTATAAGATCAAGTTCACAAGTGCTGGAAACAAATCTCTCCGTAGTGTTAGTGGTAGGGCTTGGAGGCCTGATGACGCATCTCGACCTAATACATTGCCCAAGCTTACCAAGCTTCACAGTTTCCCATCACTGTCATGCCGTCCTTTGTGTTGGAGTAGTACATGCAATGGTAATCAGTTCCAGTGCCCCTGTGTCATCAGTTCCAGTGCCCCTGTCTTGCCCTATTTGCTATGAGGATTTGGATGTCACAGACTTCAATTTTGTTCCCTGTAATTGTGGATTCTGTCTCTGCTTGTTCTGCCACAAGAGAATCCTCGAGCAAGATGGGCGATGCTCGCGATGCAGGAAGCGATATAGTGTTAATGATACGAGTGCCAAAGTGGCAATTGTAAGGTTGCCTCGTTTCTGTAGCATGAGATTAAAAGTCTACGAAAGGACACTAGCACAACTTTATGTCGTATTTTGTGATCATCCATCCTTTGTATAGAACTTTAGTATATACTATATATATCTTACACGTATAAGGAAGTCATAAGAAGAGGGCGTGGATGTATGATCATTCGCCGCTTGTGAATAGAAGGGTGATGTCAGAGTCGAGAATGTTACAGGTGCTGGCTAATTAATTTCCTTAAAATTTGCGTCATGTTAGCTATGTTAGTGATTTTGGGGTTTCACCATTGCTTGAAATGAAATGAAAATGAAATGAAATATTTTAATGACGTCCACGAGGCCAAAGAAGCCTATGGGACCCAAGATCAGCACCGGAACAACCCACAGCACAGCCCTAGACACAATGGAGGCGCCGTTCGAGATCAACCCTTCGAGAGTGAATTTTGATGATGAAGTTTGCAATTTTGTCGAGTCTTGAATCTTCAAACAAGGTATTTAAATTGTCAACCTGCACCGCATCCCCATAGCTTGGATTTCATTAAGGTTTTATTGTCTCTTTGTTGCTAAGAGATACACTTTCATGTTCTAAATTTTCTGATATGATGAGGCTTAAGGAAATACATGTCATGTTTTGGTGTTCCAACGTTTTTGTTAATTGAGATGAAGGATGACATGACAAGTTTTATGGTTGCAACTTCTATGTTTGTTAAAATGAAGGAGGTCATGACAAGGATTTATGGTTTAACTTTTCTTTTAATTAGAATGAAGGGTGGCATTATAGGTATTGGAACACAAAATAATATTCTTGCACATGTTTTTTTTTTATTGAAGAAGACTATTATTAATAAAAAATAATAATAATACAAGTTACATCAAAATAACAGCACAATTGCTGTTAAAACCAGCAGACCAACAGATTGGCTGAGCAACAACAACAATTACATCAGGTAGCAGATAACCAGCAGCCCAACAGATTGGCTGTGTTAAAAACAAGAATTATAGCAGCACAATTGTTGTAATTACCAGCTAACATCATACTCATACGCCCAACAGTTAGGCTGTTTTTAAAATAGCAATTTATAGCAGCTAATGAAAATAAAACAACATTTTAGTGTCGCTGTAAATAATCTGCTACAACCCTACTGAGTCCAGTGAAGCATTGTCAGCAATCCACCATGAAAAAGCACATAATCAGTGAGTATTTGATATACACAGCACAATCTTATTTTCCTCCAAACCTGCCTGTCCACAAGAAATATAAACAACTTATGTTCCCCAATCATTATTGGAGTTTAAATGCTTCATACATTACTTCTCAGCATTCCGCAACAACTTGTGTCGGTCACAGAAAGCCAACTTCAAGTACAGACACTTGTTGCACCAAGAAAGGTAGGCTTAATTTTTTCTTGGATCTGGGTCAAGAGCTGCTTTACTTGGACCAAAAGGGCGGGAGAAGTACTTCCCCTCTTTCTCAAGAAAATGTCTATGCTCATAACAAGGGTATGCAAGTTGTAATAGATGTCAAAAATTACAACCTCAAGAGGAAAAAAGGCATGAGCCAAGGCAACTTGGCATCGAAATCTCCATATGTGTTTTATTATGATAAGTCGACTTGAGTTGGTTAACAAGTTGTGCTTGGAGGAGAGCCCGAGAAGCGCTGATTTCCATGACCATGCGAAATGAAACAGAGCTGGCAAGGAAGTGAATAGGGCAGTCCAAAGCTTTTTAACTTGAGGACAAAACCATAAACAGTGTTTCAAAGTTTCAGGCATGCCACAAAATGGGCAAAAGGGAGGTGGACGAAGGAATTTGAGGCGGGTTCCAACCGGGAGTTTGGCATGAAGAAGCTTCCAAGCGGTGAATTGTGATTGTGCATCTGCTTTTGATTGCCAAATTCGGAGGCTGAGCATGTTCCACTTTGGTCTATTGAGGTGACAACGCCAAATAGAGCTAAGTATGCTTGATAGGGGCATGGTAGGGATGAGCTGTTTATAAATGGCCTTAAGAGGAAAAGTTTTGATGCAGCTCCCATTCGGCCACCTCCAGTCTTTGAAGAAGCTTGAATGACAACAAGTAGACATGAGGATGGTAAGGTTAGGGGGCACCATATTTTGAATTTCCAACACTGTGGCTTTATCTTTAGCATTTAAATTAAAGTTGATTCAAAATTGATGCCAGGATTTCCATGAGAAGCCGGTAGGATCCCATAAGTCATTGAACACTTGGATACCTCTTTTGTATAGACGTTTAGCTTTCAGTCTAGGAATCAAGGCAAGAGGTAGTCTATTATCCTGAATCAGGCGATTCCACCAAATTGAGGAAGAGGCAAAACTGAGGCCATGACTAAAAGATTTTATCAAACCATGATAGCTGTTGCGAGACTATTTGCCATGCTTTCCAAATGCAATTTAGGGGGGCTGATCCATGAAGTTTGAAGTAGTGAGCTAAGAGGATCTTGTCATTCCATTGAATAGAGCTCCAAGCTTTACCTGAGGTAGCTGTTTGAATACGAAATCTAATCAACGATTTCCAAGGAGCATTACCATCTAAAGCTCAACCTATCCATTTGGCTGACAGACAGATTCCTTGAATGTATGGATCAATGATGCCCAACCCACCCTTCTCTTTAGGGAGAATACAATGAGACCAAGAGGTAGCAGGTCTACCCTTTTTATTTCCCCATTTTGACCAAATAAAATTGCGAATTAGCTGAGTGAGTTGGTTGTAGCAAGCTTTGGAGGGTAGCCAGCAAGAGGTGGTATAAACATGACAGGCCAACAAGATTTTATTAGCTACCTGAATACGCCCAACCATTGAGAGAAAACGATTATTCCAGGCCAACAATTTGGATTTGAATTTATTGAGGAACCATCTCCACATATCCTTCAAGGAAACTCCTAGCCCAAAAGGAATACCAAGATATCGAGATATGGTGCCATGCTTAATTTCTTTCCATTCGTTTGGAATCCATGGGGGATGGGGATTGGGTTGTGTCATCCAGAATTCAGTGTTATGCATGGCTAGCTTAGATCCAGAGGCGCTGCAATAAAAATTAAGGATATCCAGCAGAATATTAATGTCTTCAGCAGAATTTTGAACAAATATCATGCTATCATCAGCGAAATGGGAATTGAGCACCATTCCTTTATCAGGGAGAGATATGCCATGGATGAGTGAATTAGATTGAGCATGCTGGAGGAGGTAGTTGAGAGCATCAGCAGTGAGAACATAAAGAAAAGGGGCTAAAGGACAACCTTGACGAATGGATTTTTGAAGGGGGAATTGAGGGGAGAGGGCACCGTTAATGACCAATCTTGCATTAGCATCCATGAACAACATTCGAACATGAGCACAAAAGTTAGGGCCAAATCCCAGCCATCGAAGCATGTTGAGGATGAAAGGCCATCTCATACGATCATAAGCCTTGTCAAAATCAAGTTTGAGGATCAACACATCTTGTGCGGTTTGTTGAGCCCATTATGAAGATTCCCAAGCCAAGATTAGGTTATCTAGTATAAATCTACCCCCTAAAAAACTAGTTTGCTCAGGTCTAACAATTTCTTGTGTGATGGGTTTGATTCTTTTTGCCAAGGCTTTAGCTATTATCTTATAAGAGGTATTGAGTAATGTGATGGGGCGTCAACCGTTCACTGAATCTTCTTGTTTCCCTTTCAGAATGAGCTTAATAAGGCCTTGATTAATGATCACACCCAAAGAGCCAGTTTCTATACCTTCCAAATAAACATTGTAGAAATCTTCTCTAATATGAGGCCAAAGAGCGCGGTAAAACTCCACCGGAAGGCCATCTAAACCATGACTCTTCTTTAAGGCCAGATTGTACATGGCATCATCAATCTCTGCCAAGGAGAGGTTGCGATCAAGACATTTACTATAATCATGCTGGATTTTTTGAGGAATAAAATCAGCAAGAACATCTTCCAAGATGGGGATTAAGGGGTCTTTAATGGAGTCGTCAGTAAATAATTGTTTATAATGCTCAAAGAAGATATTCATGATCTTATCTTGAGTGGTCTGCAGCTCACCATCCTCAGTTTTGATGACATAAATGTGCTCTTTTTTGTGCTTATGTTGCAGAAATTGAAAGAAGAACTTGGTGCTCTTATCCCCATCTTTAAGCCATTGTAACCTAGCCCTCAACTGAGCACCTTTTCCCTTGTATGCATCAAATTTTCGAAGAAGATTTTCATAATTAGCAATTGCACGTTGCAAGGGGATGCTAAGAGGGTTGTTGTCCAAACATTTTCTGTCTTGAACCAGCTACCCTTTAATAGATTTTTCAGCTCTTCGACGTTTAGCTGCCTCTCTCCTACCAAAATCCTGGAGAAACTGGGTACATCGGGAGATAGTTCTTTCCCACCAGCTTATCCAACTATCATCTTGGGATTTAGGCTCAGCCCGCCAGATAGCAAGAAGACCATCAATACAAGCTTGATTTTGAAGATGAGATATGTTTAATTTGTAAGGTAAATCCTTGGTGGGGGAAGCAACCCCAATTAAGGATAAAGTTGTGAAAATGGGGAGATGATCCGAGAGTGTGGCTGTTAAATCAAGATGGACTATATAGCCTGAATTAGATTGAAGGATAGGCAGATTGGGTGAGATATAAAATCTATCCAAACGACACATTTTTCGAAGGCATCCTTCCCGACAATTGTTCCAAGTGAACCAATGAGGTCTATGAGAGTCCCTTTTACCCAAAATGGGATCATGTACACCAAGTGAGTTACGAGCAAGAGTCCAAGCTTCAAACTCGAGCTGAGGCAATCTAGGAGGGCAGTCCCAACTACGATCAGCAGCGTGCTCGACCATATTGAAGTCTCCCCCAAGAACCCACTCAGCAGTAGGTAAATTTATGTGAAGCCAATCCCATAAGGCAACTCTCTTTGGTGAAGAGTTGGGGGCATATTGGGAACAAAAACCAACTAAGTTATTTTGAACAAGGGTGGTAGCCCACACACAACAGTTATTAGGATCAGATCTGAAAGCTACAAGTGACTTGGCCAACCATGGAGCAAGACCCAACACAGCACCTCCAGAACCCTCAGGATGGTTGGTATGAAAGAAACGGGCTTCATTCCAAATAGAGGCCAATGTAACATCAAGACGAGATTGGCTTACTTTCACTTCTTGCAACATTAGGACATCAGTTCGGCTGTTTAAGACTGACTGTTTAACCTGATATTTGCGAGATGGGATTGTCAATCCCCTCACATTCCATGATTGAATATGGCAATTCATTGAGAGTCGGGAATTTCCTCATCTGAGAGGAGAGTGTTAAACTGATTGGAATCTAATAGTGCATGTGGGTCTAGGGAGCGTTCTACAGGGAGTCGCTCTCTAGAGGACGATCTAGAGCGTGATCTCAAAGGGCTTGAAGGGGGCGTTCTCATAGGACTATCAGGCTGGGAGGGAGCAGTCACAGGGCTACCAGGGTGATTTTGTACAGTCAAAGAGGGCTGAGAAGGCTCAGAAGAGTGTTGAGCGCTGGAAGGGGAGGGCATGGCTAGCTCTTTTCTTTTTTTAGGAAGCCTTCTCTTAGCTTTAAGGACATCCTTGAACGAAGCAAGACCAGGAGATGAAGGAGGCTGCGAAGGGACTTCAGGGTTAGATGGGGCAGTAACTTGATTAGGATTTGAGGAGGGGGGCTGAGGATGGAAAGAAGGGGGGCTGTAGCAGGGGCAGCAACAGAAGGGAGTGTTGGATCAGAAATAGGGGCTTGCGGGGGACGTGGTTTACGGTGAGGACAATCTCTAATAAGATGCCCCTCTTTCCGACAATAAAAGCAGGCATTAGGCTTGTTAAGGTAGATGATCCGCTGAGAGAACTCAAAACCCGAGCCTATCAACTGGATGGAATCAGGGAGAGGCTAGTTTAAGTCCATTTCGATACAAACTCTTGGGTGCACTTTCAGGCTGGCCCATTTATCAGAGTTAGATTTACACCAGAGGACCCTTCCCAGTTGAGAAGCTATTTTATGCAATGATGGACGGAAAGCAAGGTTAAGAAGGGGGAATTCCACCCACATTGGATATTTAGACTTAGAAATCCCTTCTGGATGAAAGTCAATATCCCATGCTTGAAGGTAACAGGTTTGTCCACAGATTATCCAGGAACCGTAGTGGAGGGCTGCTCTAGCATGATCGGGGTCCATGAAAGTACAGGCTACATAACCTCTCCCTAAGCCCCTGAAAGATTCTATAACCCACCCTTTTTGTTCCTAGTTTGTGCGGGTCCATTTGAAGAATTCTTGTTTTGTTAGGATGCCCTTTAAAAAAATAGAATAATTGACCTTGCTCTGTAATCTTCAATAACGTCAAGAATATCATCAGAGAATTCGAAGGTAATCGATTTACCTCCAACACTATCTCGAGATTGGGGAGTTTGGTTGCTGGGTGCTTCAGGTCACGTTTCATTCGGATGTTGTTCTTTGGATAGCTCGAGATTCACACCGTGGGCCTCAGAAGCACGTGATTGCAAGGCTGGAGAATTGACTGGCTGAGAATCCGAACAGGGGCGAGCGTGGGAAGATTCCTGAGGAGCAGTGGCTTTGGAGTCTTCCGGCAATCCTTTTTCCCTCACTTTTTTCTTCATTGCTGATCCACGTGGATTCAAAGCAGACTGGGACCCAGCAACAGCAGCTCTGGGCGCAGAAGAATCTGAAGTTTTAGCCGTAGCTGTTGCTAAATGAGTATGCAAGAAAACAACATGGTAAAAAAAATGTATTTTTTCATTTTGTTCTTTTGACAGAAGTTCATAAGTTAATATTGGTTATTTCATTTTGAGCTATATTTAATACAATTTAATGAAATAGGCAATTGTGCTTGTGCAAATCATTTTGGAAAGACCTTCACTGTGCCTAGTGGTTGATCTCTCTTCCGTTAACATCGATGGACAAGATATGCACCAAATATGTACATCCAAGGTTTACAATATATAGTCAATTTATTGACCATGATCTAGTTGTCACCTCTGCTTCTTTGGTCTCTAAATTCATGTTCACAAATTTGTCACACAATGTCTTTACATTAGTCATTAGTCTTGTGGAGATTCTCCTTGTATCTAAATTCTTTTCTTCTCTAAGGTGTCAATTTGGGTGGGCTTTTCAAAAGAAACACCCTCATGTGGGATTCTCAGATACATATGGAAGTGCTTTGGTTGAAGATAAATGATGATTTTGAAGAGGTTCTAATGTCTATTCATATCCCACCATCATTGCATCTCATAGCTCCAAAGAACAAACACCCTGTTTTCCTTGAATTTTTATTCATTTATAATGTGTATATTTTGCCTGCTTGTATTAAAGGTTTTCTCTAGCCCTACTTGATATAATTAATTTTTTATTGATTTATAACTATAATTTTAGTTTTTGCATAGTGTAGTCACTATTTCAAGTGTTATATCATGTTTCGTGTTATGCTATGCATCTTCTCCTAATGTTATGAAATCCTTGCAGTTCGATCTACATTGGTGGCTCTTATTGCATTCATGCCAACAAAACCTGAGGGAGTTATTGGGTCACTTGATTACAATAGGGAAGAAAGGAGTACTCTTGCCATCAAGTCCCAGGTTCATCCACCAAAGTTTGGGAACAAAAACCGATAGAAACTAATTAATGAGGTTTGTTTTAATGTTGTTTTGAATTTAACATTTGAGCTTAATTACATGTTTTTGCAATTCATGTTTATGGATTTGCATATAATTTATTACAACCTCTACTTCTTTGTTCTAATGGCATAACTATTTTTTTGCATTATAGATTCATAAATATATGTTGAAAAAGGTGACTCTCACACCTAAACTTAGTCTTGTGACAGGCAACCAAGATGCATCACAACCTGTAACACCTGAGGTTGAAGATTAGGAAAATATAATTATAGTGACATCTGTAGAAAATTTACAAGTACAAGAGATGCACATGAATCAAAGAAACAACAGTCAAAGAACATTTTTACATCAGATCCCTTGAATTTTTGACCTGCTTTATTACAGTCACACTTCTATAGCAAACAATCCCAATGATTCAGGGGAGAGACTTGAACCATGTCGTTGTCATGATCATGCTCTAGTATTAACACTCAGTTACACACTGTACGAATATCAAACAAAATTGGTTGATCACCTCCTTGAGATGCAGTTTCATTGATTAATTGATTATTTATTTGTTCTATCAACATTGTTGATAAAACTTATCAAACACAACATATTAAAACATAACTATTCTATAACTTTTTGGAGGAACTTCGTTGCCCTGTAGCTCTTGTTATAATAAGTAACATTCTATATTGTTAATCCCATTTTTTTTTACCATGCCACCTATTAAAAATAAGATTAAAATTGCTTTGTGTCCTATTTTATAAGTAAACATTATTAATATTGTATTTTGAATATGATTAACATTTTAAGATGGGAAAATTTGCCCAAATGTTTCACATTTACAACAAGTATCGTAGTTATTTAATTTTAATAACAATCAATAGTGTTAACAAAGTTATAATTATTTTTTTAATAATTATATGATAATTTTATAATATTGTAAAAAATGATTGCATAATTTTAAATTTCTTTCCACTTAAAATTATAATTGATTTTTTAAAATTGAACATTCAAATTATAAAATTTATATTTTTATTTTAATATAAAAATAATAATGATATTAATAATATATATACTACAACAACAACATATGTTGAAAGCCCATGCTTAAACTCCTCACTAATGCCAATTTACTAAAAATTTGGCATAAGTAGTTGTTTTTTATATATTAATATTTAATATATGTATGCTAGTTTTAATAGTATGAAAAATCAAATATAAAATTGAAATAATATAAAAATTAAGTGTCACATAATGACAAGTAAATACCTTCATAATATTGTAATAAAAATATTTGTTATGACAGATAAATACATCATAACTTTAATAAATGCTACGAGTACTAATAACTTTAATAAAAATATCCCATAATCCTTAACTATCAATTTGTCTTATAATCCTTCCTCTGCGACCCCACTCCGAAGGTAAAACAAATCTCCCACGATTAGAGATTTCTATCCCCTCCGTAAAACTTAAAAAGTAAAAACAAATAAATCTATTATAAAAAATTAAAACTTACCATTCCCGTTCCTTCAACAAAATTCATCGGTGACGATTCTTTTCCACATGTCAGCCTGCAAATGGCTGAAAATATCCAACTATTTCTTGCAGCCAATAAAACGAAGCGTCATTCTTGCCTGGAGTCGGTAATCGGGCTCGTATGAACTAAAGTCAATGCCACCCAATTTAAAAAACCTATAAAATAACGGCTTTGAAAGTTAAGGATTTAAAAAATTTATGGAACTTTAATTCTTAATTGTCTCTGCAAAATCTTCCGGACTCCGAGAGATTTAGGAAGGCGATATATACACAGACTCGCAGGTATATAGATACAGTTTCACAAACCCTAGTAGCATTGGCAGCCATGGGGTCGAGAAAACTCGTGATCTTTTCGTTCGTGATGCTCTTGCTCATCTGCACATTCCAGCGGCTGCATTGTGCAGAAAGCCCCGTTAAAAAGGAATCGGATTCCGATGAGATCGATGAGTATGAGTTTCTGGACGATGAAGACGAAAAAATTTCGAGCAAAATTCCTGACAACCCCGAAGAAGAAGCCGAAGAGGAGTTTGAAAACTTTGGAAGTTTCGACGACGAAGATGAGAGTAGCTATGCAATGCCGGCCGTTGACGAAAAGGATGTGGTGGTGTTAAAGGAGGGGAATTTCACCGATTTTATCACTAAAAATCGTTTTGTTATGGTCGAATTTTATGCGCCTTGGTGCGGACATTGCCAAGCCTTGGCTCCCGAGTATGCAGCGGCTGCGACGGATTTGAAAGGAGAAGTTGCTCTGGCAAAAGTTGATGCTACGGAAGAAAACGATCTGGCGGAGAAGTATAGTGTGCAGGGGTTTCCTACAATATATTTCTTTGCCGATGGAGTTCACAAGCCGTATCCTGGTGAAAGAACAAAGTGAGAGATCTTAAGCCTTTTAAATTGCTGTAGAATCTCTGTTTTTAGGGTTTTCTGTTTTTTCAAAATGATAGTTATTTAGATCTTCTACATTTTATATAATTTCTTCAGTTTGTGTTATTTTCAAGGACTTCCCGAGAAATATGGTTTTCAATTTTTTCAAAGTGATAATTATTCAGATCTTCCACATTTTACGTGATTTCGGCAATTTGTATTTTTTTCAAGGATTAGTGACTAAGATTTCCAACTTCTGTGATCTAAATATTTTGAACTGAAGAACTTCTGGAGAATTGCCACACAAGATGTTTAGAGAATCGATGATTTTCCCAGTTTTTAAAGAAATAGTGACTAGAGAGTTCAAGGTACACAGTCTACAATTCTGTAATAACCCAGACAAACTGGCATTTTTTTTCCCTTTTTCTTTTCTTAATTCAACACTTTGAAATTTTGCTTAACACAGTCAGATAGTTTCACTAGCATGTTTAGATTTACCACGGCATCACACGCACTTTAAACATAAATAAATAAAAAACCCATATCTCATTCACCAATGGATTCCAGAAGATCGGAAAACTCAGTTTCAATGTTCAGAATTGCATTTACAGTTGCTGTTTGCAATTTTAGCTTTATCGTTTTCTTAAGGATCCAATTTTTGTAATGTAGCTGTAGGTTTTAGTCTTTTTAATTTGTTTGATAGATATGATTTCAGTGGCCAATATATGCCGATTGGTTATGTTTGTCAAATTTCTTCCAAAAGTATTTGCCATTTTATTTCAATTTTGGTCTCAATTATTAATTTATTACAAAACAATAATTTTTTAATTTTTAAGAATTTGATAAGTTATTCTGTGGAACGCATTATAAGTTTAAACCTAACAAAAGCTGAAATTTTCTTTTGGGATTATGACACACTGTAAGATATTAACAATTTAATATTGAAAAGATCCATCAAGGTTCCTAAACTTCTAAGTTCAAACCATGCGTGCTTTCTTAAAATTACATCCATTTTCCATACATTTATGGCCAATTGCTTAGGCTAATTTAATTTCTGTAGCCAGTGCTCTTGAGTTTTGTATTCTTATAATTATTAATTTGTGAAATAATTTGTCATTGAAATTCTAAATTTAGTATGAGTCATTTTCTACTTCAGAACCCTTAAATTATGTACAATTCATCATTTTTGGGAAATAATATCAGTTATTTCTTTGTACTTTGTATATCTTCAAATTGAGTTTTGTCAAAGATCTATTGAATAGTGTTGTTGTGTTGTACCTTTAGAATTTAATGAGGCTTCAATTCTGTATCTTTAGTTGTAAGTTCTCACCTAGGAAATGCCCAAAGTTGATCTTTCAGATCTCCTTTTCTCTTTTGTTTTCATGGGAATTCTATATTTAGTAAGTTCATTGTCTCGCTTGAGTTTCAGCTGGACCCAATAAATATTCGTCTATTGAAGTATTCGACTCTTTAATCTTTTTCACTATTTCAGATTTTTGTTTCTTAATTTGTATCGTAGGAGAATGGCATTTATCTTCTTGGAAAATATTACTACAGATGAACATGTACATTGGGTATTAGTCTATTAGGTTACATGTGAGTTTGCAGCCTTTGGTTATTTTTGTCAAATTTCTTCAAAACGCATTTTCCAGTTGAAATCAATTTTGGTCTCAATTATTACAAAACAATAATTTTTATGCTGTAGGAATTTGGCAATTTATTGTATGGAACACATAGAGGTGGAAGCTAAAAAAGCTGGAATTTTCTTTTTAGATTATGACCTACTGCAAGAAATTAATAGCTCAATATTGAAAAGATTCATCAAGGATTTCAAACTTCAAACTGTGTATGCTTTCATAAAAATTCCCCCATTTTTCTTACATTTATGGCCAATTGCTTAGGCTAATGCAATTCCTGTAGTCTGTGCCCTTGAGTTTTGCATTCTTATAATTATTTAGTATGGGCTATATTCTACTTTAGAACCCTTAGATTATCTACGATTCATCATTTTTTGGTAAATGATGATCTGTTATGTTTTTGCACTCTATACTCTGCAAAGTTTGTTTTGTCAAATATCTATTAATTAGTGTATTCATGTTGTAATTGTAGTTGTAAGTTCTTGCTTTGTTACATCTTTACTAACTTTACAAAATGCCTAAAGTTGATCTTTCAGACCTTATTTTCTATTTTGGCAAAGTGCTAGCTTTTCCATGGAATTTCTAAATCTAGTAAAATCGTTGTTTTGCTCGAGATTCCCATAGATTATGAAATCCCTTAAGTCTACCTTTCTGAAATTTCTGTCCTAATAACAGTGAAATACTTTTTTGTCACACAAGTCTAAACTTTAGCCATTTCTCAATCATTTTCTGCTTTAGAACCCTTATATTTAGAATAAAATATTAAATTTTTGTTTTTAAAAGAATATCATCTTATTACATCCTTTCTATATTTTTTGCCTTTTTTGTGTAACAGAAGCTCTAAACTTAAGCATATTGTAGGGTACAATTTGAATCTGTAGTTGTACATATTGGCTTTCATACATCTTCTCAAGTTTATAGCCAGTCATTTAGTCTTAAGAAATTCATGTAGTTTATTTACATTTTAGGGTTTGATGTGTGTATGGCTTATGAAATGATTTTTTTTATCTTAGAAGTTCTCAATAGTTTGTGAGACATTCTCTACTTTTTATATTTCTTTTGGGGATTGATGAACAGGTAGGTCTTTGCATTTCAATATCACTGATAAAATCTATGCGTTTTATAGCTTTATTATTTTCCTAAGGGTTTAATTTTGTGTCTATGGCTTCAGTATTACACTAAGTTTACGACATACCTGCTGTTGAGCCTTAAGATAGCCTTTTCTCATATTTTGTGATTTTTTTGTCAAATAATTTTCTAAAACATTCTTCTGTTGTAAAACCCTTAGAATCAGGTATCAGATATTTGATGTTTGGCTTTAAGAGTATTTCAACTCTTTAAGTTGTTTTCTGGATAAATTTGTCAGTGAAGGTATTTTTGGAAACCATTTTTTAATTAGAATGCTTACATTGGAAATTAGATCAGAGGCAAGTTTACAGCTAGTCACATATGCATTTGATCTATTGGGAGTTTCTGTTCCTGAATATTTTGAAATGATCTCTAGCTTTATGTTTTATCATTTAATGACATTTCTAGGATCGATCTGTCAGCATTAAGTGTTTCTGCTAAGTGGGAGGCAAAGTTTTAGTACATATCTAACTTACATGCCCATTTTCAGTGATACTTTCTACATCCATTGTTTTACATGTGACTAATCAGAAGTAGATTGGGATTTTGAACTGCAGAGAAGGAATTGTTAGCTGGATCAAGCGCAAAACTGGGCCAGCTGTCTTCAATCTCACCTCAACTCAAGATGCAGAAGCTCTAGTTGAACCAGAAAGTGCAGTTGCTATCGGTTTATTTGATTCTCTAGTGGTAAGCAGATGCCTTAATTCAAATTAAATTCAGGCCCAAGTATCAAATTCATTTTCTGTCATTCCTTTGTTCAATGTTTTCTTTCCTAATTAGAATAAATAAGGGCAGGTGTACTTTTTTTAACAAATATATGGGAAGGATCAACATTTTCTTTGCTTAAGTTTGAGGCTTTTATTCTATTTGGCTGGTGTCAAATCCCAAATCCTATCCAGTGCAACTAAATGTTGGAATTATGGTTTGGTTCACAACAAGTATGGATTCATGGTCCCCCTTGAGGAATCAAATGTTTCTCCCACACTTTGTGCAGCAGTTAACAATACTCTGTATCATCTAATCAAAAGCAATACCCTGTATCATTGCTTTGATGATCAATGTTCATCTGTTTCATTGCCAAGTGCTCTCCTAGTGTATTCTTGGGTGACTGATTACTAACCCATTGATGAAGACTAAGATAAATACTATTAATGGGTCCTTGAACACGTTTATTATTGATGAAGGTGTACTTCTAAATGTGAAGCCTCTTTACCATATTTGCATACATGATATTAAGTGACAATTGGAGAACAACTCTTTGGGAGGTTTAGTTAGCCATGTGGCATGCTCTTAAGGCAAATCTTTGTAAGAATGATGGATGGTATATTTTTAGACTTTACAAAACTTGCATCCATGCAAATTCTATAAATGTTTTTGGTCGTCATTTGTTGAACAAGTGAATGAGATCCAACTCTTTAATAGTCTATTTACTTTTTGCAGTGATACTTATATGCCCTTACAAAATTTCAAAGGAGGTAATGCGAGCAGGTTGAGAATAGCTAGAATATGATTTTGTGAATTAGTTGTATGCTCGATATTCTCATTTGTATTTCTAGTTGAAGCACAAGTCACTTTAATAATGGACAAGCAGAATTTCTTTCTACCTTCCTGGATTTTCTCTGATACCAATGTTCTAAATTTGCCATTTGTAAACAGTTTAAGTTTCATCAACCTTCTATTGCAAAATTTTGTATGGCATGGACTTTTGGCCTTGACTCTATAGATTAAGGTCCCTGTGAGTTGAGATCAGATGTGCTTGTGGTCTAGTCTCTGTTCTGTAGCTTTCTTTTAAGAGGGTAGTTCTAAGATTAGATTGTTTTTAGTGTGTCAATATCTGTGGATTTTCTGGATAAGACTGCATAAGAAAGTTTGAAGAAAGAAAACTCAAGTATATGGTTAGACTTGTTCTTTTACAAAAATATTGCTTGCAATAAAATCTCTTTGCCATGTTTTCATGCCTTTGTTAATCCCTCTTCTGATAGTAAGGACAACTGGGAATGCATTCCAAAGTTTTGCTATATTCTTCTCAATTCAGACTGGTCAAGTTACTAATATGAATTGTAGCTTCTTGACACCTGATTCAATATGATTACATTCTGCAGGGCCCTGCAAATGAAGAGTTTGCAGCAGCTGCAAGGCTAGAAGATGATGTGCTCTTTTATCAAACGACAAGTGAAAGTGCGGCTGCTATTCTCAACATTGACCCAAAAGCAAAGCGCCCAGCACTGGTACTGCTGAAGAAGCAACCAGAAAAAGTGTCACATTTTGGTGAGTAATTGGTCCATAATACTTTACATGCAAATAAAAATGTGAGGACCTTTTTCCCCCAAGAAGCTAATGCTCAAAACAGTAGAGGGAGAGGCACCAGAAAGATGCAAATATTTATTTAGCTAAATGATCCTCTAAAAGACTAGAAAAATAGAGAATGTATAAAGGGAAGATACCTGCTCTTGTTTGAAAGAATAAATAAAATCTACGAAGATTCTTTAAAGCAGTGTATTCCTAATTTTGACATGTAGAATGGAGATCTATTTTCCTGGTTACTAGTTATAATTATTTACACTGACTAAATTTATTGGTTTTGTCTGCTTACTTAAGAAACTAGTTACAACTGTTTACATAGAGTGCCCATTTGATCCGTTTTCTTTTTAACTCTCATATTGCATCTTGTGCAGATGGAAACTTTGAGAAAGGCGCCATATCTGAATTCATCTTTGCAAACAAGCTCCCTCTAGTGACAACCTTCTCCAGAGAAAGTGCTTCTTTGATATTTGAGAGTCCTGTAAAGAAACAAGTAATGACTCAAGATTGCACTGAGATTTTTTTGTGAGACTTTGTGTGTTTGCCTTAAAATTAAAATTCAAAAGAGCCATTTTGTTTGGTTATTTTTTTGGGCAAATTGTTGTGCATTACAAAGTTCTGAATAAGTGTTGATGGAAAGTTGCACTGATTTTTCTTATTTTTGCAGATCCTATTATTTGTGCATGGAAAGGATGTTGAAAAGACCATCCCAATTTTTCAAGAGGCTGCAAAACTTTTTAAGGGGAAGGTACTATTTGCACTTTCTTTCTAGTACTATGCACTCAACTCTGTCATTTCAATCTTTTCTATCACATGCCTAGCACAAGCCATCATAAGAGCTTAAATTAGGGAACTGATTCTTGAACTCTCCTCACTTTTTGCTAGCCATGAATTGCACTGAAAGCTTTCTTGCAATAATTGCTTTTGATGCTCTACAAGTGTTAGGGCTGCATTACCATTTAAAATTTGCAATTCATTTGGAATTTGATTCATGCTGTTAAGTTTGAGGTTCCTTGATAAATTAAGATGGTGTCTATAATTTTTTTTTCTGGTTACATATTTTGCTAGATTATCTTTGTCCATGTTGACTGTGATAATGAAGATGTTGGGAAACCAATTAAGGACTACTTTGGCGTAACAGAAGAAGAACCAAAGGTGGATAATTTTTTTTTGCTTTAATTGTTTTCTGGTTTATGTTTGTTGGATATTTCATAGTGGTGTTACTTGAATTTGAATATTTTTTGGATCTGGGCATTTTCACTTGTAAGAATTGAAGATTAATTACCATAAAATTGTTTGAAGGTAATGGCATATACTGCATCTGAGGAGTCCAAGAAGTACCTGCTTGAAGATGAAATAAATCTGAGCACTCTCAAGGTATGCCTCATTTTCTTTTGCATCCTGTTTATTTTGAAGTTTATACTTTTATATTAAGAAATTGACTGTCTTTGTAGAGTTGCATCTGAATAGAGTTTCTTCTATGGCGTGTATGTAAAATAACTTCCATCCTCAAAAAAATTTCTGAAACAGCAGCAATGCATTGACAACTCATTGTGCACATATTACTTGTTAAAAGTTAAATTTTAGTTATATGCAACATCATTTAATTATAAAATACGTGTTTGAAAACTTTTAAATTACAGTTTTATGTCCTTCAGGAGAGTGTATTTCTAGAAGCAATTAATTAATTATAATCTGTAAAAAGCTATTTAGAGATAGAAACTCAATTCGTACTGCATGAGTGATTTTTAGAAAGAAAAGGTTTGGATGGTTTCTGGAAACTAAAGTTGTATCCTATGGAGGATTTAAGATCTATTGTTTATTTTCAAAATGCATCACCAGTGGCATAGGATGTACTTTGTAACTGCCCTAGAAAACGAGAATCGAGGATACTTGAGAAATGTCTTTGACATAACCCCATACCCTCACAGATGACAGATAATTGATATACCTGTGTAGCAGGGGATTAAAGAAGGATGTGAGACTGTTCTCTATAATGGTTACTTTAGAACATTAAAGGCAAATCCTCTTGTGTTAGTATAAATACTACTCAACCCAGTTCATTGCAATCTGAAACTGGAGGGCGTGATAGGAAGGTTAGGGTCTTCTGGTTTTCCAGGGCTAATGATGTCCATGTAGGGAAAAATTGTAAATGTTAAAAATGTAATTTTGAGACGCTAAACAAGAGCTTGCATCTTTTTACAGCAATTCCTTCTCTACATTGCTTATTCTTCTTTTTCAATGAGATGTCAAGGATTCCATGACTTTGGGTGCTCCATATATTCCATACCAACTGAGCAGTATGAAAGCATGAGGGTGCATTTCCTAGGGTTCCAGGATGTGTTTTCTGTGTTACCTGCATTTGAAGGACACGGATTGAGTTGGAAACACTTATCTGACTATAAACACATGCAAACAGTAAAATCTTAAGGATGCTACGGGCATGGTAATCCCATTTCGTGATGTTTGTTGTTCTTTATCTGGCATAACTGACAATTTTGGATCTTCATTGAAGATGAGAGTGCATCTGGGGAGAGTGATAATAATGATGGCTGTTGAAGCACAAACATAATCGCGGAAAACATGAAGAATCAGTTCAAGCCATGTGATATATCATTGGCAATTGCATTTCTTTTTTCCTTCTATTAGACATTTAGTGAGTTGTTCTAGAAAACCCATCCTAGCTCATCTTTAGATTATTAGCTAGTGGATAGCTAGTGGGCTGCTTAGTGGGCAGCTCATCTTTAGTTTATTAGCTAGTGGATAGCTAGTGGGCGCTTAGTGGGCAGCTCATCTTTAGTTTATTAGTTAGTGGATAGTTAGTGGTGGTAGTGGGTCTTGTAGATAGTGGCTACAGTATTTCTACCTTATATATATATTAATGCTTTCCTTTGATAATGGCAATCAGCCAATTCTTTTCTGAACACAGATTGCGAATTTCTTCAAGGGCAGATTTAGTAATTCAAGGAATTACAGATCATTATCTGTCATCGCATCTGGTGTAGGTGCTGAATATTGGCCTTGTGGGCAGCTCATCTTTAGTTTATTAGTTAGTGGATAGTTAGTGGTGGTAGTGGGTCTTGTAGATAGTGGCTACAGTATTTCTACCTTATATATATATTAATGTTTTCCTTTGATAATGGCAATCAGCCAATTCTTTTCTGAACACAGATTGCGAATTTCTTCAAGGGCAGATTTAGTAATTCAAGGAAGTACAGATCATTATCTGTCATTGCATCTGGTGTAGGTGCTGAATATTGGCCTTGTGATTGGCCTCATTGTAAAGAGATTTGTTGCTGGGTTTTTCTCCCTCAAGTGGAGGGTTTTCCCAGGGTATCTGCTGTGTTATTGTGACTGATTTGAATTTATTTCTGTGCATACAATCTGATCATTAAAATTTAACAATTAGATTGTATGCACAGAAATAAATTCAAATCAGTCACAATAACACAGCAGATACCCTGGGAAAACCCTCCACTTGAGGGAGAAAAACCCAGCAACAAAGATCTTCTCTTATATATAAATAATGGCAAAAAATCTCTTTACAATGAGGCCAATCACAAGGCCAATATTCAGCACCTACACCAGATGCAATGACAGATAATGATCTGTACTTAGTTGAATTACTAAATCTGCCCTTGAAGAAATTCGCAATCTGTGTTCAGAAAAGAATTGGCTGATTTGAATTTATTTCTGTGCATACAATCTGATCATTAAAATTTAACAATTCATATATGTCAAACTATCTGCAGCTTCCCCAGTTCCATGAAACTTAACGGAGCCTTTGTTGAAACTTGATTGTAAGTAACTTTATCATCCTTAAAATGGAGCGGCATGTGGCAGTGCGGGGATTGTTATGATGGCAAGAGCTACACCTAAAATAGTAAAATCAAATGTGTCACCATAAAGGATTTTTTTGGGAGATTTCAACTACAAATCTACGTATCGTCGTATATGTTTGTGATTCTTTTTTGAGCTACTTTTATATGTCTAAGTTCTAAGCATTGAGTAATCAGAAGACGGTCTGCTGCTTCTTTGAAAATGTTATCTATCTTTATAAAAACTTAGATGATTATTTTACAAAGTTGTGAATGGGAAAACTGTACATGAGACTATTCTTTTATCTTTTCTTTCTTTCCTGTACTCTTTGAGAAAGCAACGCTGATATTTTTCTCTTGGTTAGGCTTTTGGAGAAGGTTTCTTGGAAGATAAGTTGAATCCTTTCTTGAAGTCTGATCCTGTACCTGAAAAGGTTTGTTGACTTCGTTATAAGTTATTTTCTATCTAGTTATTTAGGTTTAATTATTCAGCTTTTCATACCATGGATTGTTTTAATCTTTATCTATGATTTTGCATTTTGGTAGAATGATGGGGATGTGAAAATTGTTGTTGGCAAGAACTTCGATGAGATAGTACTGGATGAGTCAAAAGATGTTCTTCTGGAGGTAAGCTTTGTAATTCTTGTAAATTAGAAATTTGGAAGTTATTCACTACATTTTGGATGAAATGAATTTCTCCATTGTACTAACACATTTCACTCTTCATAGATTTATGCACCTTGGTGTGGACATTGCCAATCATTGGAGCCTATATATAATAAACTTGCAAAGCACCTTAGTGGGGTGGAATCTCTAGTGATAGCTAAGATGGATGGCACGACCAACGAGCATGCCCGGGCCAAGGTAGGCTATCAACAGTACTTGATCATGTTTATTTGTATTGGATGATTGTTCACAGTTTCACTCACTTGGGGTTGCCTGCCAATCAATGTGTTGTCTGACTTGGTCCTATGAAGTTTCATACTTTATTACTGTTAGTTTTTATAAAATATGAGATACCTGTCTGAACTTAATTTTTGTTTCTGGCAGTCTGACGGATTTCCAACAATTCTTTTCTATCCCGCAGGAAACAAGAGTTTTGATCCCGTGAGTCCACTTATAAATGCATTAATAATTATCTTTAGTTTTCCATTTTAGCATATATGAAACAATCATTTCCAACAATTTTTGTTTTAATGCTCAAACAGATTACAGTTGATACTGATCGAACTGTCAAAGCTTTATACAAATTTCTGAAGCAGAATGCAGCCATCCCATTCAAGTTGCCAAAGAAAAGCAACACTGAAAGTGCAGAGTCTGCCTCAGTTAGTGAAGTCAAAAATGCTGCCGACCAACCTAAAGATGAGCTATAACTCAATCTATCAGTATTTAATAATTTATTGACACAAGTATTCCGACAAAGTGACTCCTTCAACCCTGAAATGCTGTTTCATTTGGGTATAGATTGAAGCAAAATTACCCAGTACATTGAACCAAAAGCCACTGATTTGCCACTAAGTTTTGAAGAAGATACTGCTCTAGAAAAGTTTCTAGGGCACCATTTTCCATGGGAGTTTCCCAAAGTTTATGTTATAATTGCAATGAGCCAAACTTAAAGTTTTTGAATTAATAAACTACTTAGAAGCCAATCAAGTGCAACTTAATATATTACAAAATAAAAAAGAGATTTTGACGTGAGAGTTGATGTAACTTTGAAGTTTTACTACAGTATCTTCAATACCAGATAGTGTAGATAAATTATTCAGATCTCAGTGGGTGGATGCACATCTGAGGATTTGGCCATTTGTTTGAATGCCCATAATCTGCCCAAATAGTACACATACATCATTGGTTGTGGATGTTATGAATATCTGGGTCATGCCTCACATCTTTTAATAGATTTCTTGTCTTTTAGCTTTGAATTATAGCCAGAGATGATTTGGTTTTAAAGTTTATTTTATTAATTTCCATTTTTTTCAATAAAAAAGTTATATGCAGCAAGGAGTTCTGCAATGGACTATGTTTTTAATTGGAAACAAAATATCTGCAGTATAGGAGATTACCTTCTTTGGGCTTCCTGTCAATATCATGTTTGAGTGTGTCCAAATATCCTTGGCTTGTCTGTAATGTGGCTATTTCACAATGGTCTCTGTTATCAAATCCAAGTTTTTAAGTACATTGTTTAGAGAGTATTCTGAATTATCTGACCAATAGGCTGAAGTGTGTGCCATGCGTAACTCTACATGATGGAAACAAGAAACAAAACAATGTTCAAAGGGAGATTCTGTTCAAGACTTACTGTACATGTTATATTTTGAGAAATTATTTCATGGGGGATCCGGAACATCATTACTTATAGAAATGGCAATTATGTAGCTAAACAAATCCTAGTCATCAACCAATATCAATTTGAAAATAAATTACGAAGCCAACAAATCCTTAATATTGGATGTGAACAGAGTTATAAGAGTGGTTGATCTTGCAATATTTTGTTTAGTGTTTCTTTTGTTTAGCCAATGATTGGTTGATGCAGTGCTCTACACTTAACAATTTAGTTTTAGGAGCAATCCTTTATAAGATTTAGTGTTAGAATATGGATGATGAGCTTGATTTGTCTATATCAATTGGGTAAAATGATAAGATGGATGTTCCTACTAGGCCAATAACTAAGCACTTGGGGCTTTTGTACATTTGATTAGCAGCCAAATTGCATGAAATCTATGTACAATCTTAACCATGTTGTGCCTTACCGCTAACTAATGAAGTATGGTATTCTTGTTTCAAAAAGCAGATGTGTGAGGTAAGTGATATGCACTTGATTTAGTCCTTGAAGAATCAGTGTGAATACTTATGTATGCAACTTGACAGTATGATGCTCCTAGGATAAAAGCTATATATAGATTGGCATTATGTCATGTACCCTGCTGAAAATGTTTGAAGGGTGTTATACTGGGCAATCCTTAATGTCTGAAAGGCATACAAGTGAACGTTGTCTAGATGTGTATATTAAGAGAAACACCCTAGGTTGGCAATGCAATCAAAATTTCCTTGTTGGATAGTTGGTCACACAATTGCTAGAATCAATTAGTTTAAATTTGGACAAGTTGTGTTAGGCAAGGCATTGGTTTTACTTGATCTGATTGGCTCGTGGAATGGCCCATGTTTCTGGAAGAAAGGCTTGATGCATTTGTTGTTTCTAATGTGATGAAGGGATTTCGCTATGGTGGGTGGCATTTATATTGCACACAAACATAATTAATGGGAATTACCATGTGGAGGGTGTAGTGATTGGTTATATAAGGCTTTTTGAATTGTGTTCAAGATTATAACTACTTGATGGAACATTTGACACCTAAACGAAAAAAACTCTAGCATATTACGTTGTATATTAAGAGAACCACACTAGGTTGGCAATGAAATAAAATTCTTCCTTGTTGGGCTAGTGATCACACAATGGTAAAAATATTGTTGTCATTCTCTCTAGATAATTGTTAGAATCGATTAGTTAATTTTGGACAAATTGTGTAGGAGAAAGCATTGGGTTTTAAGTTGTTTTGATTGGTTTGTGGAATGGTCCATGCATAATAATGCATATAGTGTTTGGAGAAAACCTTGCGAGACGTGTTGTTTCTAATATGATGAAGGGATTTTGTTATGGTGGGTGGCACTCACAAACATAATTAATGGGAATTACCTCACGGAGTATGTAGCAATTGCTTTAGATAAGACTTTTTGAATTGTATTCAAGATAAAGGTTTTACTTGATGGGACATTTGACACCTAAATAATGAAACACTAGCAAATTGCATTGTATTACAATTTGATCCTAGTTGACAAGGATTTAGAGCGTGCATGGTGTTGTGGAGTTATTTTGCATCTCACTCGAGTTTTGATTGATATTCCTCTAATGTTTTCTCCTTACGGATTTGATTTTGCTACCTTAAAATAAAATCTTGGAATAGAAGCGTAAAATAATTCTTAAAAGAAGCACACGAGTGGAAGTTTGTACGCAAGTATAAGAATACTAATATATTTAACTTATAGAAGGAAACCATTTATGATCATCATCTCTTATATGTATACTCATTAGAAACAATGTGTAGGCCACCATGTAATATAATAGATGTGTAGTTACCAATAATATTTTTCAATACGTAGAGAATGGTTTGAGTTGAAACTTAGTGGAGTTATTCTTGTAGTGTTGTGTTCCTTGAACATAGAGTGCTTGTAGCTTACTAATGTTTGATACCCTTCAAAAGAAGTAAATCTACTAATGCTGCTTTTAGTTTTGATTTGAAAGGTAAATGGGGGTCTAATTGGCATGCCTTGAATGCACCATCTTGTTAGATGAGTTGGTTTTGACGGGTTTATTAATGCTATAATGTTCTAACATTGCTTAATGTATTTTTGGTATTTTAATTTTCAAATTTAAAGGGTATAACAAAATTGTACAAAAAAGAAGATATAATTGATAGCATGTTTGTGCTAGTGCAACTTATAAGTCAAGTTCAACTACATATTAGAAATATGATGTAGCAAAAAATGTGAGCAATATGAAATTTAGGCAAGGACATATACAAATATATGAAGATGTAATACTATATCTTTAGAAACTTATAGTTAAATAACAACTCAATTCAAATGCTTTTGAATCTTCTTGTCTTAAGAGTGGGGAGCCTCTTAATCATAGTCCCATGAGATGTGTAACAATCAAACCTAAAATGTAATGATTTCAATGACATTGATTTTTCCAATACATAATTTTAAGTTATAATATGAAGCTTATAACCTATGATCAAGATATGAACTAGTCCCAAAAAAACTACTGAAAAAAGAAAGCATAAAGTGTTGAATAATTAAAAGCATAACAAAGCTTAGTATTTTTATTAATTGTGATTGTGATAGTCCACTCAAAAGCTTGTATTTATGGTGGATGATGATTAGTAACATAAATTATGACTTTTTAAAACAAACTGCATTACTAACCATATATATTCATTATATAATTTAGTAACTACCCATGGCAAGCCAACATATTACTTTGATGTAGTTCTAGTAAATTGCAAAGGTATTGCAAACTTGTCACCATTTTCAAATAATCTACCTCTTGGTTATTGTTGCCTTGGGTATGTTTAATCGAGTGTTTTCTTTCAAAATGTTGAAGTATTGAGTCATTGGCAAGTTGTTATGTTTCGAAACTTGCATTGGCCTACGTTGAGGTTCTCACAAGGTTGTCAGGCCTCGACAAGGTTGTCATAGCCTTGTCAGGCCCCAACAAGGTTATCACAACCTTGTTGATGTCCGACAATACTACCATAACCTTTGGGGTTTTGAAAATGAGGTTAGCTAGTGTTTTGTTCAAACTTTAGAATTTGTGTTAAATGGTGATGAAGTTTTTTTTAACTTTGTTTGAAGAAAGAAGCTGTTTGAAAAATGATGTCGAAAATTTCATATGATTTTAGAACATCTATCAGCTCTCGACAAGGTTGTTACAACCTTGTTGGAGTTTGAAGTACTATTTAGAATCTAGATACTCCAAGAATGAAGCAACATGAAGAGTTTCAAAATATGTTTTGAACTTTTTCTTCATTGGAAAATGAACAAAACCCACTTTACAAAGCGTTTCAACACTGTGAAGGGTTTTTAAAACTTATGTCAGCTTTGGACAAGGTTGTCATAACCTCATCGAAATTTTACAAGCTATTCATAACCATTCCCAAGTTAAGTGAAGGTTTCCAAGGATGGCCTATCGATGATGTAAGTCATCTTGTAAAAGAAAATCCCTACGTTGGCTTCTAGATGAAATTTCAAATTTGTCATCGAAAGCATATAAGGTTTTGAAAACCCTTCAAACCTCCAATGAGCAAACTAAAGAAGTATCCATTTTAAATTGAACTAGAGGTTATTAATGTGACGAGATGTCACACATGCCCACATTAAACACATCATTAATGCTCCCACAAAGCTCAAGGACATTAAATATAAGATACTATAAATCCAATGTAAAGCAAAGAAAGAGCATTTTTAACAAGTGGTTGTTGAGAGTAGATGGAGAAGTGCAAGAGAAAATTGCAGAGCGCATTCAAATGATTGTGCAAAAAAGATTTCATAGGTAGTGCAAAAGGAAGAACTCTCCTAAATTCAAAGGTACATAATTACTCTTTGTTCTCATAACCAACAAAGAAGGGAATTTCAATTTTATAAGGCCAATTTCATGAAAACTTGCCCCTTGTAGAATTGCTAGCTCAAAATAGAAATTCCACCGAATTTGCTTGATTATGTGTTTAAAGATTTGTTTTGCTTCCTTTTTAATTTGGTTTTGGCAAAAATGAAGTAAAAATATCTTGGATATGAGCATTTGTTGGGATTGGAAAGTACACTACCTAAGATTGGAGATACAAAATTAGGGCACATAAATCTTGATGACTTTTGGGGAAAAATGTGTAACAAGAATAGGTCCCCAATTATGTAGAAGTTGGTGGAAAGTGGGATCTTACAATCAACAAGATTCCCTATCATACAAGAACCTAGTTTTAGAACGTATAAATAATTACAACCCCCAAACTTGAGAAGTGAAAATGGTAAATAATTCAATAATATCTAAATCGGATGGGGAGACTTTCAACACAATCCTTAGGTTACCTCAAAGAGAGTTTTTTGCAGACTTGGACACTACTGTAGGCTACCAATGCTTCACTAAGAAGAATAGTACATGCTACAACACAATTGTGAGATGTTGATTGGTAGTTCCTAAGAAAGGGAAGTCACAATTGTTGAAAAACCTCCATAGGTCACATTTTGTTGATGATATTTCAAATGTTATTGTGCTTCTCCACATATTAATTGCTAATGAGGATGCTCATAATTTCAAAGAATGGATGTATCTATTTATCATTGTCATCATCCATGGAGAATAATTCATTGATTGGGGCAATATAATTAGTGATAAGATCTATAGGTAGCTTACCCAATTTCAACTCAACAAATCAATTTATGTCCTCATATTTTTTTTATGCCATGGCTAGCACAAGGGCTTGGTTGAGATTGCTTTCTATTGGTACTTTTGATGAGGTAATTACCCACAACTCCAATTGTAGAATAGCTATACAAGCTTTAGGAGAGTGAGTGATGCATTCACAATGCATGTGGTTAGAGAGCTCCAAGGTGACATGATCATGAGAATATCTCTAGAGGCCGCTCAATTGATCAACATGTATGAGAGTTATTTTATTCAATTCCAACTACTCACTTATATTTAGGTTGTTGGGTTGGGGGTTTTGATGGATTTCCTTACAAATTGCCCAAGTATGTAAATGATAGATCTATTCTTATTGAAGTTTGTAGGAAAATAAGTGAAGTTAATAAGAGGTGTAAAGAAATGAAAAAGGCATGGATTCCTTTTCCTATTAGGCTAGCTCACTATCAGTGCAAAATCTTGTTTGATGCATTAAATATCTAGAGGGTTTAAGTAAATTACATGCATTTCTTTGTCATGAGGTTTCCTTTTGACAAAAAAAGATTATGTCAAGAAGAACTTTCAGCTTGGACCTAACTTCCATCACCTCCCAATAGTTGAAGATTACTGGATTGATTGTGATCATGAATATGAAGTTAGAAGGAAGGATTGGATGAGGTTATGCCTACAAAAAATTAAAGATTTCAAATCAAATTGGGATATCCACGGCCTTGAGGATGATGCATTAGATTCAGTGGGTCCTATTTATTTTAATCATATCCAAACACAACTCATTCTTCCCATCAACTAGGGTGTCAAAGAAGTGAAAACCTTAGAGGAAAAGACATTAGTAGTTCTTTGGAGGATACAAGACTGGGTGATGAGGACTGTGGAAAAATCAACCACAAAACCTTTAGAACCAAAGAGACTATAGAGAAAGGGAAGAAAGGAAAGAAAAACCTTAACCCCCATTCTTTATCATCAACCAAATCTCAACCTACTAGTGGAGAGGGAGGGGATGATAATTAAGATCCTCCAAAGAGGAGAAACCAAAAGAGATCATGTAAACATAGCTCAAAGGGGAAAGCAAAGAAATATAAGAAGAAAGAGAATTTGTAATCCATTCAAGAAGAATAAGGAGAAGAAGATGCTATCCATATTGTCTCCTCCCCTTCTTAGCTAGGTACCTCTTCATCATCCTCATCTCATTCATCGTTGGTTTCCTCACCACCACACTCACTTCAAATCTCTTTTGTTTCACCCAATCCTTTGCCTCCCTCTTCACTTGATGTTTCATCATTTAAAAAAGTTGGAACCTCATTTACCACACCTTTAATCATAAGGCCATTTTAATTCTCCCCATGTACCACTAGAACCTCCTCTAGCACTCCATCCAAAACACCCTCCCAAGAAAGAGGAAGGTAGCTCAATTGAACATTCCCCATTTTGATGTTGTTTTCTCTAGAAGTCACCCCAACCTAATAAGGCCAAGACTACTTCTAGGACGATGAAAGACTACTTCTAGTCATATTTATATAGAGGTGTCTCATCCTTGTGCCAAAAAAGATGTAAGTGAAGTAAAAAAGAAGGATTTTGATATTAATGGATCATATTGGTCTTGCATCACATTATCAAGATATTCACAACTTTCGAGTGTTTCCAACCATGTTGGTGGAAAGGACATAAATGAATAAATAATCCAAAGATGAACTAAAAAAAAGGTTAGAAATTTAACTGCTTGCCTCAAATCTATTGTTGATACTTCACCACAACCACTAGATAAAATAGATTCCTCTTTTGTCCAGGATGTCTCTACCCATCCAACATGAACACCTTGCTGCACATGACCACAAGGTAAAGAAAAAAAGCCACCAAACAAGAGGATAAACCCATATTGTTAAATAAGAGCTCCAAGTTACAAAAAAATAACCAGGTCCATAAAGATCCATAATCATGAGCTTCCAATGCCCAACATAGATCACATTAACAATATCCATTGATTTCAATCTCACAAATCTACAAAACAAAGTTGACTCATAGAACTTTCTGTATAGGAGCGAATTTGCACCCCTTAAGAAAATTCCCCTTTCACATACCCTCACCTTAGAAAATAAAATTCAAAGGAAAAATTCCACGTCACCTACCTACCTTCCATCCACTTGGAATCTGTCCTGTGTGTTAGTGAGAGAATATTTGTTGGGGATGCACGTGCGGTGCACAGATGTCTGCAGGGCACGCTACCGTCCCTAATAGATTCTTGCATCTGAAGCTGGCAGAGGCATTACACACCTAATTGGGGTCGAATTGTAGAGTCCCTCTTCGACCAACCAACCCCGAAAATGGTAGATTCTTCCTCATTCTACCTTCAAATTCATCCATTCTCACTTCATTTGACCCTCTAGCAATTCTCTTGAACTCTCTAAGCAATTTCTCTTCACTCTTTCACTCTCAAGCAACATTCTAGCACTCTACTTTTGAGCATTGCAGCAACAACACTCCATCAACTCCACATTGCAAGTGTGAGGCAATTAGAGACATTGCGAGCTTGGAGTCTTGCGAGACCTCCCTTCACCACTGTTATGACAGTGGTGACTTTGCCAAGTTCATAGCTTGCTTTCTCCTTCCATTGGCTAGTGAGCTTTTGGGTGGAGGTGGTAATGCTTCACTCCTCTCCTTTGTGATTTGGTTGAGTAGCATAATATTTTTTGTAGTGTTCTTTGCTTCATTTTATTTCCTTTATCACATATTCTACTTCGTTGCTTTCTGGTTGTCCGTGGAGGTGGAAACACCAAAACAGGGGTCTGACTGAGGCAAGCCCCTATACAACCCCCAACAATTTTCCCTCTTGCTTGTGTGTATGTGAACGTACGTGTGGAACTAGCTAGCGAATTGACGCTTTTGTGAGTTGATCTTTGTCACTTTAGTCTTTATCTACTTGCTTTGTTATTTACATATTTACTTTTTGTATTTCATCATCTTATCACTTTCAGTAAAGTCAATCATCTAGGATTTTTAGCTGAATTTTCTAGTGTTTTTATTGTACTTACTATTCTTTGGTCGTACGAACGCCATTGTGCCAGAGACATGCCAACGCACCGCACTGTCGTCCCAGAACTATGCTATCGTCCTCAGACAAAGAGTTGTTTGAGTGAAGTACAAACTTCAAAAACTACCTCACCTAGCCTAAAACTAAAACTCGAGTTTGAAGAGTGACATCAGTACTACATAGTGCTCTTCATTCTCAATCCCCTTCCTTGAGAGTGAGGTAAGTTAGGGCATCCCTCTGCTCTCAGCTCATCGTGACCTAGAGCCTTGACATGGTTGGTCTCCCTCTCTTACACATTCATTGCTACCACACAAGCCTTCCAAAAATATTCAATTCCTTTTAACAAATTCCCATAAGCTTTCCAAGCTAAGCAATAAAAAAGAAGGAATTCCCAAAACCCACTTCACCTTTATCTTTGATACGAAATGATGAGAAATAAATAGGTTATTATAAAAATTGTTGGGAAGTTCAATCTCTATCCAAATATGAATTAAATGAATGAGATTCAAGGCTTGGAAAATAGCAACACGAAAATATGAAACTTATATGCAAATCTCAAAAGTAAGCTGCCTTAGTATGGAATTACTATGATTAAATCCATCTTCTTTATGATGCTAAAAATTCAACCAACATAACATGCTTAATTTACACCACCTTACACGAACTTATAAAAAATATGTAAATAACATCACCATAAGATAGTATAAATGAGGCACAAATTAGAAACATAGAAGCATCACATAACACAAGATTTATGTGGAGGAACCCTTGTAGGAAAAAAATCCACCAAGAAGAGAGGCCAAGTATGCATTATCTTCAAATAGATGAGATTAAAATATTCACTTCCATTATCCTTTTTTCCTCCACCATGACAACACCTGTACACCTACACACAACCTTCTTATGCCTCAACCTATCCTTGTACTTGCAAAGAAACTCTATATTCAATTGTAGCTCATATTTTCTACATCCAAGAGGTTGAATTTGTAAAATTGTGAAGGAATCTAATGCACCAAAATTGACACCCAAAAATAACTACTCATTCCAAACATCCCCAACCCTTTGAATACCTCCTTGAAATGCAGAAAGACACCAAATTTAGCTCCAATACTTTCCCTCCAACTTGGGCTCCCAAACTTGGGAGACAAACATTACATTAGATGCAATAAATGATGAAATACAAAGAGACGCTTGTTGCCTCATTCCAAGTCCCCTCTTGGAGAATCCCAATAATCACTCATACATCACTTTCCTTATAATTTATTATCCCATTCAAGGTGTTCACATGTGGAGAAAACAATATTAAATATTTATGTCAACAACTCACCTTTACGATTGCTAGTGAACCCATCACCCCTTATGAATATATTACAAAAAATGGTGAGAATCAATATTGAAAAATATTTTCCCAATGCACCCTAAGTGCCTAGAGACACTTTCCAAGTATGCTTGAACCATGACATAGTATTTATAAGGTTGATGGATCCTTAATCCTACCACCAAGTTGTGTAAAGTAAGATTATTGTCAAAGGTGTTCAATAGCATATTTCTCAAGTAATTGTTGCAACATTCAAGATCTCAAGTATCATGTCAAAGTTATCATCATTCATGCATGTTTGTGATGTAGGTTTCAATCATTCAATCCAAGATTCAAGCATCAAATATCAACATCCAATCAAGCCATTCATGCAAGATCAAGAACTTGAAGAGATGTGTTGAGTTTCAATCCTTCAAGGGTTTCATTGAAGGGTTTGGTGAGTTGCAACATAGCAAGTGTTCATTCATCATTCCTTTCATGTTTCATTATTTCATTTCAAGGTTTAATTTCCAAAATGGGGCTTGACCAAGGAAAATCCCCATTCACCAAAAACAAACAATTTTTCCCTCTTGTGTGTGTTGTAGATATTAGGTTGAAGAAGGATTGAAGATTCATAAAAAGTGCTATTTTGCAAAGTTGTCAACATTGTCATCAAGCCACATAAACTCACATTTAGAATTTAATTTTGAATTTTTGAATGTGAAACTTGGAGGAATTGAGAGTGCAAATCTAGGAGTAGAGGAATGTGAAAGCAGATTTTGAACCCCTAAAGCAAGACCCATTCACCCTAGGGGGGAATCTGTCCCAGGAGGACACTCAACGTAGGATTTTTGTGAAAGGTGCATAAAATCATAACCCTCTTAGATCTATTGGAAATTTATGGATTGTGTCAGATTAAGGTTTTAAATTGACGATTCATGTGTTACATTACATAATTACATCCATTTGTCTCCCAAAAGTGTATTTTAGGTTGATTTACCCCGTCCTAAGTCATAAAGAAAACATCAATATCTCCATTAATATTGACTCACCTAAGGGTTGAAAGTCAATATTTCCCTAGGGGGTCTCTTTTTCCTAATGAAATAAGGAAAATAGGTGCATCATAGCCCCATATCCACAATCCCCTAATTTTGGTAAATCTATTTTCTTATGTTTCATTTTGGTGTAACCGACATTGTACATCTTAATTTGTGAAATTGGAGTCCATTCAAACCCTAGATCTAGGATTTGTAATAGTTTACATTGCATTGCATTAGTTTTCATTTATTTTAGGGTTGATTAAAATTGCATTAGCTTGCATCTCATTTAGGGTTTTAGGTTTTCTTTTTGCATCCTTTAAAATCTGAAAAATCCAAAACAAATGCATGCATATTACAGTAAGTTTGCATAGTACTTGTATATTAGTGTATTTTAGTCATTCACATTCACAAATTGAGTCAAAAATTGCATTTCAAAAAGTGTCACATTGTTCATCATTTTTCATTCATTTCACTTGCATTAGGTCACTTAAATCTAAAAAATTATGTGAGAAAAGCCATAGTTTGCAACCTGAAACTAGAAAGTCAAACATTAAGCAAGAAATTCAAACTTTGATTTTTCAAAACCCTGACTTGGGACCCATTCACCCTAGGGTGAATCGGTCTCTGTATAGGTGTTGTTTCAAATTTCTAGGCAGTGATTTGTCTCTATTTGATTCATTCTGATTTGTTGTTAAATTTGGGTTTCAGTTTCAGAAAAAAAAAAATTATCATTGTTTGCATTAGGTTCAATTGGTCAAATTGAGTGCATTGTTTGAAATTTAAAATTGGCATTAAAAGACACAATTTTTAGGTTTTTGTATAGAATAATCAGTAAATTATCTTGTTTAAGATCTGAAAATTGCTCTCTTTTTACAAACTTTTATTGCACTTCCTATTTTTGAGTGTTTACTGCTTTTATCTAATACCTATTCTCCATTTTGGGTGCACCTTTGGTTTGGTGAAACTTTTATGAGCTTCACAACTTGGTATCCTATTACCAATACAGTAGTGAGACGTAGTTCATGACTCATGTCATCCCGTGCTACTACACTCATCGTGGATCTTGAGTTTTCCAACTCTTTCACTCATAGTGTTGATACTAGTCAACCCACTAGAGACCATAACTTTGATACCTCATTTCCCATGACCACCTTTCCCACAAATAATGTGATTGATGTTAGTCCCTCAAGAAGAGCTTAAACATTTACGAATGAAGATTTAGAGAAATTGCAAAACTTTGTGAGTTCTAAATACACTGTTGGTACCTAGATTCCTGTCATAGATAACATAAGGAAAATGCTTGATAATGAACAAGGAATAGAGATTGTTCATAGCCTAACTCACATTATTGATAAACATGTTCCTACTACAACTAGTTGTGCTCAAACTTTGGGGTACACTCAAAGTCAAGTTGGAAATCCAATTCCTCCTTCCACAACTATGACCTCTATTCATACACACACTAATCCAACTCTTACAACAACTAAACAACCCACTAGAAATGCCAATACTACCTTAGGTATTTCGACTAGGAATCCCTTTAACTTTGTGCACTAAAATATCATATGTCCTAACCTATCTCCCCTCACAAAATAACAATTCACTTGTCCTCTAAATACATATACAACTCCACCTTATTCACCTCCATCTCACAACACAAATAATGATCTCGTCCTTAACCAACTCCTACAAAATGTTTCATCCCTCCAAAAATAAATGGCCACATTGAACCAAAGTCAAAATGGACAACCTTCACAACATGTCAAAACAAACCCTTTTGTCCTTGGAGATATTGAGAGCACAAATGCCACAAGGCATACAAATTCCTATATTTGAGAAATATGGTGGAAAAGGAGACCCTAGCAACCATGTATCAACATATGTATAGCCTTATGTAGTGACTTCATTTTTGAAGATAAGCTCTTGGCTAAACTCTTCCCCAGGTCTTTGAAAGATAGAACCTTGGAATGATTTTGTTCTTTACTGAATAACTCAATTCATTCATTCAATGAACTTGTTGATTCCTTTCTTAACCATTTCCAAGTGCACATGGGCCCCAAGAAGACCTTAGCTGATTTAATGCAATGTAAACAAAAAAAAGATGAAAAGGTCATTGGATTCATAACACGATACCAATTGCTTTACTCACAAATCAACATTAAGATTCCCGATGCTAACCTTCAAAGAATTTTCATTGAAAATTTGCAAAACAAAATTCAAGACAAACTTGGGATGATGAAATTTCCCTCCTTTACACACTTGTGCACAACCCTTCGTGACTATCAAAATTCGGTTAGTTATCATGAAGCAAAAACTCCGATTAATCTTGAAAAATCCAAAGTCGTGCCCCATAACAATTTCCATCCTTTCAAGAAAAAAATAAAGGCTTTTTACAAATAAATACACCTCAAACAAGTCAACATGTTAACTCCAAGGTGGTTGCCATAAAAACGAAAAATCCATATCCATTTAGGGAAAGGAGTAGACAATTCACCTTGTTACCTGATACCCTTCACTCCATTATGTTGCAACTTATAAGTAAAAATTTAGTTACCTTACCTCCTATTAGAGCCATTGACACCACTAAGCCCTTACCTCTAAACTTTATCTCAAATTCCTTTTTCCATTATCACTGACAAAATGAACACAATAGAAATCAATGTAAGCATCTTAAATGTATTTTGCAAGACCTCATCGATTCTAATCACATCCAAATTGGTGGTGTTAATGATCAAGGAAATAAGGCCGTCACCCCACTCAACCAAAATTGGCAAATTTTTACCAACCCCATGCCAAATCATAATGTCTCTTTTATGAAAGCTAGTGATGCTAAGAATGATGTGATGAATGTGGACAAAATTCATGATGTAAACAATGACAATATGCATGAAAATTAAGGAGACTTAGAATGTATGACCGGTTTTATACACAACCTCATAAGGGCTAAATAATAATTCCCCTTGACATTGCTTTCTCACAAAATGACATAATTATACGTGCACCCGATGGTCCTCTTTACATTGTTGAAAGAATCAATGACAATCATACTAATGGGATATTAATTGATCCCACATGTATAGAGAATGTGATATCTGAGGAATTCTTGTTTGTGCATGAACTTTATCAAAATTCTTAGGAAAAAAAAGAATGGATCAAAATGCATAATGGTTTTTCTTGCCCTATGATAGGTTCGATCACTCTTCCTTTAAAAGTTGGACCAAAACAATTGAATGTCTCATTCTCCATCATCCCATCGTCGAACCAATTCCATGTTAAGCTTGGTTACCCATGGCTATGCTCCATGGATGTCATCTTGTCGATAGTGCATAAATGCTTAAAGTTTCCATTTTGGCAATGATATCTTTACTGTGCATCATAGTGGCTTTAATCCTAAGTCTTCCTGTGGGAATTTCTAATTGGATTTCTTTTGGCCCGAACCTATGGAATATATTAAGCCTCGTGAAGACTTCTTTTTCAAATCCTATCAAAAGTTCAAGGAAAAAAGCATAGAAAAATTATCCCTTAGCAACATGTATCAACCAATGATTAAGCTTCCTATCATTGATGAAACCATGGTTGAACCAAAAGCCCTTCCAAGTAGCCAAGACCAACCCATGACAAATTCTTCGCCTATTTCCTATAAAAGACCAAGAGATAACCTAATAAGCCCTATTGTCCCTCCCAAAATTAAACTAGTTTATAAAGCTAAAGAGAAAGTGGTTGAACAACCTTCCATGCTTACTTTCGTTCCTCCCTTGTAGGAAGAAAATAAACCTATGGTTGATAAACTCACTCGTACATAGTCACAACTTGATAACTGTGCAAAAAGAAACAAAAATACTAACGAGCATAGGTGTAGATGTTGTGCTATTGATTGTAAGCTAATGAAAAGAATAAAACATAAAATCAAGATCAAAACTTAACTCAAATAAAGCATGATGATTCTGCACCTTCTCGACAATAAAAACAACAAGAAACTTCTATGGACATTGTCATTAGGCCTCCAGTTGTGATTAGTTTGGATGTGATGATGATGAGATTGCTAAAATTGATGAGGACGTGCATAATGAGCTGAATTTATTGTTTTCCTCTTCCATGAGCTTAGATGATAACAACTGTGATGGTCCTCCTACAAAGAGTGACTCACCACGTGTTAAACCATTACACTCTTAGTATGACACTTTTTGTTGTCCCTTTGGCTAGTTATCCACATTTTGCATATGATGAAAAAGATTAGGATGCAAATGACCTACTATAGGTTGACTCACATGTGCCATACTAGTGTTTTCTTTGTATTCATTTTCTTTGTGATTGCATGCACATAATGTGATCCCATGTACAATGTTTCTTAGTGTGTCTTTATATGTTTGTGAGCCTACTTTGGATGACCCTTGTCACTCCATCGATGCAAGGATACAAAGGAAGCGAATTTGTCATGACATTCTTCTATTTGTCATAACCATTTATCTTGTCTTGTGTTTTCCTTTTGGGGATGACGCAAGGCATCAAGACATCTAGGTCTCTTCCATGTTGACTCAAAAGCTTCTTTGTGTTTTATCTCTCTATATGTCATTCTTCCTTTGTGCTCATTGTTCCATGAGTCATTTGGGGAATGATGATGATTCCGAGATTGATTATATCACTGTTGTAATGAAAAATGTCTAACCCAAATCCATGAATCTCTTGTGTGTTATCTTATGATTACATATTGGGGGCAACCCTCATTTATATGACATAGCTCTATTCAGAAACATATATTTTACATAAGGATTTCTAAATAAAGCTCTCATATATTGGAATTCATTGTATGCTACTTTAAAGTAATTGCTCACAACATGGTGTTTAGAAATTTCTTTAATGTGGGGGCATGCATGTCCCGGCTCATTGTTGTAAGGAAAATAAGATGCGGAAAACAATTCTCCTAATGTCAATACCTCAGGAAAGAATGCAGATACACTTTAAAATTTACAATTACAATCAAGTTAAGATGCACTATGAAACATATTACAGAAATAGAGTTTTGACAATCACACAAGAACACCAGATATACGTGGAAAACCCTTACGGGAGAAAAAACCACCACACCAAGAGAAATCACTTTGTATTACAGTAATGAAATTACATACAAATTCTAGACTTATCTTTCTGGTGTCATTATACAACAGGATTCACCATTTACATTCTTGTATAGGAATCTTCACGTTACAGTCCACAAAATTCATCCACTGATACAATCACTCAACAACCTGTCAATTCAACCAACCAATTACAAACTAAAATCACAGAGTATATCCATGTCGAACTCTATCTGTAGAACTTCCTCACAGAACTATCGCAATTGACTATCTTCCAACTGTTCCCATTCGACTCCTATTCGTGCACGAGATGCCACATAGGACGGTCTAACTCGGTCAACATAATTCACAATGTACTGGCATCTCGGTGAGACACTAATGGTGTCTCGCCGATGCCACATAGACTTCATATCGAGGTCACCAAGAGACTCTATTATCGCTTAGACGTTCTATCGAGCCTCATGAGTTACATCGAGACACCAAGCTGTCGCCTAGACCTATCACATTTTCTAGATCATAGTGAGTCTCCAAAGGTATACCGAAGACACAAGTCATATCGAGCTCCAAAGGATAGTTGGCAAGACATATCGATATCGTCAAGAGGTTTCTCCAAGATCTCTATTGTCACCCCGAAGCTATCAACAGTCACCAAGACATACACCCTTCGCTAAGAGAACATACCAAACTCCAAGACATACCCTGAAGACTCTTCATCATCGGCAAGACTCATCAAAGTCGTTGAAATTCTTACCGAGACCACTGTGTTCCACCGATGACAAACATTTTCCAAGAGCTACACCGAAGACTTCAAAAGATGTTCCTGTCGGTGAGACCTTCAACGCTCATTGAGATGTCTTCCCGGGAACCTTGAGTTACCCCGATAGCCATCTGCTATCGGCAAGACAACCTTTAGTAGCTCAGACGTTTCTCTGACCACTTTGAGTTATTCCGAAGAATATATGGATGTTCCCCGTTGGCGTGACCTTCTCCGTTCGTTGGGACTTCTCACCAAGCCATATGTTACAACAAAGACACCAGCAATATTCCTATCGGCGAGACATTAGCTTTCGCTAAGACGCTTCACTGAGCCGCCATGTTACACTGAAGATCATGGTCGCCAAGAGTCTCCCTGATACACGATTGAATGGCCTGTCGGCCAAAGGTCTCTTGAGCGCTATGAGGTCATAACGATAGACTCCATAGTGCAACCTTTCAGAAAGAAATTTGCAAGGTCACGACTTATACAAACCAGAATGAATCAAGCTGCTAGTCAGCAAGACAATGAAGATGTCACACCAACTTGGCTCTCATGGAGGTATCAGCTTGTATAGTTTGAGGCACATATTTCCAACAATCTCCCACTTGATGAAGATCATACAGGCACCTCTAGAGCACAACATAACTTACTAAAAATCATGGGCACTAAGGCCCATCGAACTAGCATACCACCTGAACTTGTTTGTGTTCACTAACTTCGTCAATGAATATGCAACATTCTCCAGAGTATCAACCTTTTCCAAACTGACCTTTCCATCCTCCACCATATCTCATACAAAGTGGTACTGTACGTCTATATTTTTTGTCTTGGCATGGAAAGTAGGGTTCTTTGCCAAACAAATTGCACTCTGACTATCACAGAAAATAGTTATTTCCCATGCATCAAAGCCAATGTTAGAACACAAACATTTCAACCATACAACTTCTTTACAAGCATGAGTAGCTGCCATGTATTCAACCTCTGTAGTGGACAAAGCGACTACAGCCTACCGCTTGCTCATCCAAATCACTGCACCACCATTTAACATGAAGATGTATCCACTGGTGGACCTCCTGCTGTCAATGTCCCCTACCCAATCAGAATCTAGATAACCACGAATGCTGAGAGTCCTCTGTGATTCAACTGAATTCCCATGGTAACATAAAGCGAAATTTGAAGTACCCTTCAAATATCTAAACACTCTCTTCACAACATCCCAATGCGTTCTTCCTGGATTAGCCATAAATCGACTAAGAATTCCCATTGCTTGGGCAATGTCTGGCCTTGTACAAACCATTGCATACATAAGAATGTCTACAACACTAGCATAGGGCACACTGGTCATGTCCTCCATCTTAGTAGGAGACTTTGGATAGTCCTCAACATATAGCTTTGTTCCATGCATGACTGGAACCACTAGCTATTTGCAATCATTCATACAAAATCTCTCAAGAACAGTTTTGATATACTTACTCTGACTGAGCCATAGTTTTCTATTCTTCCTATCCCTGGTTATCTCCATCCCCAAAATATACCTTGCTGCACCAAGATCCTTCATTTTGAACTTAGCAGATAACTGAGAATTAAGATTAGAAATCATTAGCTTGCTATTTCCTATGAACAACATATCATCAACATAAAGAGCAATAACAAGTACTTGATCACTTTTAGATTTATAATATACGCAATGATCAGATTTTTATCTCACAAATCCCAAAGACAATACAAAAGTATCAAACTTCTGGTACCACATTCTAGGTGACTGCTTTAACCCATACAAAGACTTCTTTAATTTGCATACCAGTTTTTCTTTACCTTTTTCAACAAAGTGCTCAGGTTGGGACATATAGATTTCTTCTTCAAGATCACCATGAAGAAATGTTGTCTTCACATCCATCTATTCAACCTCTAAATCATACGCTGCTGCAAGTGACAATAGAAATCTAATGAACGTTAGCTTTGCTACAGGAGAAAAGATTTCCCCATAATCAATTCCCTCTACATGGGAATAACCCTTTGCACCCAGTCTTGCCTTGTACTTATCTACACTGTCATCCAAACCAATCTTTTTCTTAAATACCCATTTGCAGCCCACAGGTTTTCTACCTTTAGGCACGGGTACCAAACTCCAAGTTTCATTTTTATCTAATGACACCATTTCTTCATTCATGGCTTCCAACCAAGAATCTAAATCAGACATTTTAATTGCTTCTTTTACAATCCTAGGCTCATCAGTAGTAGAAATCAAAGCATAGGAACAAGTAGAATCAATCAATGAGAACCCATACCTATTTGGTTGTTTCCTTTCTCAGGTTGACCTCCTCACTGGCTGAGGCTGAGGTTCTTCTTCTTCAGAACTTTCAGAATTACTTGAGCTCTCCTTAGTTTCAGGTACATTTTAAATCTTCAATTCTTCTTTCTTTGGTGTAGGAGGAATTGCTGCTACATCCTTATTGTTTTTTGGTTTTGTTTCTGACTGTAGATCCAAGGTGGAAGGTTTCAGCTCACAAAAGATTACACTCTTGATGTATACAACCTTATTTGTAACAAGATTCCAAAGCTTGTATCCTTTAATGTTAGCACTATAGCCAATAAAAATACATTTGACAACCTTGTTCTCCAACTGAGATCTTTTCACATCCGACACATATGCATATGCTTCACAACCAAAGACTCTAATATGTCTAAGAGATGGCTTCTTACCAAACCACGCTTCCATCAGTGTTTTCTCAACAAAAGCAAAATTTGGAGACTGATTAACCAAGTAACATGCAGTAATAGTAGCCTCAGCCCATAACTTCTCCTCCAAGCCAACACTACTAAGCATACTTTGTGCTCTCTCCATCACTGTCCTATTGAACCTTTCTGCAACTCCATTCTATTGTGGAGTATAAGGTGTAGTCTTGTGTCTTTTGATTCCATGGTCTTTATAGTATCTCTCAAATTCATCAAAACAAAATTCACCGCCATTATCAGTCCTTAAGCATTTTATTTTTCTACCAATCTGATTTTCAACAAGATTTTTAAACTCCTTAAATCGACTGAACACTTCTGATTTAATTTTCAAAAAATATACAAATGCTTTCCTTGAATAATCATCAATGAACGACACATAGTATCTTGATTTAGACAATGAAGGAACATTCACTGGACCAAACACATCTGAATGAATATAATCTAAAAAACCAAAAGATTTATGAGGACTGTCATAAAATGAAACACAGTGCTTCTTTCCATTTATACAGTGTTCACAGAATTCAAATTCAAAATTACAATCTTCAAGCCCCTCAACTAGGTTTTTGTTCTTCAAGGTTTTTAAACCTTTTTCTCCTATGTGGCCTAATCTATGATGCCAAAGCATAGTCTTCTCTGCAGGAAGTTTTACTTTCGTAGAGTTTACATAATTAGGGATATTTCCCTCTTTACCTCCATGAGCAACTTTCAGTGACTTTACAGAGATACTGTTACATTGAACAGCCTGTGCATCTAGCTTGTATAGGTTACCAATTCGAGCACCTCTAGCCAACACCATTGAACTTCTAGTCATCTTGCAGCCATTTCTAGAGAATGTAACTTCTACACCAATATCATTTAGCATACTTACAGACAATAGATTTCAAGCCAGACCTGGTATGTGCATAACATTATTGATTCTCTTCACTCTACCATCAGGGAATTATATTCTGACTCTTCCATGACCAACAATTTTCAAAGTTGAATCACTTGCTAGGTACACCTTTCCACCATCGTATTCTTCATACTTTGGGAACCATTCTCTATAAGATGTCATGTGGAACGATGCTCTAGAATCAATTAGCCAGCCATCATCTGATGCCTGAGTAGCCAAGGCAGCAATGAAGGCGTCACCATCACTGTGAGAAGAACCATTATCGAAAGATCCCTTCTTCTTTTTCTCCTCTTTACAATCCTTTCAGACATGACCAGGTTGCCCACAGTTCCAACACTTCACCTTGGACTTCTTGCCAGGAGACTTTGATCTCCCCTCTGATTTTGATTTGGACTTCTTGTCCTTCTTGCCTTTCTCCTTTGACCTTCCTCTGACAGCAAGAGCCTCCTTCGCCATCTCATAAGACTTCCTTCTCATTTCTTCTGACAACAAAGAACCAACAATATCTTCCTTTTTGAAACTGGATGTTGTACTCCTAATAGCCATCACTAGATGATCCCATGAGTCTGGCAAAGAACGCAATAGTAGCATACAATGATCCTCTTCTTCAGTCTTCACACCAACAGATGTCAATTGAGCAAGCAACATGTTAAATGCATTCAAATGATCAGCTACAGACCCTCCTTCTTGCATTCTCAAAGAGTATAGTTTCTTCCTCAGGAATAGTTTATTCACCAAGGACTTCCCCTGATAAATAGACGCTAGTCTCTTCCACAAAGAAGATGCAGTCTTCTCCTCATGCACATTCAGAAGCACTGAGTCTGCCAAATAGAGCCTTATCAACCCCTTAGAATTCCTATCTACAAGGTCCCAATATTCTTGCTTTATGCTTGTAGGTTTCACTCCAACCACATCAATCCAAAGATCATGGTCAACAAGAAGATCCTCCATCTTGAGTTTCCACAACTCAAAGTTACTGCCATTGAATTTCTCTATTTCAAACTTTCCAGATGTACTAGCCATCTTAATTTGTAATTAGAAATAACAAACTCTACAAGACTCCCACTAAACAAAATTGGCACAAGAAACCCAATGTACCCCCAAGGATAACACAACTGGCCAGGCTCTAATACCACTTGTAAGGAAAATCAGATACAGAAAACGATTCTCCTAACGTCAATACCTTAGGAAAGAATGCAGATACACTTTAAAATTTACAATTACAGTCAAGTTAAGATGCACTATGAAACAGATTACAGAAATAGAGTTTTGACAATCACACAAGAACACCAGATATATGTGGGAAAACCCTTATAGGAGAAAAACCCACCACACCAAGAGAAATCACTTTGTATTATAGTAATGAAATTACATACAAATTCCAGACTTATCTTTTTGGTGTCATTATACAACAACATTCACCATTTACATTCTTGTACAAGAATCTTCACGTTACAGTCCACAAAATTCATCCACTAATACAATCACTCAACAACCTATCGATTCAACCAACTGATTACAAACTGCAATCATAGAGTATATCCATGTCAAAATCTGTTTGTAGAACTTTTTCACAGAACTGTTGCAACTGACTGTCTTCCAACTGTTCCCATTTGGCTCCTCCTATTTGTCCACGAGATGCCACATTTGATGGTCTAACACGGTCAACAGAATTCACAATGTACTGGCATCTCGGTGAGACACTAATAGTGTCTCGCCGATGCCACATAGACTTCATATCGATGTCGCCAAGAGACTCTGTTATCGCTTAGACATTCTATCGAGCCTCATGAGTTACACTGAGACACCAAGCAGTCACCCAGAACTATTGCATTCACTAGAAGATCATAGCGAGTCTCCAAAGGTATACTGAAGACACAAGTCATATCGAGCTCCAAAGGATAGTCGGCAAGACATACCGATATTGTCAAGAGGTTTTTCCAAGATCTCTATTGTCACCCCGAAGCTATCAACAGTTGCTAAGACATACACCCTTCGCTAAGAGAACATACCAAACTCCAAGACTTACCCCAAAGACTCTTCATCATCGGCAAGACTCATCAAAGTCACTGGAACTTCTTATTGAGACCACCGTGTTCCACCGATGACAAACATTCGCCAAGAGCTACACTAAAGACTTCAAAAGATGTTCCTGTCGGTGAGACCTTTAACATTCGTTGAGATGTCTTCCCGGGAACCTTGAGTTACCTTGATAGCCATCGGTTATCAGCAAGACAACCTTCAGTTGCTAAGATGTTTCTCTGACCACTTTGAGTTACTCTGAAGAACGTATGGATGTTTCCCCATCGGCATGACCTTCTCCGTTTGTTGGGACTTCTCACTGAGCCATATGTTACGACGAAGACACCAGTAGTATTCCTGTCAGCGAGACATTAGCTTTCGCTAAGATGCTTCACCGAGCCACCGTGTTACACCAAAGATCATGGTCGCCAAGAGTCTCCCTGATACATGATTGAATGGCCTATCGGCCAGAGGTCTCCTGAGCGCTATCAGGTCATAGCGAATACACTATGTCATAGCGATAGAATCCATAGTGTAACCTTTCGGCAAGACATTTGCAAGGTCACAACAACCTGTACAAACCAAAATGAATCAAGCTACTAGTCGGCCAGACAATGAAGATGTCGCACCGACTTGGCTCTCATGAAGGTATCCGCCTGTATAGTTTGAGGCACATATTTCCAACAATTGTTTGCTTCAAAGTGTGGTCTTCTTACTTCTCGTGATGTGTCTTCTTGGTAGTGTCATTAAGTTTAATTTCCTTCAAGATTGTGACCTTTCTTGGCATATGACATTCCTCTTTATGGTGATGCTATAGATTGCATTCCCTAATTTGCAAATATTTTAGCCTCAACTAGTCTTCTCTTGGAGATATTAAGCACAATTTTCCATAAGGTGAGACCTTTCATGAACTAAGAAAAACCCCTTTGAATATCCTATTGCATGTATCAAGACCACCAAGCATAGCACAAGTTGCTTGTCAGTGGAGCCCTTATGTTGTTCACGACCACCAAGCATAACACAACTTGCTTGCCAATGGAGCCTTTTTCATGAGTTCCTATCATAATGCAACTTGCTAGCCTTGTGACCATTTTGTGTGGCACCTTATCAAATTTATCAGGAGATATAACTTTGGTATGGTTAGTAAAATAGAATCATATACCTGGCATGACCTTCCCATTAGCCACTTTTTGGGGCTCACCTAGTGGACTTATTTCACTACCTCGTGTGAGTACATTTTGTTTGCATAGTGGACAACAGGTTTCCACTTGTAAACATTTTCTGGAAAAATAGCTAAGGGTTGATCCATACTGATTGGACAAATAGTTGAGGCTTGATCCATCCCCTCTTTCTCTTCTCTAATTTTGACATTGTATGTTTATCTTGTCTTGCAGCTTCATATCATACATTCATGTGTGTCCCTTTGTGCTTATGTTGGTTTTCCATGGGATCTTGGATCTTGGGGGCTTGTGCAACCTCCTCGATCTTTTTCATCCTATCCCATCAACATTTATGCACTTGGACCCCTCTTGATGCTTATTTTTCTACTTTAGTGTGAGTTTGAGCATAGGGCTCATCCTCTCACTAAAGTGGGGGCTAAATGTAGTGTAGAAAAATGTACTCCTTTACATTTTCACACTATGTTTGGGTCCCTTAATTAATTGGAATTAATTAAGCCTCTAATTGGACCAATTATGCATCCACAAGCCTAATTAATTGCAATTTATGAAAGGGGAAACAATATTTAATTAATGCAACTATCATTTTTAACACCTTGAAATGAATATGTCCTAGCAGTTTAGGTCAGGACCCATTCCCCCTTGGGAAAATGAGTCCCCTTTAGTTGCCAAATTCAAAATTTTAATATGTTTTTAGTGACCTTTTTATGATCCAAATTCAAATTTCAAATTTCGTCTTGTAATGTTTAATTTTTAAGAAATTAGAGAATCACCAATAAATACATAGTTATTTTATCAATTCAAAACATTTAGCTTTAAGGAAAATTTCACAAGAGCTAATATTATTGTCAAAGGTGTTCAAGAGCATATTTCTCAAGCAATTGTTGCAACATTCAAGACTCAAGTATCATGTCAAAGTTATCATCATTCATGCATTTTTTTGGAGCTAACATTGTGATGTAGGTTTCAAGCATTTAAACCAAGATTCAAGCATCAAAGATCAACATCCAATCAAGTCATTCATGCAAGATCAAGACTTTGGAGAGATGTGTTAAGTTTCAGTCCTTCAAGGGTTTCTTTTAAGGGTTTGGTGAGTTGCATCATAGCAAGTGTTCATTCATCATTCCCTTCATGTTTCATTATTTCATTTCAAGGTTTAATTACCAAAATGAGGTTTGACCAAGGAAAACCCCCATTCACCAAAAACAAACAATTTTTCCCTCTTATGTGTGTTACAAATCTTAGATTGAAGATTCATCACAAGTGCAATTTTGCAAAGTTGTCAAAGTTGTCAACATTGTTGTCAAGCCACATAAACTCACATTCAAAATTTAATTCTAAATTTTCAACTATGAAACCTAGAGGAATTAGAAGTGTAAATCCAAGAGTAGAGGACTATGAAAGCAAATTTTGAACCCCTAAAGCAAGAACCATTTTCCCTAGGGTGAATTTGTCCAAGGAGACTCATCAGAGGATTTTGGTGATAGTGCATAAAATCATAACCCTCTCAGATCTACTGGAACTTTCTAGATTCTGTCAGATTAAGGTTTTAAATTGATGATTCATCTGTTACATTGCATAATTTCATTCTTTTGGTAATTTTCATTCATCTCCCAAAAGTGCATTTCAAACTGATTTACCTCATCCCAAGTCATAAGGAAAACAAAAAGATCTCCATTAAGATTGACTCACCTAAGGGTTGAAAGACAATCTTTCCCTATGTGATCTCTTTTTCCTAATGAAATAAGGAAAATAGGTGCATCATACCCCCATATCCATAATCCCCTCATTTTGGTGAACCTATTTTCTTATGTTTCAATCCCATAAATAATACATCTCTTTGCCTCACCCAAAGTCTCTCAAGTATCCCTGAGCATCCACCAATCAATCCATGCCAACTTTAAATGCAACCATGCAAAATCATGAAGCTCCAAGAAATTATTAATACTCAAAACCAAAGAGAACCAAACAAGACCATTGTTAAAATTCCAATTACATAATCATGAACATATAATGACATTATGATCTAACACACCCTCTTAAAAGATCACATGAAAATAACCATCCATCATCAAATGATGAATCACCATCATTGCCAAAGCTCCCACTGATCCATGTAACCAAGCTCTCTAGCCATCATGATAACTATCTCCTAATTGAAGATCCTCCATGGACCCAACACAATCAAAGAACTCAACACCATGAGCTCCCAAAAGGTAAAGTAAAACCACAATCTCCAAACCAAGAAGATACATATCCACACATCTCTTTGAACCAAAATATGTCATTAAACTCTCACTACAATATAAGTGTAGAATCCAAGAGTTCCTTATGACACCAACAACCATTGCAAAAGACCATCCATCTTCTAATAAAATATTATCCTTGGCTCACTACACACTGTAACAAAAAAACTTAGAACCAAAATCTTGAAACAAAGAAGATATAACACATTATGTAACTTCATAAAGCTCCCACTAAAAGTAATACTGAGTTATACATGTCATCGTGACCAATATCATTTCTAGCACTCTATTGAACCTAAAGAAAGATTATTATGCACCATAAACAACTGTCATAGATTCAAATGAACAACTATATCAGGTACTCTCTATAACCATCTCTCACTACAATAAGCATACAAATGTAATAATGGTGACCAAGACTATGGCCTACCAAATAGAATGATCCATAACATACAATTTTACAAGATCTACACATATGCAACATCTCAAAGGAGAAATACACAATCAATGTTCCAATCTCAAATAACTATAAAATAGATTCAACCCCACATTAGTAAAATGCATAATAGAGATAATCAGGTATAACATGTAGATTTTTGAAGATTCAAACACTAATCAATACTATATTTGATTTTCAAAACAAACCCACATAGGAGTAACCATAGATCAATAAGAACCCTCCAAGAAACCACACAAACATGTAACTGTCTTCATCCAGAATATCTTGAATACAGTCTCACTGTAGATGTACATACCACATATTTTAGTTAACATGTAAACCATGCAAAACCATCTCTATAAATCTGAAATCCATTAAAAAATCTAGACATTCATATCAAACATGTCATCTAAATAATGGAATAAGCACATATCTACAGACCCACAATTGAAAACAAGAGTAAATTACAACCCAATAGGAAAACCAAGTTGTCCAAGAGCTCATAACATATGAAATATATTAGCTCCATAACTCATAAAGAGGTAAGTGGCTTGTCTTCCAGTGCTTTGATGTAACCAAAGGGCTAAAACCATGAATCCAACATAAGCATTCCATTCTATAGTCCAAATCAAGGGTGTTTCTCCATGTGACTAGGATGTCTCTATCCATCCAACATGAACACCTTCTCACTGCACATGACCACAAGGTAAGGGAAAAAAATCACCAAACAAGAGGATACATACATATTATCAAACAAGAGCTCCAAGTTACCAAAACATAACCAACTACATAAAGATCCATAATCATGAGCTTCTAGTGCCCAACATAGATCACATTGACAATATCTATGGCTTCCAATTTCACAAATTTGAAAAACAAAGTTAAATCATAGAATATTCATTGTTACCCCACAAGCCTTCCAACAACCTATAAAAAATCCTTACTAGCTTTCCAAGCTATGAAAGCAAAAATGGAGGAATAACCAAAACCAAATTCACCTTAAGCTCTGATACCAAATTATGAGAAATAAATTGGTTCTTATACAAATTATTGAGAAATTCAATCTCTATCCAAATATGAATTCAACAGATGGGATGCAAGGCTTAGAATAAAACAACATGAAAATGTGAAACTTATATGCAAATCTGAAAATTAAGTTGCCTTAATATGGAATTACCATGAATCTAGATCCATCTTCTTTATGATACAAAAAATTAGCCAACATAACATGCTTATTAACACCACCTTATGTGATCTTATAATGATAATATATAAAGAATAACATCATCATAAGATAGCAACAATGAGACACAAATCAACAACACAAGATCATCACATAACACATGATTTACACATGGAAAAACCCTTGTGGGAAAAAATTCCACCAAGAAGAGAGACCAAGTATGCATTATCTTCAAATAAATGAGATTACAATACATTCACTTCCATGCTCCTCTTTGCCTCCAATGTAGTAGCACTTGTGCACCTGTGAACAACCTCCTTGTGCCTCAATCTATCCTTGTTCCTTCAGAGTAACACTACATTCAACTGTTCCTCATTGTTTCTACACCCAAATAGCTAATTTTTATAGATGTATGTTTTACCCAATTTTCACCTATGGGCTCAATCAGGTTGGGTAACCCATGGTTTCAGAGTTTCTCGAAGACCAAATGGAGGAGCACTTGCATCAAGATCACTTTTTCTAACTTGTTTGCTTCTTGTGCAAATGCAGGGGAAAATGATGTTATAATTCAACACGTGGATTAAATGTGGCTCCCAAGAGGGTTGGGCCCAACATGCAGGTCTTCAGCTTGGGGGTGGGTTTTCTTTTATTTTTTCCTTGTCTTTCCCTCTTTCCTTTTTGCTTCCTTCTTGCCTTTTCCTTGTTTTTTTGGGGGCAGAACCAGGTCTGGATCTGAACTTGGAACTTTTCTGAAGTTCCGGATTTAGTTCTGATCCCGGTTCCGCCGGGCTTGTTCATTTGTCTTCCCTTCTTTCTCTTTTCTGTGGTCAGGATTGTTTCCTTCCCTTTTATTTCTTCTTTTTTCTATCCCCTTTCCCATCATCCTTATGTATCGTTGCAAGCGGGTTCGGGTTAGAATCCAAACTTGAAACTTGGTGAAAGTTTCAGTTTCGAGTTTGTTTCCGCCACTGCCCCCGCTCTGTTTTACCCAGGATCGGATGTAGTTCTGATATCGCCTTTCTTTCTTTCTTTAGCCTTGTGAATTTTCTTTCCTTCTCTGGCAGGCCCGAAACCGGGTTAGAACCTAAACTTGGAACTTTTCCAAGGTTCCGGTTCCTGTTTCCATTCCGGTTCTGATCTCAGTTCCGCTCTTCTTTCTTTTCTTCCTGGCTTTTGATCGAAGAATGTCTCCCCCTTGGTTCCCCTTTATGTTTTTTCCTATTTCCTTTCCTCCTCATATGTTGCCAGAGGCGGGATGGGAACCAAATCAGAACTTGAAACTTCAGGAAAGTTTCAGGTCCAGATTTAGTTACGGTTCGGGTTCCGCTCTTTCTTTGATTTTTCCCGTTTTGGTCCTGATCCTGGTTCCGCCAGGATTCATCTATCTTTGCTTCCCCCCCTTTCTCACCTCGGTCCCGGTTCCAGTTTTGTCTTGGCCCCGCCCCCACCAGTTTTTGAAAAATCTCAGTGAGAAGGAGTGCCTTCACCGGGAGATGAGGATATCGACGTGAGGTCTTGCCGACCGTCATGTGTCTTGTCGATGGCTTTTTGTGAGATCGATATAACTTCATCCACCCACTATGACTTCTCCTCGACAGGCCAATGTCTCATCGACAACAAAGGGTTTTTTCCAAGAGTCTTCCTGAAATGAAGAGTTCACCAAAGGAAAAGGTATTCTATAAGATGTTAGGAAAAATCACGGGCAATTTGACTATTCGGCTCCCCTCTGCGAATGAGATCGACTCAGCATGACGACATCGCTCTACTATGAAAGCAAGGGTGATCAATCAGTAATGGCACTGAATCTAATGGATAGATCTGATACTGCTTCTCGAAGGGGAGGTAGCCATGAGTCACTATAGCAGCTGGAGATGACAGCTGGAGGAGCAAAGAGGCATTAATGACCCTATCGCAAAGCATTCAAGGTGACTTTGACAAAATATTAGTGGCAGACTCGAAGGCTATGAGATAATAACGATAGTTGTAAAAGATCTGAAGGCCATGCCCATGGACGAGCTTTCATCGACATGAGCAGGGGATGTGCATTGAATGCTTCATTGACTTCATTCCAAAAGCCTTCTAGGGTTGACGTGTCTAGGCGCCAACTCATTTTTGAAAACCCTATAGCAGGGGCCAACACCCTTGGTTGTATATATGGCATTTTTGCCTTTTTGAAAAGTAGTTCTTAGTTAGGAGACTGCTGAAAGAGCACTATTCAGACTTTGTAACTCATTTTTTTTATGAATACTACAGATCTGTAACATAGACACTCCTTATTTTCTCAATAGAAAGTTATTTCCTTCATAGTTTTTCTTTGTTGTTTAGTAACTGGTTGTGAGTTGCATGATTAAATTCTGTGTGATCCCTTTATTTGATCAAATTCCTTCAGTGCTAAATGCAAAGGATATTATGTCACAAATTCAGTTTGTGTCAGTGATCTCTTTCTTTTGCATATTATATCTGTGAAAACATCTTGTTTTCCTTGTGCTAAGCATTAGAACAGTCAGAACCTTACATAGACTCATTTTTGTAAACATAAACCTCTGTATTGTGAGATTGTTTAGCTCTACTGAGACTTTCTGTGAGTACTCTGTAGTATTGTCATATGTTTATCTTTGGTGTATCACCTGTTAGTGATAGGTTTTGGATTCAAGTACATCTTTCTTACTCTTTTCCTTTATCATTCTTCAGTTTTTCCCAAGATATCTTAAGGGGAACCATCCCATAATCTAGAGGTTCACTTCATTCCCAGGTCACCCACAACCTCGAAGTGTTCCCACGTGTCAATAGGTTGCTACAGTTGATAGCTTAGCAAGGGTGCAAACTTTATTTGACAACAGTTTTTGGCACGCCCCGTGGGACTGAGAGCTATTTTCAGTCTGAAATCAAAATTATCATACTGCTGTTTGGTATGTGCAAAATAAATTGTAGTCTTTAAGAGACAAATTTGGCATACTTGGCGACTCCGAGAGCAAGTTTAGTAGTTCCAACACATTACTACTCATGAGAAGAGTGCATACTAGGAGTAATTCATCTATTTTTGAGTATTTGCAGTTGTCCCTGCCTAGAAGAAGGGGGAGAGAAATCCAAAGGGTTCAGAAGATAGTTGTTTATTTCAGGAGGTCTAAGTTGCATCCTATTGTAGGACATACTGTTGTTCCTATTATTGTTACTAAGAGCATCCCAACAACAATGATTCCAGCAGTGAGAAACCAACCATTTGTTGCTTTTGACCAAGGCAACCCACTGAATCTAGCTCAGCATGATGACATTCCTATTGCTGCCTTAAGAGGGTTGCCATATTTTTTTAGTGAGGATCATACCACCCCAACAAAGCATATAAAAGATGTTGCCAACCTGTGTGTTGTTCACCATGTGACTAAAGAAAATGTTGCACTTAGATTGTTGGCGGTGTCCTTCAAGGAAAAAGCCTTACAGTGGTTCAGAGGCCTACCTGTCAACTCTATAGCCATATGGGATGAGTTAGGCAGCCAGTTGTGCAAGTATTTCAAAGATAAATCAGACCACTTGTCCTTGGTGGAGCAGCTATCTATAATAAAAAGAGCTCCACATGAAGATATGTCAGATTTCAATCACCGTTTCTAAAGGACATGGGATAGAATCCCACAAATGGTAAGACCTATTGCTAATCATGCATTTTTGTACTATTTAAGAGCTTTGAATAGCAATATTTCTGTGATGATTCAATCAATGGGAGGTGATACACTTCCTGTTGCATATGGTGTAGTTGTTAGAGCTGAAAACAACCTCATACAAGCTGGTAAAATTGCCCCAAGACCACCTATGCCAATATTTCCTGCTCTTTAGCTTCCGACCCCTATGCAAGTTCCTCCTTTGGATGTTATCCCAAGTGCACCAGCATTTCCAGCACCTAATACCCAGCCTAATGGGAAATCAAACACATTTCCAGTTCAGTCTAATGAACTGCAAGAGATTAAAGGCCTTCTGACAACCTTTGGCAATGAGATGGTTAATCTAAGAAAACAACAAAATCAAGGTTTTAAGCCGTATCAGCCCTCATTCTAGTCTAATTACCAAAAAATTCAGACCAGTAGACCATATTATTAGCCTTATAATCAAGGCCAAAAGTTTGCTCCTAACCCAAGGACACATCAAGCTTATGACTCCAGCACTGCAAGCACTTCCAAAGAGCTTGCACCTGTCCAGAACAATTTAGTTCAAGATTATGAGTGGTGTTTCCCATGTAATCAACCCCATAATCAAAGTACCTATGTAAATGGGATGCTTAACCAAGCCTTGATGGCTCAGAACAATAATGTGCCTGTAACAACTGAAGACAACAACAAGAGCAATAGACACATGAGTCTACATTCCTAAACTGGCAAGGGGAAGAATTTTGTGGAGTGGTCCACTCTGATTCTTCAATTGCAGATAATACATGCAGCAAGAAGAGGGAAATAGATGAGGGATGCCAACCTAATATAGTTCAAACTCAATCGAAACAAGGGTCGGACCAGGATCAAAGTGCCCCTGACTCATCAAAAGCTGACCAGATCCAGATGCTACCAAGGGGCCCGCCTTTGGTTGTCAACCAACAGTCTGATTTGTCAGCCCAAGCTCCTTTAGTGAAAGGTAATGTTATCCCCCCTAAAAGTCAAGTTAAACCTGCTACATCTTTCAATATACTTGAGCATATGAAGAAAATTAATGTACCCATGTCAATATGGGATTCTCTGAGTATTCCTGGTTAAAAGGACCTACTTCAATCCGCCTTATTAGGTTTAAGTGTCTCAGATGAGCCTAGTGTAGAAAAGGAGAAGATTGTGTTGGCTAACATTACAGTTGGTAATAAAGAACAGCAAGCTGCTAAGGCCAAGCCACCTCCATTTTATTTATCATTAATCATAGGAGATCATCTGGTTCACAATTGTATGATTGACTCAGGGGCTAGTAGTTCAGTTAAGCCCAAACAAATTGTCGATAAGTTGGGAATTGAATATGAACCGCTAGAAAAAGGGGTAGTGCAATTGGATGGTACTGCTGTGAACACAGTAGGGGTCATTAAAAATTTGAGCTTAACTTTACATGCCTCTCCCAATTTTGCAATACCACAGGATATATACATTATTGAGTTGCCCCCATACTTTGCCCTTTGTTTATCCAAGGATTTTACGGCCAAGATAGGTGGTTACCTATCCTCTAATTGGTCTCACATGCTGTTCAGAACTAGACATGGCACTAGAGCTACTATTAAATCAAAACCCATAGCCAATGTTCATGTTGAGCCTTACAATCCTTCCCCTACCAATGCCAACTTGGTTACGAATGAACAAGTGGAGCAGCCTGCAGTTCAAGAGGCTGAGATTCAAATAGAAAGAACATCAGATGTTCTTCCTAAAGAGTGGGAACCTCAAGCTCATGAGGCGGATATGGGAAAGAAGTTGGAGGAGGTTGACATCGGTGTTTATATGATGCATGAGAGTGACTCTTTTGTGCCTAATATTGAAAATAGTAAGGAACAACATGGTGAGCAACATGAAAATGATTATGGGAGCTATATTTTGATAGCTCAATAAGTAGAGTAGGTACTGGTGGTGGATGTATGCTGGTATCACCAGAAGGATAGAAGTACTATCAAGCTTTCAGGTTCTTTTTTAGCTGCTCTAGTAATGTTGCTGAATATGAAGCTCTAGTCCAAGGTTTGGAGTAGGAAAGACAGAGAGGTATCCACTGTCTAAAAGTTTATGGTGACAACAAGTTGGTCATCAATCAGGTGAGAAAGTTGAATGTTGTTAAAATTGATATGCTCAGGTCTTACAGGAATAGGGTATGGGACCTCTTAGAGAGATTTGAGGCATTTAAGCTGATTTCCATTCCTAGAGCTCAAAATAAACATGCTGATAGATTAGCTGCTGTGGGAGCTGAACATGATATTCCAAAGGAGATTTGCAGTGATAAAGCTAACCAACATCTAGCAAGATTATAGTTAGGCCTATCGTGCCTGATAACGATATGCACTGGCAAGTCTTTGATAGCGACCAACAGGTTGTCAGGTTTTTAAGAGAAGAAGCCAAATTCTCACATACTAATCAGGAAAAATTACAACACCCGTACAGTGACCAGATTATTCAGCTAAAAAACAACAAGTTGCCCAAGGGCCTGGTCACTTTAGAATCTATTTTTAATACTGATGATGAAGCTAGAAAGCCCAAGGGGAGTATTCAAGTTCAACAAGATCACTACAAAGAGGTTGAAGTCTTCAAAGAAAGGCTTCTTAAGTTAGGCAAGGTATGTACAACTGAAGAGAAGCATGTTTTTATTCAACTTTGACAAGAATTTAATGATATCTTTTCTTGGCAATATAGTGATTTAAAAGGATTTAATCCCTAGCTTGCTCAACATACTATTGAACTTGAGCCTAATGTCAAACCGGTCAGGAAAAAGCAGAGGCCCTTGAATCCTAAGTTAGAACCTATGATGAAAAAAGAGCTAGATAAGTTGATTGAAAGCAGCATCATTTTCCCCATCAAGCATACCTCATGGGTTTCAAACCTAGTGCTAGTGAGAAATAAAAATGGTGAAATAAGACTCTATGTAGATTTTCATGATTTAAATAGGGCCTCCTTAAAAGACCATCATCCTCTACCTTCCATGGAGCAGATACTTCAGATAGTTTCAAGGTCTGAAAGGTTTTCCTTATTAGATGGCTATTCTGGTTACAACTAGATATTGGTGAAGAGGAAAGATTAGTACAAAACAGTCTTCACCACAAAATGGGGAACCATGGCCTACTTGAAAATTCCCTTTGGTTTATCTAATGCTAGGGCAACCTTTCAAAAGGCCATGGATATGGCCTTTCAGGGTTTAATGTATAAGATAGTCTTAGTCTATCTTGATGATATCACTATTTTTTCTAAGGAGGCTAAGGATCATCTGAAGCATTTGAGGCATATTTTTGAAAAGTGCAGGGAATTTGGGATATCACTTAATCCCAAAAAATGTGTTTGCTATTCATGAAGGAAGATTGCTCAGTTATGTGGTATCTAAATAGGGTATTACTATCGACCTTGAAAGAATAAGTGCTATCTTAGCTCTTCCTTTACCTGCGCATAAAAAGGGTCTGCAGAGTTTTATTGGTAGGATTAACTTTTTTAGGAGGTTTATCCCTGACATTGCTGATTTATTAAGTCCACTAACTAACATGCTGAGAAAGAATGTACCTTTTAGCTGGACTAAGGATGGGAAAAGAAGTTTTGAGCTTATAAAAGAAGCATTGGCAACCACACCTACACTTATGAATCCTGAATTTTCTAAGGATTTCATTTTATATGCCTATGGAAATATTGATTCGCTTTCAGCTATACTCATGCAGCAAAATATTGAAGGATCTGAACAGCCCCTGGCATTCTTTAGTCAGGGACTCAAAGATTATGAACTCAAGTACACTTTTGTAGAAAGACATGTGCTTGCTGTCATAAGAAGCTTAAAGAAGTTTAGGCACATGCTCTTCAATAACAAGATTATACTAATGGTTGCTCATCCCAGTGTGAAGGAATTTTTGTTAAACAAAGATTTGAGTGATAGAAGAGCTGGTTGGGTCACCAAGGTGATGGAGTATGACCTTGAAATAAAGGTTACTAAACTAATCAGAGGGAGAGGTATCTACGAACAACTTACTGAGGACAACAACAATAGTATAACAGAGGAAGAAAATTCTATTTTAGCACTCCAAGATGGAAAACAAACTTCCATACCTGCCCCTACTGGTTGGATCACAAAAATGACACATTTTTTATTGATTGGTGAGTGCCCTTCCGATCTGACTAGATCTAGAAGAAGGTATTATCAGTTGCAGTCCATACCTTATGTTCTTTTAAAAGGTTTTCTATTTAGAAGAGACTTTCATGGTGTCCTATTAAGGTGTATTGAAGCTAATCAGGTTGATAGAGTATTGTATGAATTCCATCAAGGATCAGCGGGTGAACACTTTTCTCTGAGGGCCACAACTCTTAAAGTAATGAAAGGAGGCTAATACTGGCCTACCTTATTCCAAAGATGCTCATGCATTGGTAAGAAGGTGCAAAGAGTGTGCTATGTTTGTTGGAAAAGAGAGGTTAGCAACCCTCCCACTGCAACCGGTTCAGGTCGATCAACCCTTCATGAAATGGGGTTTGGATATTATTGGAGTTATAAACCTGCCATCAAGTGCAGGCCACAAATGGATACTCATAGCCACTGATTATTTTTCAAAATGGACTGAAGCTGTGACACTCAATGAAGCTAATGAATCTACTGTCCTAAATTTTTACGAAGAGTTGGTTACCAGATTTGGTATCTCGGATTCTATTGTATCAGACAATGCCCTGGCTTTTGTGAGTGTTAAAATTTCTGACTGGGCTGTCAAAAATGGCATATATCTAAGTACATCCTCTAATTATTATCCGCATGACAATGGACAGGCTGAGTCCACTAACAAGAACCTCCTAAGGATCATTAAGAGAACTATGGAGAACAATCAAAAGGCCTGGCACACCAAGTTAAAATCAACCTTGTGGGTTGATAGGATTACATCAAAAAGATCTATAGGACTTTCTCCATACATGTTAGTGTATGGAAAAGAGGTGAGGCTGCCCATTTCAGTTGAACTCCCAGCCCTCGATCTGGTAAATCAGCTTGATATAATTGAAGAGGAGCGTATGACAGCAAGGTTGGCTCAATTGATTGAGCTTGAAGAACTCAGAGCTGAAGCAGTGAAAAGGATTGAGCAATATAAGGCTCAAGTGAAAAATTCATTCGATAAAAAGGTAGCTCCCAGAGTGTTCCAAGAAGGTGACATAGTGCTAAAGTGGGATGAATTTAAAAGTAGGCCTGGAAGGCACTTCAAATTTGATGCACTTTGGATTGGGCCATATATCGTTACTGAGGAGAAGCAGCATAATGCTTTCCAGCTATCCAAGTTGGATGGTGTAGTGGAACCAATCCCAGTAAATGGGATTCACCTCAAACATTGCTTCTGAGGTATGGACCTAAATCTATACATAACTGTTAAAGTTCTAGAAGATAGTTGTTTTTTCATTCCCTAAGTGTTGTCCTAGCACGGTAACTAGTTTCACTTTGGTTTCTCCCGTCTTCAATAAAATTTCAGTGGCCTGCTATGTCCTATGAGTCTCAAATGAGTTACAGCCATGCACAAGGCTTTTCAGGTTTGTTTCTTTGTTTTCCCATGACTCCATGCCCAATGGATAGGCCTAGGCTACTGGTTTCCATGTTTAGCAGGAAAACATCCAGCAAAGGTCGCCAAAAATGTTACCCAATTATCACCTATGAGTTCAATCAGGCTGGGTAACCCATGGTTTCAGAGTTTCTCAAAGACCAAATGGAGGAGCACTTGCATCAGGATCACTTTTTCTAACTTGTGCAGATGCAGGGGAAAATGATGTTATAATTCAACACGTGGATTAAATGTGGCTCCCAAGAGGGTTGAGCCCAACGTGCAGGCCTTTAGCTTGGGGGTGGGTTTTCTTTTATTTTTTCCTTGTCTTTCCCTCTTTCCTTTGCTTCCTTCTTTCCTTTTCCTTGTTCTGCCGGGGGCAGAACCGGGTCTGGATCCAAACTTGGAACTTTTCTGAAGTTGCGGATTTAGTTCTGATCCTGGTTCCACTAGGCTTGTTCATCTGTCTTCCCTTCTTTCTCTTTTCTGTGGTCGGGGTTGTTTCCTTCCCTTCTATTTCTTCTTTTTTCCGTCCCCTTTCCCATCGTCCTTGTGTATCGTCGCAGGCGGGTTCGGGTCGGAATCCGAACTTGAAACTTGGTGAAAGTTTTAGTTTCGGGTTTGTTTCCACCCCTGCCCCACTCTATTTTACCTGGGATCGGATGTAGTTCCGATCTCGCCTTTATTTATTTCTTTTGCATTGTGCATTTTCTTTCCTTCTTTGGCGGGCCCAAAATTGGGTCGGAACCTAAACTTGGAACTTTTCCAAGGTTTCGGTTCCTATTTTCGTTCCGGTTCTGATCTCGGTTCCGCTCTTCTTTCTTTTCTTCCTGGCTTTTGATCGAGGGATGTCTCCCCCTTGCTTCTCCTTTATGTTTTTTCCTCTTTCCTTTCCTCCTCGTATGTTGTCGGAGGTGGGATCAAAACCAAATCAGAACTTGAAACTTGAGGAAAGTTTCAGGTCCGGATTTAGTTCCAGTTTCGGTTTTTCTCTTTCTTTATTTTTTCCCGTTTTGGTCTTGATCCCCGTTCCGCCAGGATTCATCTATCTTTGCTTCCCCCTTTCTCACCTTGGTCCCGGTTCCGGTTTTGTCTTGGCCCTGCCCCCGTCAGTTTTTGAAAAATCTTAGTGAGAAGGAGTGCCTTCGCCAGGAGATGAGGATATCGATGTGAGGTCTTGCCGACCGTCGTGTGTCTTGCCGAAGGCTTTTTGTGAGATCGATATAACTTCATCCACTAGATATGACTTATCCCCGACAGGCCAATTTCTTTCCGACAACAAAGGGTTTTTGCCAAGAGTCTTCCCGAAATGAAGAGTTTGCCGAAGGAAAGGGTATTCTATAAGATGTCTCGACGAAGTGAGGTGGTCTCAATGACGAAAGTAGGAATGGATATGAAGAAAAGAGACCACTATAAGGTCCTGCCGAAAGAGGGAGTCTTGCCGATAGTGATCACCTTGCCCACAAAAATGAGCATCAGTCTAACTTTCGCAACTTAGTGAGAAGTCTCACCGACAGTCCTAAGTTATGCTGATAGCTAATGTATGACATGCTCGCATCAAGGAAACACGATTCACATCTCGCTAATGTGCGATCCTTCTGAAGTGACCTTTGACCACCTTGGAGTCCACCTGGCACAAACTTAACCAATCAAAAGGTGCTAGGACAAATCACGGGTAGTTTGACTGTTCGGATCCCCTCTGTGAACGGGATTGACTCAGCATGATGACATCGCTCTACTTTGAAAGCAAGGGTGATCAGTCAGTAATGGTGTTGAATCTAATGGATATATATGATACTACTTCTCGAAGGGGAGGTAGCTGTGAGTCACTATAGCAGCTGGAGATGATGGATGGAGGAGAAAAGAGGAATTAATGACCCTATCGTAGAGCATTCAAGGCAGCTCTGACGAAATCTTAATGGCGGACTTGAAGGCTGCGAGATAATAATGACAGTTGTAAAAGATTAGAAGGCCATGCCTATGGATGAGCTTTCACCGACATGAGTAGGGGATGTGCATTGAATGCTTCATTGACTTCATTCAAAAAGCCTTCTAGGGCCGATGTGTCCAGGCGTCGACTCATTTTTGAAAACCCTAGAGCAAGGGCTGACACCTTTGGTTGTATATATGGCATTTTTTCCTTTTTGAAAAGAAGTTCTTAGTTAGGAGACTGCTGAAAGAGCACTATTCAGACTTTATAACTCATTTTTTTATGAATACTACAGATCTGTAACACAAACACTCCTTATTTTCTTAATAGAAAGTTATTTCCTTCACAATTTTTCTTTGTTGTTTAGTAACTAGTTGTGAGTTGCATGATTAAATTCTGTGTGATCCCTTTATTTGATCAAATTCCTTCAGTGCTAAATGCAAAGGATATTATGTCACAAATTCAGTTTATGTTAGTGATCTCTTTCTTTTGCATATTATATATGTGAAAACATCTTGTTTTCCTTGTGCTAAGCATTACAACAGTCGAAACCTTACATAGACTCATTTTTGTAAACATAAACCTCTATATTGTGAGATTGTTTAGCTCTACTAAGACTTTCTATGAGTACTCCGCAGTATTGTCATATGTTTATCTTTGGTGTATCACCTGTTAGTGATAGGTTTTGGATTCAAGTACATCTTTCTTACTCTTTTCCTTTATCATTCTTCAGTTTTTCCCAAGATATCTTAAGGGGAACCAGCCCATAATCTGGAGGTTCACTTCATTCCCAGGTCACCGACAACCTTGAAGTGTTCCCATGTGTCAATAGGTTTCTACAGTTGATAGCTTAGCAAGGGTACAAACTTTATTTGACAATAGTATGAAGAGGTCTCAAGCCCAAAATAGGGCTTCCATAGATGAATCTTCGATCCAAATGACCCAACCCTTGAAAATCCTCCACGAAATATGAAGGTACACCTATTTCGGATCGCACACTTTCCATCTAACTTGGGTGCCCAAACTTGGAAGATAGACATTACATTAAATACAATAAATGATGAAAAACCAAGTGACACCTATTGCCTCTTTCCAAGCACCTACTTGGAGAATCCCAATAGTCAATCATTGATCATTTTTGTTATCTTTTATTATCGCATTCTAGGTATCCACATGTGGGGAAAATAACATTAAATATTTATGTCCCCAAGTCACCTTTATCACTGCTAGTTTATTCATTAGCCCTTATTAACATATTACAAACAATGGTGAGAATTAATATTACAAAATATTTTCACAATACACGCTAAGTGCCTAAAGACACTTTCCAAGAATTTTTGAACCATGACATAGGATTTACAAGGTGGATGGCACCTTAATCCTAACACCTAGGCCCTAAGTCTTTGGGCACCCATATGGCTGTTGGTAGCTAAAAATCTAAAAATATATGTGCCACCAATGACGGTGACATCACTTAGCCTAAGCAGTGGTAGGGTGAAAACTCCCACACTCTCTCTCCAATGGACCTTAAGTCCTATCACTCTCCACAAGACCAAGTGATAAGTGTGAGCATGTCCAAGTGCTAACAATTAAATAGACAAATTAAAAATACAAATTTTAAATAAAATCATTGATGAAAAGTCGACACCTTGTGACGTGAGTACTGACCAAGGAGAGTACGTGGAGGAGTATGACTGCAACTACAAGAATATTCATTACGAAGATGTTGAGTTCGTAGAATATGCCTCGATTATGTTGACAACACGTGCAAATGGTATAACCATGTACAAATCATATGAAATAATATGGATCTATACAATGTACGAATTGAACATACAACTTTTTTTCCAAATCTGCCAAAACCCTAAAAAATGGTTTAATTTTTTAACCCAAATGCCAACTATATTATACAAAAATAAGGGTTTTTGGGTCTTCTTAACCCAATGGGAGGTCCATTTTTCCCCAATGTGCATCCAACAAAATCTCAGGTCTGAATCACCCTCAAATTTGAGACAAGGATTTACAAATCTGATGCTCTGATACCATGTTAGAGTCATTCAAGAACTCAAGATTTTAGAATCACCTGTAAAGCCAAAAATAACTTTCTAAAAAAGAGAAAAGAAAGAGCATAAATTTGCAATAATGGATGAAAAATAAGATTGTTCAAATGCGATCAATATGTAATGCAATGAATTGCCATCAAATGATTTACAAATGAGAATCTCTTGGTTATATAGCTAGGGTGAGATGTAGGATTAGACATCATGACAAGTGTCTTAATCCTATGTCATGAGACAACTAACTCAACTACTATTAAATAACCCAGGACTTGAGAATTAAATGCCATAAGATTAAGATTTAAAGGACAACTATGACTTGTAGAAAGATTCCTAGGACCTAAGTAAACTTAACATGTAAATGGGACCTACTAGTGGAATAGTCATGTAAAACACTTAGAGACACTAGAAAAATAAATTAAAGATCAAAACCTTAACATAATTGAAACATAGAAAAAATTAAATGGTTAGAAATCTGAGAGCTCAATGTTACTATGTTATTGTTTTAACTTGACAAGTAAATATAGAAACACTAAATAAAAGATATGGTTTCATAAAATGATATAATGATTCTTTGGTATGCATGATCCATGAAACATAAGTACTTACACAAGATCACAACACACAACACTTAAATAGACCAATAGGTGGCTTAAGCATGACGAGGAGAAAACACCTTCTATGGGATAAGACAAGGCATAAATCATAAGGTAAAATGAAAATAAGAAAAAAATCTAATGGAAGTAAAATATAAGGATTTGAGAGGATGAGTCATAACATAATAATTATTTTGATAGAAACTTAAATATACAAAACCATGTCATAAAACTCGATGACTATTATGTTAACTTAGGTTTTAAGTATCACTAAACATGTAAACCATCAAGTTTGAGTTTGGAAGATGTAAAAGATCCATGATAATTTGAAGCTTCAACTCTTATACATTTTTCTTGCTATTGAATCTTTTCTCAATTAGAAAAAATCCCCTTTTCCTAATATTTATAGCTATAGATACCATAGCTAATATTAATTTTTGTACTTTGTCAACTATAGATAAGCACTTTATTTTGGAGTGTGAGGTATACGAGGACATCCAAGTCATAGATGTTGATTTGTTAGCAACAATTTCTCTTTAGGATTTGTTTAGAATGGAGCTAGTTGAGAAGATAGCTGAATTCATCATTAAGGTTCATAATAGAAGATCACCATTGCCAAAAGATATGTTAGTTATCTCATAGATTATACCTTTGGCCTTGAGGACATTAAAAATTCTTCTATTCTTCTTTTTTATATATGCAACTACATGCATTACTGAAGTACTTATAGCATCCATTTAGGTAGTTTGCTAATCTCACACTTCGTAAGATTATTTACAATTTTCTACAAAATGTTAAATTTATCCCCAAAATTAATATTTCTAGTGACTTCTATCTCAATTTATTAACAATTTTTCTATGTTATTTCAATTCTCTTGTTTGATGTATTACAAATGAAGATTTTTGTGAATCAAGTTTTGAACAAGGCCTCTTTCACTATAAACCCTAGCCAGGTGATTATGTTCACCTTTGTAGTGTATCCTTCCTGCCTTATATCAATGCTTGAGATATACATTTGCTATGATTCCCAACAACTATAAAAAAAAGTAATCGATATTATCAAATTTTTAATCAATAATATAACACTTTAAAATGTATTCATTGATTATTCATTTTGTAGTTGATAAATGCACATAGAATAAAAGATTCAATAGTCACACTTTGTGCCTCTCACACTCTACTTGATGATTTTGAATCTCTTTTTTAATTATTTATTTAACACCTCCACTACTTTGAAACCTAAAATTTCAAAACCATATGATCAAACATAATACCACTAAAGCTTCGAAATTGTAATCTACTGGCATGAGCACGAATGTTGCCATGATTCATATTGAGAATTTTCAATGGATGCAATTTTGCTTTACAGCTCATGCTCTTTTGTAGTTATCACAATCTTCTTTAGTTACGCGTATTTTAATTGTTTTGACTCTACCAATCAAATCAGATCTGCTTTGTGGGCCGCCATATTTGACTGAGAGACCACGTACTATTATCCTATATAAATCCTCAACGTCTTTTTCTTATCTTCATCACAAACAACCTGTGCCAGAGAAAAAGCTTAGCCAACAACAATGGCTTCCAAAGTTGTAATGGTTTTTACTCTCTGTGTTTTTGCTGTCTTCCTCCTCCAATCTTCAACTTCAGCCACTGCAACAGATGCTCTTCTGTGGGAGAACAAAGCCCAAGAAGGTAATAATTTCTTTTAAGGCTTGGGAATTTTTCAGTACTCTTTGTACAATGTAGCTAAATTCTGAGTTTTGATTGAATGGCAGGGCCAGTGGTACCAGATCGGCAAAAGCACTATGTGAGAGATTGCAAACGGTGCTGTTATTTGGATGAATACGGCTGCTTATCATGCTGTGGCAAGGGCGATCAGATCTGAATCCTGTCATCATCTGCCCTGTGGAAAATGATGTAAAATGAGCATTAGTATGCTATATGTGCTTATTCGATGATAAAACAAATAAGTTCGATTCCGTTTCTGGATCCTTCTGTAGGGGACTAGTCTCACCTCAATTGATCCCCTTGGACGCTGGATTGTCAGATTATCGTTAACAAAAACCAATAAAACAAATAATATTCATATCAATGCAATTTAATTTTGTATTATAAGTTCTAATTCATAACAAGACGTTATGTAGTGGTATAGACATTTGAAATAGTGTACCAATAAAATATCTTTTCTAATAATTTGTTTTTGTTTGTAATGTTGTGTTGATAGTTTAATTTTTCTTAAGATTTAAATGAATATAAACTGGTTTATTTGAATTTTGGGTTGTTATAATTTAAATTATTTTTTTGATCATTGTAATTATAAAGTAATATTTATTAAAAATGCATTACATTTTCAACATGAAATGTAGATTTAATTTTATTATAATAAATATTAATCGTATAATTAATATATAAATAATAATATTTAAATTAAATGTTTGATTTTAATACTTAATATAATATAATTATAATATATTTATATGAATTTGCTAATATTATAAGATAAATAAATAGAAATACAAATTTTTATAGATTTTAAATGACTAAGTTGTGGTGTTTATGTTAAGATAGATTTGTATTTGGAAGTGTAGATATTATACAAAATAATTAAAAGGCAATTCAACCAATTCAATCAAGATATACAAAATTTGCACAATTTTATACACTGTAACACTTATATGCAAAAAAGTTAACATCTAATCATATTTGCATCTTCCCTATATTTTTATGGTTTAATTTTTTAACCCAATCTATATCACCCAATTTTCACATGCTACAATATATTTGTCAATTATGTTTTGTTGCAGGAATTGTCACTTTTTAACTTTTGTCTTGACTACACTTTCAATAGTAAGGCATTTACACACAATGTATGATTGCAAATGCATATACGCATGAAGTATAATATGTCTATTCCTGACAATGTCATCATCGTAGTATTGATACATTGAAAACTCTAGTGTGATAGGGACCCTCCTCCTCCCCCTTTTAGCGGCTTTTCTATTTTTCCTTTGTTTTGATTTGAGCTTTGTCCCATTTGACTCTAGGGGTATGATTTCCGATCTTCACATCCTTTATTTGTGAATATGTATACTTTATTGTCTAACTTAATAAAAATGCTAACACTTGTATACACCTAAAATCGGTCAAGACATTTAATTAATTAAATACTAGTTATTTAATTAATATTCCATCTGCGTATAAATAAATTCTCAATTTATTTATATGGTTCATATCTTCTAATTCTCCAAATCTAAAATCATATTCCTCTAATTTAATTAAATAAACAAATTTCATACGCTTATTTTATTTAATTTAGTTTCACTAATCCTAATTAGGAATTCAAGCACATGCCTACAACTTTTTATGCCACCTCACCAAGGTCACATGAAATTAAATAATTCTCTTCAACAAATTTTCAAACACATGGCTTATTCTTCACACACTTCTTCAACAAACTTTCAAACACATGGTCTTTTTCTCCCACACTTGATTCCCCCATGCATTTGGCATGTTATCTTTGGTCAAGGGAACACCTTCTTGATTCTCTCCATCTCCACCGTTCATTCTTCTTGTTTGAATCTGGACCGTCAATTGTTGCCACATCACAAGATGCTTGGAAAAGCCTATAAATACAACCCTTTGCCATTGTATTTTGCATCCCACATTTGAGTAGAGTTATTATGTAGGAATATATTTTGGAGCATTGAAGCATTTGGAGTCTTATAGTTGCATTTCATATCATGCTTTGTTTCATAGTTACTTTTTAGAATCATACTTTGTTTTATAATTGCATTTTAGTTTATCATATGCATAGTTAGTATTTGAGCATATGCAAAATGATCTTAGCTTCATATCATAGCATTTACATTGTATAATCTAACATCATTTATCCATTTATCAATATCTCCATTATCATAGTATCACATCTTTCATTACATTAGTTTCATGTAGGAACTTAATTAGCTTGCATGTTGAATAACATCTCATTTATCAAGTTGTCATTTTAACAACCATAGTGTACATACACAATTTGAGAGCCAATATGGTTTAATAAATCCTTGAGAGAAGAGGACAATGAAACATTCTTAAAGATTTGTTTTAATTGCAAAATAGGGTAGTTTATTTTATTCAAATCTTTGATATAATCCGTCTCATTGGTGTTTGTGTTGATTTACTGACAATTCCCACATTTCACACACACATAAAATGTTGCTCACCATGGGGCACAACCCCATTTCTAACAATTTTCTGGAAAGTTCTTGTGAATAGGTTGGATGTGACGTTTTAGTGCAACCATCAGTTCTTTCAGCGCAAATGAGAAATCTTTCAGTGTATACGACTTCCGTTTCGGCGCATTCGACCAATCTTTCAGTGCATACGGTGTCTGTTTCGATAGATATGACATTTCTTTCTGTGCATCTAGAAAATGTTTTAGCACATACATGGAGTGTTTTAACGCATTCAGTCTTTTCTTTAGTGCATTTAGTACCTATTTTAGCGCATTGGGGTGTTCTTTTAGCGCATTGGCTAGTTTTTATAGCGCATTCATCAGTTCTTGTAGCACATGGAGTAGTTGCTTTAGCGCATTAAGTAGTTCTTGTAGCGCATTGATGTTTTAGCGCATCTGTTTAAATTTGCAAAATTCGAGGACTAATTGGCATTTTTTGCTTGCAGGTACTTTTATATGCTAGTCAAAGACAAATTTATCAAACTACTAATGATGTATGTAGGGGCTAGAGTTATTTAAATGCTTTCTTTTGCTTAAGATAAGCATCTAGCTTAATTAAGAAGGATAAAGAACACCATGTCTTTCGTGCTTGATGAATGGTAGGCATATGCTCTCCCCTTAACTGGGTGACCAAAAATCCATACCCATTTGATTTTATTATTTTATCCTTAGAGGGCCTACCTTGTGGGAAAAAGTAATCACCCAAGGGAACAACCCAACTGGTAACACACAAAAGCCAAGCGACTTCCAACCGAGATATAAATGTGGGCACTTGGGGAAAGTTCAAGTATCACGAGGATTTTTTTGACAAGAAGGGCAACAATGGCCTCTTGCCATATGAATGATCCCCCATGAACGAAATGCCTATGCTAGAACCCTTTGTTGTAGCAAGGCCAAAATCCTGATTCTATTTGTTTGTGCAAGAACGGTCATTCTGAAGTTGTCCCAAATTTTTGCAGCTTTTAGTAGAGATGAGAAATATGCCATGGGAGATTCATGGGTATTGATGCTTAGCTGCCCCATAGGAGTGTCGTGGAGGGGAGCTAGTGGGGTCAAGCATGTAATCATCTGCTAAAAGTAGGCGTAGCTGGAGTAAAATCCAAGTGGGAATCCAATAATTATTGTCCTACACAGCTTCAAGTTGTACATGTTTGATGTGTCTTTACCAATGTGTTTTCAAACAAATTCAAACAAAACATCATACATTGGAAGTGAAAACCTTGATTCAGAAAAAAATCCTTTGGAAAAACTTGGAAAATTAGAAAATCAAACACAAACTTACAAAGAAACTATGTCATTTTCCCAGATGAGCGCATTTGCTGCATTTTCTAGCGCGTCTGTGCAATCTTGTAATGCATCCAACTGCTGTTATAGTGCATCTGAGCATTTTTCCATCGCATTACCTTTTGTTATAGTGCATCTGAGCATTTTTCTAGCGCATTCACTCTCTCTTTTAGCGCATCCAAGCAATCTTATAACGCATCTGCGCAATTTTCTAGTGCATCTGTCCTCTATTTTAGTGCATCTGTCAAATATTTTAGTGCATCCAGACTCTTAGTGCATCCATTAAATGCAAACCATGATAGTTAAACTTGTCCCCTATTTCATAGTTTGAACCAAAATTCAAAATCTTCTTCAAGTCAAGAATCATTCCTTATGTACCGTAGAGTCTAAACTTGTTAAAATTGACCTCTACAAGTGGAATTTCTCCAAACTAAACCAAGATCTAACATCTCAAAGTGCCAAATTCATCAAATTTATCACACCTTTGATTATTAAGCCTAGTTTCATCATCAGGATTTGTCATCCTTCCATCATGAAATGAATCTACATAGTCAAATCAAACTTAGTCTCATTAGAATTTGTCATTCTAGTTGACTTAGTTGTAATCCTTGGCACTCTTCCAAAACTTAGATCAAAGTTCAGTGAAAACTATAACACTTGTATGCCTGTTCAAACAAGGTTACAAAAACAAAAACTCAAGGAAAAAGGACTTGAAAATCAAAACATTGAAGAGCCAAACATTGGAATTCAAACCATCAAAACTCCACCCATTGAAACTCAAAACATTAAAACTCAAAATGGTGAGATGTAAAACACCATGGCTAAGGCTGAAGAGAATCCTTTCCATGGAACCCACAACAATAATGATGGGGAAGAAGTAATTGAGGAAGATATCCAAAATGCGGAACAAGATCCCAACTTCCACAAATGCTTAGAAAATATTTTTGAAAGAAATGGGGAAAATTACCTCCTTATGCTAGCTAAACAATGTGCCAAATTTCCAGGTGACTTTGACGTGAATCAATTGAAAGCACCTCCGAAACAACCTGAAAAAGAAATAGAATGACTGGTTTCCCTAACTCGCCAAATGAAGATTCTTCAATAATAAATTCTTGATACGCAAAGGGGAACCTCCAAATGATACTTGCTACAAGAAATTTATCCTTATCCATTTGATCAAAGTATCCACACGATCCCCTTTCCCAAACATTGTGAATTCCCAAAATATGACAAATACAACAATAAAATTGATCCAATCAACCATGTGAGGGAATTTAGAACCACGCGTCTTGAATTTGCATATGAAGAGACGTACTTGATGAGATTATTTCCACGAAGCCTATGTGGACAATGTCTTGAATGGTTCTCCAAACTTGCACAACCAATTAACACCTTTGAGGAATTGGTCAACAAGTTCATCACCCAATATTCTTACATCCAACATGACATCTCCATGAAAGATCTTTGTAACTTGAAACAAAAGAAGGGTGAATTGTTCCTTGTATTCTTGAGAAAATGGAGAAGGTTATTTGCATGATATTCTCATCCTATACCTAAATTTAAGGAAAACATAGAAATCTTCATCAATAACCTAAATGATGAGATGAGTTATAGATTGGAATTACAATGTCCACCTACCTTCAAAAGTTGTTTGAAAATGCAATTAAAATCAAAGAGGCTTTAGTCAAGAGAGGAGTCATCAAAATTTACAATGAAATCAACTCATCAAACTCCTCCAACAATTACAATAGTGGTGACAAACCCAGGTTTGGCAACAAAACAAGAATGTTGGAAATAACGATGGTGCAGTTGAAACCCAAAATACAAAACCTGTATTCAACTTAACCATAAATGCCGCCAAAACTAATTAGAGTAACAATCCACCCAACAACCAAAACAACAACCAAAATAACAACCAAAATGTCAACAAAAACAATAATCAAGGTAATGATGGATCTAAAACACCATCATATCGAACATACTCAAATCGAAGGAGGTTCACCCCTTTGGGACAATCATCAAAATCAACATTAAAGGAACTTCTTGAAGCTAAAGTCATAACATTACTAGAGGCAATAAATTGAAAGACACAAGTTAAGCCTCCATGGTGGAATGATGCTCATTTTTGTGACTTTCATCGCAACAAAGGACATAAAACCAACTGCATGCAATTGAAGAACTTGATACAAGAATTAATTGACAAGACAATATTTGTAGAAGGACCCCAAACAAGCAATGATCATGGGGCGTTCAAGAACCCTCTACCCAACTATGAAAAAGGGGAATCTTCTTCTTCAAATACAAAATGTAAAAACATCAATTATGTCTATGATTCTACCATTCATTGTGTTGAGGTGGTTGACAATCCAATCAAAGACATCAAAATTAGGAACAAAAGAAATGTTGCTATAATTGAAAAATCAGCATCACTATATCGACACTACCTCACATCAAATCAATGACCTTGTGTCAAAAAATCTGATTTCCAACATCATTGCAAATGGCAATCAAATCAATGTTATCAAAATCGAAGGACAAAACAATTCACTGATCAATGCAATCACACGAGGACAAGCCAAGGTAACATTGAAAAGAGCTACCCCTTCCACATGCAAAGTAACTACTACTATCCCTGCAACCCAATATAACATAGTTGATCAGTTGCAGAAGATACCTGCAATCCATATTGGAACTTCTCAATATTTCACCCGCTCACAAGGAAATCTTAAAACAAGCTCTAGTTGCCACCACGGTACTGCACAATCTAGAGGTTTTCCAATTTCAGACTATGGTGGGATATTTGACTACACCACACTGCTTATCATTTACTGAACACGATGAAGTATCTATCACCCATCTGCACAACACTGCCCTCCACATTGAGGTCTTAATCCACAAGCACCGCGTTAAATGTGTCCTAATAGATGGAGGAGCTGGCTTGGATATTTGTGCTTTGAAACTTGTCCATGCACTAGGCTATTTATAAAATGCTATTGATCCTAGAAGGAAAATCATAATAAAAGTATATGATGATGAGGAGAGATCTTCACAAGGGTTGATAGTGCTACCTATTCAAGTGGGACTATTTTTCAGAGATATAGTATGCCAAGTGTTAGACAAAGAGTTAACATACAACATACTCTTGGGAGGACCTTGGATTCATGACATGCAAGTAGTGCTATCCACATATCACTAGTGTTTGAAGTTCCCTTTCAATGGGTGGGAAATCACTATTGCAGCTGACTCAAACAACCCCCAATATTGTAACACCCTCAAAACAACCCAAGATGCTTTTGTACCACACAACAAAGAAGCTCCAACTCATGGTTCATCCAATGATGGAAAACAAATAAATGCCTTGTCAAAGTGGGTTGAGAAAAAGGACCAATCATAGCATAAGGGTATCGGTGATTCCACTCCCTCAATTAAAGAAAGTACTTCAAATTCTTCATCCAATTAGCCTTAGATAAAAGATCAATCAAAAGAAAAAGGTGTCAATAATCTTACTCCACAAAATTAGGAAATTCAACTCAAATTCTTATCAAAACAAGTTGCCAAGATCAAATTGAAAGACAAAGGCATGGAGGAATACTCATTTGAGCAATCCTTATGTTTATCAAGACTTTCATCTTCTCCTAAGAGATATGGGAAACCATCAAGATCAAGAAAAAAATCATCCCAACCAACCACATTGTTTGATGGCACCTTTGTAAGAGCAGGCACATTAGTGGATGATTTAGATGACAAGGAGGTTTTAAACTGGTTATACATAGACAAAGAATCATCACAAGAATCCACCTCACGTGTACAAATAGATCAATATGACAAAGGAAAGACAATCCTAAAAAATATGGGATATGAGGGAAAAGGTCCTATCGGTAAAAGGAAGGAAGGCATTATAGAACCGATACAACCTATCACAATGTAAGCCAAGGATAAAACATGATTGGGGTATAGAGAATAATTAAGAGAGGAAACTAGACAACAAGCAGTTGGAAGAATCCTACAACTACAAGCTTGTGATGATCATGAAACTGATTCAAATGAATATGAGTGGGATTCGTTATCCAAACAATCTTGTCATGACAAGGACATTGATGTGGTACACAAGTATGCACCCATATGTGAGGAGGGTCAAAGTTCGGGTTATAGACCACTTGAAATAGGATCACAACATATTGATGACTCTAGTGAAGATGATTAGACTTAGAGAGAAATTGATAATTTGGAGAGTTACCTTATAGACATTGAATATGCTGTTGGATAATTCAAAGATATCACCATTGATACCCTCATTGCATCTGACCTTAGCCAATCCAATGATTCCTTACCCCTAGTACATCCCAAACTCATAGAGTGGGATCAAACTGAGCTGTCTGACATCCCCATCTTTTCAAATGACAAAGCCATTGTCAACTTCCTCTGTTGTACCAATCTTGAAATAGATTCCACCATTGAACGTCATAACAAAGCTTCCAACCATGAGAGTGTCAAATTTTCTAGCTGCAAAATGAATAATACAGGGAATAGATCTAATGGTGAAAACCATTCAATGGCAGTATTAGATCTAGAAAAATTAAAAATAAAGAGCGTATCCAACGGTGAAAACCTCTCTGAGGCGCTAAAGGATAAAGGATGGAAGATTTGACACACTCCTCGAACACTTTTAGGAATGATCTAAAGTATTGGTTGATCCCACTCAGTCCATTAATATTGACAATGAAGAAATAGTAAAGACTGCCCATCTAGTAGAATCTTTGATAGATCAAGAAAAACCGAACTTCATCAAATTATTCACGGAAAGACAAGTCAATTTTGCTTGGTCATATGCTAACATGCAATGGATTGATCCATAACTCATCATGCACCATTTATCACTACCGATAGGAGTAAAACTGGTCAAGCAAAAGTTAGAAAAAATGCATCCACATATTGCCATATTGGTAAAAGCAGAACTAAATAAGTTATTGGATGTAAGGTTCATTAGACCAATTGACTATGCCGAATGGATATCAAACATTGTGCCTATTTCAAAACTAGAAAAAAGCATCATGATCTACACAAATTTCAATGATCTCAACAAAGCTTGTCCAAAAGATGATTTTCCCCTACCCAACATTGACATCATTGTGGACCTAATAGTAGGACATTGCATGTTGTCACTCATGGATGGTTTTTTTGACTATAATCAAATCAAAATTGCACCTAAAGATCAAGACAAGACAACCTTCACATGTCCATGGGGAAGATTTTGTTAGAACATCATGCCATTCAGGTTAAAGAACGTAGGAGCCACTTATCAGTGTGCCATGATGAAAATATTTCATGATATGATGCACACCTTCATGGAAGACTATGTGGATGATCTGTTAGCCAAATCATACACCAGAGAAGGACAGCTAGAGATCCTAGACAAAATCTTTACCAGACTGGAAAAGTTCAATGTACAATTGAACCCTAAGAAATGTGTGTTTGGGGTGACTTCAACAAAAATATTGGGATACATAGTTTCAAAAAATGACATTTAGGTAGATCCTGCAAAGGTTAAAGCCATCATGGAGATGCCTCCACCCAAGAACATCAACCAATTATGATCTCTGCAAGGAAGACTCCAATCAATCCAAAGATTTATCTCACAACTAACAAACAAGACCCATCCTTTTACTCACTTGCTACATAAGAATGTATCTTTCCAATGGGATGAGGAATGCAAAGAAGCCTTCAACTAATTAAAACAATATCTGATGAGTCCACCTATCTTAATACCACTAGCAGAAGGAAAGTCACTTTTATCATACATAGCAACAACTAATATATCATTGGGAGCCTTGTTAGCACATGAGGATTCAATAGGAAAAGAAAGGGCAATCTACTATATCAACAAAAATTTAAATTTCTATGAAGTCAATTACACCTTCATTGAAAAATCTTGTCTAGCAGTAGTGTTCACTACCCAAAAATTATGACACTACATGCTCACTCATACCATCAAATTAATAGCCAAAATAGATCCATTGAAATACCTTCTTAGCAAAGCTAATCTAACTGGAAGACTAGCTAAGTGGCTCATGATGTTGAGTGAATTTGACATCTAATATGTCGATAAGAAGGCAATCAAAGGACAAGTAATCATAGATCAGTTAGCTAAAGAACCATTGCAAGAAAATCATCCAATGAACATTGAGTTTCTAGATGCTGATGTCCTAATAGTATCAACACAACCATGGGTCTTGTACTTTGATGGCTCTTATACACAACACGGATCATGAGCAGGAATCTTGTTTATCTCACCACTAGGACATACCATTCCCAAATCCTACAGATTGATGTTCTCTTGCACCAATAACATAGCCGAATATGAAGCATTGATCATTGGAATCAAAGTAGCAGCCGAGTGGAAGATCACCGAGTTACATGTCTATGGGGATTCACAACTGGTCATTAATTAGGTAAATGATGATTATCAAACAAAGGATGACAAGATGATGCCTTATAAAAGAATGGTTGATGACTTCAAAAATTACTTTGTGGAAATAATATTTGAATAGATTCCTCGAAGTGACAACAAAGTTGTTGATGCCATGGCGACCATTTCTTCTCTCTTACAAATTCTTGAGAAACAAGCCTATTACGAGTTCATGGTGGAACAACTGTTCAACCCATCCTATGATAGCCTAAAATCCCAAGTCATCTACTATCTAGCCAAGGTTGATACTTCCATCTACGGGAAAATCTATACTTACTTAAAAGACAATACTCTCCCACCTGACCTATCCCAAAATAAAAAAATGAAACTTCATTCGTCAAGATGCTCAACATACCCTTATCACAGATGTACTTTATCAACGAGGTCTTGATAGAACTCTCCTTCAATGTCTGGAATGTGACGAGTTTGAAATGACTTTACGAGAAGTTCATGAAGGTATTTGTGGAACTCATTTGAGTGGTTTAACCTTAGCCAAGAAAATCCTCCGTTTGGGATATTACATGCCAACTATGGAGAGGGATTCTTTTTAGTTCATCAAGAAATGTCAAAAGTGTCAAATTCAGGGCAATCTTATCCATGTACTAGCACAAGAACTTCAACCTTTTGCATCAACATGGCCCTTTTGTTAGTGGGGACTTGATCTCGTAGGGAAAATTCATCCATCTTCTTCAAATGGACACAAATTCATTATCACAGCCACATAGTATTTCACGAAGTGGATTGAAGCAATTCCCCTAACCTCCGTCATAGGAAAACAAATCTCATCATTCATATTGAACTACATCATTTGTCAGTATGGCATCCCTCAATCCCTTATCACTGTCAATGATAGACCTTTCAAAAATTAGGATGTTGAAGAACCTTGTGAAAGGTTTCACATCCAACATTGGTTTTCTACACCTTATTATCCTCAAGGAAACAACCAAGAAGAGGCCTCAAACAAAACTATCTTGGAAATCTTGAAGAAAATTGTCAACAATGTTGGACGTGACTGGCATGGTCAACTGAACCCTGCTTTGTGGGCTTATCGAACTAGCATCCATACCCTAATAGGAGCCACACCATATGCTCTAGTTTATGAATCAGAAGCCATTTTACCTATTGAGGTTGAGCTACCATCACTCTGTGTGTCACTAAATGAGATCATTTTAGATGAGGATTATAGAGTGTCTAGGTTATAGGAGTTGGAACTATTAGATGAACTTCGTCAGCATGCAGTGGATCACTTGAAAGCATATCAACAGAGGATATCCAAAAGTTGTAATCACAGAGTAAAGCCTAGAACATTTCAGGTTGGTGACTTAGTCCTGAAAGAGAATCCCCATAATCAACAGGATCAAGAGAAGAAGAGGAAATTTGAACCAAACTGGCTAGGTCCCTTTGTCATTGTCTTAGTCTTCAGATCAGGAGCATATCAGTTGTCCACACTAGAAGGGGATTTATTTGATGAACACCTCAATAGGCTGCATCTCAAGAAATTCTACACTTGAATCATTTAGTGCATAGGAAAAAGTCCTGAAAAAATACAAAAACATCAAAAAATGTCCTTAAAAAATGATTCTTGATGAAAACATGGCAAATAGGCGTCTTGGTAATAACAAAAAAAATAAAAAAAAGATCAAAGAATTAAAAAAAATAAAAATTAAAAAAAGATCAAAAGAAGTGAAAAATACAAAAAAAGCAAAAAAATAAAAATAAAAAATAGAAATCTAAAAAAGTGCAATAAAAACAAGTAGTGGAAACCTGGCAACAGTCGCTATTTGGAATAGATTTTCCATCTATTTGAGCATGCCGACCATTTTCTTTTGCCATTCACTTTCACCATTCATCTGCCTATCATCAGAAAACCTCATGTACATATCCTGGCATGGTGGTCGTGTCTCACCCTAGACTGGGGGAAAAATCCTAAACTCACTGGGGGAAATAAACTTTGAGCTTGAACCAACAGATAAACAACAGTAAGACAAACACAACAAACACAAAGATAATAGTGCAACCAAAACCTTGAACATCAATCACCATCAATAACACATCAACCATCCAAATAAAAAAGCCAAATCAATCTAACCAAAAGCAAACTTCAAATGAATGATGTTCCTTCTAAATCATAGGTTTATCACGTCAAACACGAATGTTCAATTATTGTACTTTGATTTTTGTTATCATATCTTTCGAGCACCTCCATGTTATATCGAACTAGAGGAGCTAGGAAGGAGTATGATTTTTCTTTGTTTGCTATCTATGAGTTGATCATTATTACTATGCAAATTGTTGTAGGATGTGCTCTACAAAGCATCACTAATGACATTTCAAATTTACATAGGAAAAATATTAACTCTTGTCTATTTACGCAAGCAATACTTAGGTCATCTCAGTTTAATTATATACTTAGATGCTTGTGTTAACTTGCACTGTCAAACATCATGGAAGTAGTATTTAGGTCATCATGATCTAGTTATACCATTGATGCTTGTGCTCACTATGAACATTTTAAAGGCTTAATGATGATAAAAAGCACAACAAATCGACTGTTATGAATGACAACATCTGCATATTAGGTTTGCATGATTAAGTAGATTACATCCATGTTAGTTCGTATCTGTATCTATGGGGTTTCCAAAGCTGCAACAGTTTCACAATGATGCTATCTCTAACACTAACGGATTGAGTACATTTGACATTAACCAAAAACACATCATTTTCATATGGTTGCACATCAATTGTATCATCATTTGCATGCATTAGAAAACATTACCATATCAGGCATCCGTCCATGCATCAAATCATAATATTCGCATTAGAAAACACAAAAATACGTGCATTGCATCTCATTTATATAATCAAAATCATCTCATATAGTTGCATTAAGAGGGTGGTCCACTAAGCTTAAATGAGTGAGTCTCTTTAGATTTCCAAAAGAGTTGGGAAATATGTAAGGTTTTGTGAAGCTTAACTTAACAAATAATCAACTTACTGCAACCTTCACGAAGCTCTTGGAAGTTGGATAGATTCACTCATTTAAGCTTAAGACCCTAGATGTTTTGAAGTCTTATGAATTCAGTTAAGCATAATCATTTGCATCACATAATAACAATTCATCTTACGTATTATAAAACATCATCCATATATCATCCCATCATTAGTACATCTATACATAATCAATATAAACATCACATACACATCACTTGCAGAATCAAATCCATATCACATCTAGCATAAAACATCATTTGCATAAATCCATAAAGCAAATAGGATCATTAATCATCACATAAATATCATCATTGCATATATAACATAATCATCACATAAATATCATCATTGCATACATAACATAATCATCACATAGGTATCATCATGATGTAAACATCATAACCACATAGAACTAGGTACCGTCATACAATCATTTCATTTAACATTCATCCATTCGTTGCATCATTTATTAGCATCAAAAAAGTAGAAAAACATCAAATCCATCACATATCATTGGCATAATAAAATCCATCACATGCATCATATAGGCATCATTCATAAAACATCATAGAAAACACATCAGTTGCATCATCATTTGCATCCATAGCATATCATATCATCAGTTTAATATAGAACATCACATAGCATAACAATGGAAATTAAATGCATCCATACCTTATCATATCATCATCATCATGTAGAACATCACATAGCATAAATAATAGAAATTTAATGCATCCGTCATAATCATCATGATCATCATCATAACGTAGAAATTAAATGCATCATAGACATCCATCAAATAACACCATATCGACACATAGATCATAATCATTGCCACATATCATATAACCTCAAAAATCATAATGTAAAAGTGTACAAGGATATCCAAAGGTAGGAAGAGATACATCAATATAAAAAATGGCAGTGTATCATAAAGTCTGAGAACAAGAGGTACATCATCAATGTCTCAACTAAATAAAGAGGTATACATCATGTCCAAAGTACATCAAAATCTGTTATCAAACTGGACCTATGTTGTGCTCCCCCCTAGATGGTGTTGGCATCATAGGACTAGTACCTTCCCCTGCACCTGACATACTCGCACTAGGATCTCTCTGATCTCTAGGCAATGGTTGCATGACACCCATGCTAACGATATGAGACTAAGACCTGCCAGATCGAGACTATGCATAGCTCTCCCACCACTCTGGAGGAACCGCATCATGATATCAACCTCTGTAGAACTCGACCTCCTATGCAGTATGACAGATCTCTCAGAGATAATCTGCAGATCTAGAAGCTGTTGCAACCTACTGCTATCTCTCAGTAAGGCTCTCCACTTGCTCCACCCGCCATCACAAGGCATCCCTCTTAGCAGTCAATGTGGAAATCTACCCCTATATCTGTCCCTGCACCTGTCACTGGGCCTATACCTATGCAAGCTGGACTTGTATCTGCTATACCTACTGTCTAGTTGCATCTCTCTCTGTTGTCAGTGTTTATATCTGTCCCTATGCCTGAGTAAGTAGAGCCTGCACCTACTATGACTTCCCTTGCGGTGTTTGAACTTGCACCTATGAAGCAACAATTTATGTCTGCTACTGCTGTGATGATAGTCTAATCTCTACGTGCTGCTGTGAAGGGGCCAACAATGACTGCCTCTTGTGAGGTACTCTCAACTCTCCAACATCCAGCCCTAGTCCTTTGCCACCCCCATCATCTCCCTGATCACTCTCCTTATCATCACCGTCATTGCTGCTATCCCCCTCCTCACTACTCTCCTCCTCCTCTTCCCCCTGCTACTCCTCCTCGTCCACTCTCCATTGCCTCTACCAATGACCTCCTGCCTCCTCCTCTGCTAACAAGGGTGTTGGCTCATTGAAAATCATGATCCTTGGGAATGGATGTGTAAAATATACTGGGCATACTCCTCTGATATCAATGCATCAATGATCTTTGGATGCACCTCCCAAATAACTACTTGTAACCCCTAAAAGTGCTTAATGGTTGAATCATAAGACAACACTGGCCCCCACTCTATAGCATCCCATCATTGATGTGCATAATGGGCCACTCCATGGGGCATCCCCTGGACTCTACCATTTGCTGGAATACTCTCATCAACAAAAATCTCTCAATGATAAAGTGGGTCCAGCCAATTAGATACATGGAATGACACAAATACAACATCTTGTTGTCGTCCTCAAGTAACTACTCACAATCAACATATGTCCACCATACCATTGAATCTAAATCATCCATTTTCCTCCAATACTCCAGCTTGCCCAGCCTAGGCTGAATAAGTTGACTGGCATAAATATGAACATATGGCCTCATGGCTAGGCGCTGCCTCTCTCCAACTGGTCGACTGATTGCTATATGCTTTGAGGCCCAGACCTGGAGCAATGTAACCCCTGTCGATAAACTTGCTCCTCATAGATAAACAACCTAATGTAAATCATGATACAAGTGTGCAAACATATAGCAACCCCATGCATATTGAGTGCCGTGAACAATCATGCTCTCCAAGATCTACCCCCATCCAACTGAGAGTCGTTTTGACCTATGGTCAGGACAAAGAAACCCTCCAATAAATCTAGCTAACACAAAAGGAAAAGTGGTGTACGCATCAACCATGTCCCTCTAGGAAATCTCATACCCGCATATATGGTCATCCTAAAATACTCTCTGCAAAGCATTAGTCCCACCCTGCTCATGTGAATCATATAGAAAAAACTCTCCAACCACAGGAATCCGTAGAATTCGGTAGACATCCTTAGGTGTAATTGTAATCTCACTAGTGGGAAAATGGAAGGTGTTATGCTCATTGTGCCACCTCTCAACTAAGGTTGTGAACAACCCTCTATTAATCTTGATCTGGGGCATATCGATAAGAGATGATAGACCACATTATGCAATGATAGTTGTCTCGGGCTATGTTAATTGGCGAATCAACTCCCATGTCCTGGGAAACTACTCCCTAATTTGTAGACTAGTCAATGGCTGCTATCATCGAAAAATCAAAAATCAGTCAATCAATTAATCAACATCAATCAATCAAAATCAATCAGCCTATCAATTTAATCAATTTTGGTGAGACTTTAATCAAATCTTGTGAGCATCAATCAATCAATTCAACCTCGCCTATCATGAGGTTTATCAATCAATCATTCAATCTCGCCTATCATGGGGTTTATTAAATCAATCAATGCACCTCACCTATCATGAGGTTCATCAATCAATTCAACCTCGCCTATCATGAGGTTTATCAAATGAATCAATGCACCTCGCCTATCATGAGGTTCATCAATCAATTCAACCTTTCCTATCATGAGGTTTATCAAATCAATCAATGCACCTCGCCTATCATGAGGTTCATCAATCAATTCAACCTCGCCTATCATGAAGTTTATTAGATCAATCAACCTATAATTGATCCTCGCCTATCATGAGGTCAATTATCATCATCCTATCATGAGATTAATGGACATCTAACCTATCAACATCATCAATCATCATCAACACAAAGACTGACGTGATTAAACATCATAGACATCAAGGAGTCTAATCAGGAAAATCATCAATCTAGTCTAAAACTTCACAAATGTGCTAGAATATTCTTTTTATGCAGAGGTTCTATGCGCCAAACTATCAGATGCGCCATTTCATTTGCTCAATGTGTTGGAACAGGGTCTCGATGTGCCACTTCACCCTATGCGCTAGTTCATCTCATCAATGCGCTAATCTAATTTCCCTAAGTGCTAATCTATCAAATGCACCATTATAGTTAACCAATGTGCTACTTTAAGCACCCTAAGCGCTAATCTATCAATGCGCTATTTCATTAACTCTATGTGCTAAAAGTTTTATCCTATGCAATAAGTTTATGGATGAGCTGGAACAGTTACCCTATGCGCCATTGTGGCGACCCTATGCACCATTGTAGTTCAAAAACTGAATTCAAACAAGAAAAAGTGGGAAAAATCAAATGCATGAATAACGAGGCAATTTTTGAGGTACTTACTGGAGGTCCGTATGCTGCCGGGTGGTTGTGTCGTCGCACGCGCTTGAAACGGTGAGTGTGGTAGGGGATCACCATTCTACTCCAAGTTTGCACAAATCACTCTCACTCTCAAGTTTTCAAATTGCAAAATGCACAAATGAACTTCTAAATCAACTTTTTAACCTTTTAAGGTTAATTAAGTGGCATTTTTATGGGGATGTTTTATTTTATTTTTTAAAGGGGCCTTAATTAATTCGATCATCACTTGTTGGCTTATACATCATTTTTTAGGAGATAAATCATTCTGAATCATAAAATTTTGAGATCATCATCATATCATTGAAAAATCATTAAAATTTTCAAAAATTCCAAAAAATCATAAAAAATTCAAAAATTCACCGATTTATCTCCCAAGGGGGCATATATCTGTCAATATCTAAAAATCAACGTCTGGGGCATCAAAATTTTATTTTCTCATCATTAGTATCAATTTTTTCTTTCAAGCAATGTGTAAACACATTACTTCAAAGAGGGTCAAAATGTATACACCTAAAATTGGTCAAGACATTTAATTAATTAAATACTGGTTATTTAATTAATATTTCATCTACGTATAAATAAATTCTCAATTTATTTATATAGTTCATTTCCTCTAATTCTCCAAATCTAAAATCATATTCCTCTAATTTAATTAAATAAACAAATTTCATAAGCTTGTTTTATTTAATTAAGTTTCACTAATCCCAATTATGAATTCAAGCACATGTCTACAACTTTTCATACCACCTCACCAAGGTCACATGAAATTAAATAATTCTAATTTTTAAATTAGAATTATCTTCAACAAATTTTCAAACACATGGCTTATTCTTCACACACTTCTTCAACAAACTTTTAAACACATGGTCTTTTTCTCCCATACTTGATTCCCCCATCCATTTGGCATGTTGTCTTTGGTCAAGGGAACACCTTCTTGATTCTCTCCATCTCCATCGTTTATTCCTCTTGTTTGAATCTGGACCGTCGATCGTTGCCACATCACAAGATGCTTGGAAAAGCCTATAAATACAACCCTTTTCCATTGTATTTTGCATCCCACATTTGAGTAGATTTATTATGCAGGAATATCTTTTGGAGCATTGGAGCATTTGGAGTCTTATAGTTGCATTTCATATCATGCTTTGTTTCATAGTTACCTTTTAGAATCACATTTTGCTTTATAGTTGCATTTTATACCATGCATTGCTTTATAGTTGCATTTTAGTATATCATATTCATAGAAGTATTTGAGCATATGTAGAACCATCTTAGCTTCAAATCATAGCATTTACATTGCATAATCTAACATCATTTATCCATTTATCAATATCTCCATTATCATAATATCACGTATTTCATTAAATTCGTTTCATGTAGGAACTTAATTGGCTTGCATGTTGTATAATATATAGTTTCTCAAGTTGTCATTTTAACAACCATAGTGTACATACAAAATCTGAGAGTCAATATGGTTTAATAAATCCTTGAGAATAGAGGACGATGAAATGTTCTTAAAGATTTGTTTTAACTACAAAATAAAGTAGTTTATTTGATTCAAATCTTTGATATAATCTGTCTCATTGGTGTTTGTGTTGATTTACTAAAAATTCCCACATTTCACACACACAACACTTATTCATAAAAAACCCTCTATTGTGTTCATTCTTAAATATGACTAAAGTATAAAGTTTGTAAATTTCTTTAGGTTATTATTTATTTTTTCTATAGCCATTGTGACTATAAAATGACATTTATTGAAATTGTGTAAATTTTCAAATGTGGTAGGTGTAGACTCAATCTTATTAGTAGCACATATATGTATATATATAGAAGCATCTCTCTAAGGTTGGACACTCTCATCCATTTCACGCCAATAGTGTGGCCAAAATATTCATGGAAAATATACAAAAACTTCATGGAATTCCAAAAATCATAGTGAGTGATCGTGACCCTATCTTCACTAGAATTTTTTAGATAAACTTATTTACACCATGAGGTACAAAACTAGCACATAGTTCCTCTTATCATCCACAATCAAATGGCTAAAAAATTTTTGAATAAGTTTTTAGAAGGATATTTACATTGTTTTTCCTTTTATAAAAGAACACAATGGTCCAAATGACTACCACTAGCAGAGTGGTGGTACAACACATCATTTCACACATCCACCAAAATGACTCCATTTGAGGCTCTTTATGGCTACCCTCCACCATTTGCTACTTCTTATTTAAAATCCCATTCTAAAGCTCATGCAGTAGAGGACCATATTCAACACTAACAAGAAATACTACAAATCCTTGAGGATAATTTAGTTATGGCTCAAAATCAAATGAAACAATAAGTTGATCAACATTGTAACGAGAAAACATTTTGAAGAGGGAGATTGGGTATCTCTTCAAATACAACCTTAAAAATAAATTTCTCTTAAGAAACATAAGAATATGAAGCTCACGTCTAAATTTTATGGTCCCTATAAGGTTCTCCATCAAATAGGAAGTTTAGCTTATAAGTTAGAACTTCCACTGTCTTCCAAAACTCATCCTATCTTCCATGTCTCTTGTTTAAATAAGGTAATAGGTAACAATATTCCAGTCTAGTTAGAATTGCCAAAGTTAGATGAAGGAAAGTTTATTTTAGAACCTAAGAAAATTATTGAAAAAAGAGTGAAACCGTTACAAAATAGGGCTATCTTTGAGTTCCTAATCAAGTGGAAGAATATGCTAATTGAAGATGTCACATAGGAAGATGAACAATTCATACTAAAGAATCCAAATTTGCTAAGCATTGGGGACAATGCTTTTTTGAAGGGAAGCATGGGAAGGTTAGGTCCCTAATATTCTATTGTATGTTATGATCCTAATATCATATATTCCTAAGTATAATAAGTTAAGCACTTGTGGCATGTTTAACCTTAACATTAGTTTTAGTTGATACCTTAAATACTCTTTATTAGGATGAAGTGGTATGTCCCTATATAGTTAAGCCTATAAATAAAGGGGATATTTTCCTCCCAAATCATCATATCATCAAATATTGAATTCATATCATATTATTTGATTATTGGAGGTAACCCCCTCCAAGTGGTTTGCTATATTTATGATTTTTTATAAATATTTTCATGAAATATCATAAAATTTGTTTATGTCCACTTCTTTACGAGGAAATACTATTCTATGTTCATCTATTTCGAATCTATGCTTGTTTGTTATTCAAAACAATTCAAAAGCCACCTCTAAATTTGTCGCTTCCTCATCTATTATGTAATTATAGATGCCTTCCTCTGTTGTGTTGATCAAGATTATCTCTTTCTCCTTGGTATTTTTTCATTCACTTTCAATTCCTCTTTCTAGAGAAACAATGCCAAGATGGACCAAATATGGAAAAATATAGCAATCTCTCATAATGAGACCCTAAAACTAGAATTACAATTTCTTAATATGATCTAAATTGAAAATGAAGCCTTCCCAAAAGGACAAATCTTCTCCAAGTGTTAGTATGTCCAAGTGATCAACCAAAATGAAAATATGCATAAATATGAATAAAAGATACCTGGGGATGAATTTGGAAAAAAACATGGATATAACTATAGAGCTCCTCAATACCTTTCTAGCACCACAAAAATCATGAAAATTGGATAAATAGGCAAGAAGTTATGAGATTAGAGGTCCAAAAAGGAAAATATGATTTCAATTAGCAATAAAATTCACTTGCAGTAAAATATGAAAAACTAGCTTGCACCATTATGAAGTGCTTGGAGCCAACTTTTCTTTGATATCTTATTTGCAAAATTTTGACACCTTGGTGAAAAGTTATGGTGTTTTGAAAAAAAAATGCCTATTAAGTCTTGGGGGAAAAAAGTTTAGGCCCGTAAGCCCTAAGCCCTTGGGCACCCATATGGCCACTAACGGCTAAAAGTCAAAAAACATATGTTCTAGCCATGGTGACAACACTGCTTAGCTTGAGCGATGGCAGGGTGATAACTTCCACCCCCCTCCCTAGTGGGCCTTAAGCCTCGACACTCTCTAGAAGACTAGGTGCTAAGTGTGTGTGTGTCTAGGCACTAAAAATTAAATTGACAAATTAAAAGAAAAAAGTAAAATAACTAACGAAAATAGCATACCTTGTGACATGAGCATTGGTTGAATAGAGTACATAGAGGAGTACGACTTCGACTACAAAGAATATTCTTTGTGAAGATGTTGAATATGCCTAGATTCTATCAACGACGCCTATAAATGATACAACCACATATGGATCATACGAAACAATATAGATCTATACGATGTATGGATTAAACATACAACTCTCTTTCCAAATCTGCCAAAACCCTAAAAAATTGGTTTGAATTTTTTACCCAAATGTTAAGTGTTTTATATAAAAATAGGGGTTTTTGGGTCTTTTGGACTCAATGGTGAGGTGTGATTTTCCTTAATGTGCATCCAACAAAAACTCAAGCCTAAATCACCCTCAAATTTGAGAAGGGGATTTGTAGATCTAAAACTTTGATACTGTGTTAGAGTCACTCAAGGACTCAAGCTCCTAGAATGACATGCAAAATAAAAAATAGGGTAAAAGCACAAAGCTGTGTCACACTTTTAGCCAACTTATCAACACAATTGAATTTAAGTATTTCTAACTAAAAATCAAATTTGGTCAAACATATGATCTAGTAAGATTCATTCTAGCTAAGTTAGACACTTCCACAACTTTTCCAACTAAAATTGTTGGCTAAAAATATATGGAGAACCATTTTGAGTCCAATTTACCAAAATAATAAAATTATTTGGAAAACTTGAAGTTTCAATAATTCTTACTAACGTAAATAATTTTTTTTTTAAATATAAAAATACCCTTTTGTAGATCCATAAGTGTAGTTTTCAAAAATATATTTATTTTAATAGTTTAATTATTATTTATATTTTATTTTTATTTTTACTAAAAGTAAGTTATCAACACAAAATATTAGGTTAATTACCATGCCAAGGAAAAATACTAAAACTTATTAAAAAAAAATGAAAAAAATATGATGCACTACATAAAAAATTCTATTTCAAGATGGTATAATTTTTTTTCCATTTTAGATAAATATTTAAAATGAAAATTGACGTCTGATGGAATCAACTATTTTTTGATTCACGCACATTCTAATATTTATTTAAAAATATATATTTATGAAAATTGGAAAGAAACATATCGATGCACGAAAGTTTCAAGTTATAAATACACAAAAAAATTGAAAGGAAAAATAAAATTTACTATAAAAAGTTTGAAGTCTCATGCAACTTCATTTTTTCAGCATTTTATCAACAACTAAATTATAGTGTTAATTTATTAAAAACTAGTTTAAAATATTTTTTTAATTTTTTTTAAAATACAAACATAAAATATACTAAAAGATACATATTTTACTAGTTTACACCATTTCAAAGTTCAAAACATATATGCCACTTTTTATTGATTCAAGTTTAAAATTTGGATCAGTGTTGGCCATTTCCTTTATAAAGTGTGACACAACTTTGTGCTTTTACCCAATAGCCTTCTACACTTGAGAGAAAAGAAAAAGCATAAATTTAGAATGGTGGATACAAAATAAGATTAGTTCAAATGTGATCAGTATTCAATGCAATGGATTATCATCGAATGGTTTACAAATGAGAATCCCTTGGTTACATAATTAGGGTGAGACATGGGATTAGACATGATCATGACAGGTTTCTTAATCTTTTTTCATGAGATAGTTAACTCAACTAATATCAAAAAACCTAGGACTCAAGAATTAAATGTCATAAGATTAAGATCTAAATGATAACCAAGACTTCTAGAAAAATTCCTAGGACCTAAGTAAACTTAACATGTGAAAAGGTCTTACCAGTGGACTAGTTAGGTAATACACTAATTCACACCAACACATAGGTTTTTGACAAAAAAATGAAGATACTAGCAAAATAAATTAAAGATGAAAACCTTAATATAATTGAAACATAGAAAAAATTACATGGTTAGAAAGCTAAGAGATAGCTCAATGTTACTAATTTATTTTTTTAACTTGACAAGTAAATATAGAAACACTCAATAATGGATATGGTTTCATAAAATGATATGATGATTCTTTAGTATGGATGATCCATCAAACATAAGTACTTACACAAGTTCAAAATATACGACACTTGAATGGACCAATAGGTGGCTTAAGCATGAAGAGGAGAAAACACCCCCCAATGGGATATGATGAGGCATAAATCATAAGATAAAATGAAAAAGAATGGTAATGCAAGTAAAATATAAAGGTTTGAGAGATGACGAGTCATAACATAATAATATATTTGATATAAATTTAAACATATGAAACCATGACATAAAACTCGATGGCTATTTTCTTAACTTAGGTTTTAAATATTACTAAACATATAAACCATCAAGTTTGAGTTTGAAAGATGTAAAAGATCCATGATAATTTGAAGCTTCAACTCCTATACATTTTTCTTGTTATTGAATCTTTTCTCACTTAGACAAATTCCTTTTTTCATAATATTTGTAGCTACAAGTACCATAGCTAATACTAATTTTAATGCTTTTTCAACTATAGATAAGCACTTTATTTTGGAGTGTGAGGTATATGCGGACATCCAAGTCGCATTTGTTGATTGTTAGAAACAATTTCTATTTATTTGTTTAGAAAGAAGCTAGTTGAGAAGATAGTTGAATTCATCATCAAGCTTCATAATAGAAGATCACCATTGCAAAAAGATATGTTAGTTATCTCATAGATTACACCATTGGCCTTGAGGACATTAAAAATTCTTCTATTCTTCTTTTTTATATATGCAATTACATGCATTAACGAAGTACTATTAACATCCATTTAGGTGTTTGCTAATCTCACACTTTGTATTATTATTTACAATTTTCCACAAAAAATTAAATTTACCCCCAAAAATATTTTCAGTGACTTCTATCTCAATATATTAACATTTTTTCTATGTTATTTCAATTCTCTTGTTTGATGTATTACAAATGAAGATTTTTGTGAATCAAGTTTTGAACAAGGCCTCTTTCACCATAAACCCTAGCCAGGTGATTATGTTTACCTTTGCAGTGTATTCCTTCCTGCCTTGTAGCAATGCTTGAGATATACATTTGCTATGATTCCCAACAACTATAAAAAAATTAATCAATATTTTCAAAATTTTAATCAATAATATAACACTTTAAAATGTATTCAATGATGATTCATTTTGTAGTTGATAAATACATATAGAATAAAAGATTCAAATAGTCACACACCTTAACTTTGTGCCTCTCACACTGGTACTTGATGATTTTGAATCTCTTTTTTAATAATTTATTTAACTCCTCCACTACCCAAAAACCTAAAATTTCAAAACCATATGATCAAACATAATACCACTAAAGCTTCGAAATTGTAATCTATTAGCATGAGCACGAATGTTGCCATGATTCATATTGAGAATTTTCACTGGATGCAATTTTGGTTTACAGCTCATGCTCTTTTGTAGTTATCACCATCATCATTACTTACGCGTATTTTAATTGTTTTGACTCTACCACTCAAATCAGATCTGCTTTGTGGGCCGCCATATTGACTGAGAGACCACCAACTAGGCTATTATCCTATTTATATCCTCAACGTTTCTTTCTTCTTATCTTCGTCACAAAACATACTTGTGCAGAGAAAAAGCTTAGCCAACAACAATGGCTTCCAAAGTTGTAATGGTTTTTACTCTCTGTGTTTTTGCTGTCTTCCTCCTCCAATCTTCGACTTCAGCCACTGCTACAGATGCTCTTCTGGGGGAGAACAAAGCCCAAGAAGGTAATAATTTCTTTGAAGTCTTGGGATTTTTTTCAATACTCTGTTTACAATGCAGCCAAATCCTGAGTTTTGATTGAATGGCAGGGCAGCATCGTTACCAGTTCGGGAAAAGTACTATGTGACCGATTGCAAACGGTGCTGTTCTATTGATGTGTATGGGTGCTTATCATGCTGTGGAAAGGGCCAACAGCTCGGAATCCTGTCATAAACTGCCCTGTGGAAAATAATGTAATATGAGCATTAGTATGCTTTGTGTGCTTATTCAACAATAAAACAAATAATATGCAATAAATGCAATTTAATTTTGTGTTATGAGTTCTAATTCATGACAAGGCAATAATATTATAAGATAAATAAATAGAAATACAAATTTTAATAGATTTTAGATGATTAAAAGTTGTGGTGTTTTTTATTAAGTAAGCAACATTTATAGGGTGTTGTACCCTTCACACAGAAAGTCCAAAGGGCCAAAAGGAAGCTAGTTCAAACCAGAACATGATTAGTAGAAAAACTAACAGAAATATCAGACCGACAACTATAGAACAACAAAAAAGGATTAGACAACCCTAGAACCAGAGGGGACCAATTTGACTCTCTGAATTGGAGGCCGCGAAGAAGCAACGGAATTGGGGAGACCCTTCTTCTTCCTTAGCACAACCGATCAGAAAGACTTGGTCTCGAAATCAATCAAGTGAGGCGATGGGAGTAGATCCACAATAGCCAACCCGGGTGAGGAGCCATCACACATAAAGGGATCCACTAGCGAAGGAGAGGGGACATGAGTGATCAAAGTGCCAACAGAGTCGTTCAAATAGGGATGGGAAGTTTCCAACCGAACACCGACAACAAATCAAGGCAACAAAGGTTTTACAGAAGAGATAGCCGGAAGAGGAGCCTAGAAAGGCTCCGACTCCAAGGGAGAACCAGACAAGGGAGGGTCGCCCTCCTCATAGGAACTATCCGAAGAGGGGGAGCCAACTGTGAGATGGTCCGAGAGAGAATTCTTCCACCAAGTAGTAGGACCCTTGCAGCGAGCAAGAGGGCAACCAGAGGCCAAGTGACCAATAGAGAAGCACCTCCTACACCAGAAAGGGATCCCCTTATAGTCCAAAAGCTGCTTCCAAGGTTTGTCCTCCATCATCAGGACCACATTCCCATGGAGAGGTTTAGAAATTTCCAAATTGATTAAAATACATGCCACCGTGGTATGCCCAAGATCCCGAGACGTAGAATCCACCTTCAAAAAGCTACCAATGGCATTGCCAATGGCTTCAAAGCAAAAAATCTCCCAAAACTAAAGAGGGAAATTCGACAGACGAACCCAAACTGGTTTGATATTTAGAGGCTCCGTAAGTGGATTGAAAGAGTGAGACCAAGGCCGAATGAGTATCGTATGAACACCCCACATCCAAACCCTGTCCAACACTTTGTCCTGATCCTTACAGGAAGAAAAGGTTGCAAAAAAAAACCTCTAGCATTGGGATAGAGGTCAATCTATCCCGATACAATAGGCTTCTAGGAAATGGAAACCCCTTCATGGAGATCAGGAAGGGAGGGCCACAAGCCATTAAACTTGCAAACCAAACCTTGCTACACATAAAACTCCTCATTCTCAGCAACCTCAGGCCCACATACCACAACAAGAGTGGCCCGAGCACAAGGAAAATGACGAACCCTAGCCAAAGCAGGAGGAAGCTAGGCACGAGCAACATTAGAGAATGATTTACATTTGCATGCAACAACAACAGGAGGAGGGCCCCCAACCACATCCCACACAACATCTACAAAAGAAGCAACAAGAGGATAGGGAGGGATCCTACCCACACAAGCCCGCACCTTACAGTCCATTGGATCAAACAAGGGAGACACGTTGTCGAACGGAGGGAAATCCGCGCAGGGAAGTAGACCCAACAAGAGAAGGGCACCCGCTGGCCATCTGACCACCCCTAGCAACCTGCAACACCATCGTCATGCCCAAGCCCTGCTCACTAGTGCCATTTGAAAGCAAATCAAGCCGTTTTCTCCTGCCTAGCGCCATTAGTTTCACCTTTTACTACCAATGTTATTATTATGGCTAGAAGCATGTTGAAAGTCAAGCATGTTTATGTTAAGATAGATTTGTATTTTGGAAGTGTAGATATTATACAAAATAATTAAAAGGAAATTCAACGAATTCAATCAAGATATACAAAATTTGTACAAATTTATAGATTGTAAAATAAATATTATAACTAGCAATCGAACCTGCGTGTGCAATGGGTATGCCGGAGAGGTGTGGAAAGTCAATTAGGAAACAAATTAGTCTATTTTTTGTATACATTTGTGCAATAGGTCAATTGATAGGGTGATCAACAAATGATGTTGTTTGTGAAACAAAGATCTCACCAGAGAAGTGATATCTTTAAAGCAATTTTCCATCCACTTAGAAGGATCCAAAGATGATTGAAATAATAGTCCCCTAATTGTTATAAGCTTCCAAGTGCTCTTAACATCAAGAAACACTCCAAAAAGATGAATATTTTTAAGACCCCATCTCCTCTCATCCTTAAGCTTAGCTAAAGACATCCAATTAGTGAGAGGAATCCCTTGTTTTTCCTTTATCCTCTTCCAAATGCAATTGAAGCGTTTTCCCTTAATCGTCTATAGAACTCCCTTGGGAATGCATGTTAATGAAATTTGAGATACATGTATAGATTCCAAAAATGATTTAACCAATTAGGAAGGTCATTTAGCAAATGTTGTTTGTGCAACAAAGGTTTCAATGGAGAAGTGATGGCTCAAAATCAATGTCAAATACCTCAAACAACTTCCATATGAACCAAAAAGTTCAATCTCGTGACCAACCAAATCCATATACCATTTGAACACACAAAAAATGGTTCACAAATATTGAAGCTTTGATGTGGTTGGCTGCCAAAAAAGGTCTAGGTTTAAAACCTTGTTGTGCACTCTTACTCCCCATATTAAAGTTGCATCATAGCAACCCCTTCAAAGTGAAAGTGGTTATTATTATTTATATTATATATATTAGATTAAGAGTATGTATATTAATATGTTATATTATTAAATTATATAATAAATGAATATAATATATTATTTAAATTTATATTATTCTTTACATTATATATAAATATATATTATATAATAATTGAATATATTATATTATTTAATTTTTTTATTGTGATTGTAGAATGCTACACATTTAAAAAATAAACTTTTAATTTTTTGTTTGCTAATTATTAAATTTTTAATCTAATTTTAATAAAATTATTAAAAAATAATTATTAAATTTTAATGAAAAAAATGTTTTAAACTATGGAAACTATAAAACTAAATTTTAACTATTAATTTTTTTTTTGGATACGTAAGGTTAAATTTTATTGATATAGAAAAAGATTACATATTGTCATCCCATGGGGTACAGACTTTCCAACCCTTAATAGTAATACAATATCTTCTTAAAACCCCCACGACAAACCCTACCAGCCTTGACCACCATTTAAATAGGGGGTAAGTGCGCCAAGATGGTTCCCAAAAAAGGGGCTTAAGTGGCCACTTTTTTTCTGAAATCAAGAAATGCTGACCTTGGACGTGAAATTGAGGATAGTTACACTCAAAATTTTGAGAAGGAACAAAAAGAAGGATTGAAGTGCTCCAAGTCTACTTTATAAACTACTAATTTATTTTGAAAATGGTTGAGATTAAGGGGTTCAAAAGAGGGATGTACAAAAATTGGTGTTGTTTTTGTTAGAAAAACATAACATAACAACTCTTGTACGACCTAAGCATAGTGAACTTTTTTGTAGTATTTTTAAAATTGCTACAGTCAAAAGTTAGCAAATAGCATCTAGTTGGTGCACAATTTTTCTAATAATTTTTTAATGAATATTTGATTTTTTACTAATTTTCGAAGTGGGCACTTCTTGAAAAGCAGAATTTTGGCCGTGCTCCCCCTACAAAATTTTGAAAATAATTGATTTTTTTTTTCTTTTTTTATAAAAATTTGTAGAATGGAGTCTAGTTCCTAAAATATAATTTATTTGAAATTTTGGTGAATGGTTAATTTATAACAAAAAAAAAAAAACACTAAACCTTTACTTTTGGAAAAAAAAAGACATACAAACAAAAGAAATTATGGATGAAAGGCTGAACATTGTCAAAAATTGAAAAAAATTACATTGTTGGATAGCTAAGAGAGAACCTAACATTACCCATGTTTTTGATTTTGTCAATATTGAACTAGATGCAATCTTGATGGTGAGCACGGACCCAATTATGTGAAAAATTGTAGAATTTGCAAAAATATGTCTCTGGCCTTGTTGGGAATGCCCTCCAAGCCTTTGGGTTGGTATTCCAAGGCAAATAATTTAACTTTTTTGTTTGTTTTTAATGCGAAATAATGTGTGCGCGTTATAACACGAGCGCGTTTTTAAAAAAAAATTCATAAGTGGCCAGAAAATTGGTACCCAACTTCATGCACCGCCCCAGGATATAGTAAAATGACCACACAGGGTCGACCATTCAGAATATCCTATTCTTTACTATTCATGACTGCATCATGACAAAAGCTACATACATACCATCCGGGGCCCAAAAGCAAAGGAAACCACACTAGAAGAAACCACCAACCAACACCATAGATTGAAACCATTTAACTAAAAAATACTAAGCTTTAGAGATATACTTTCCCAAAGACTTAACATGACCAACCTGTGCCAAGGAAGCCATTGGAAAGTGCAAATGCTTGGAAATTCAAAACCCAACTACCACCAAAGGTCTGAGAAAGCTTCAACACCTTTTGCAGATAATCCACCCCGACCACAACCATCTATTTGTGCTCCACTAGTGCCATGCCCTTTAGGTAAAGTATGAAGGGGTAATACTTGACCACTTCCCTCGACACATGGAATAAAGTCGTATCCAGTGGCTGAGGGACACCCATACCAAGTGTTGCAACATAGAATACTTCATCTAAACCCACCAACATGTCCAAAATGAAAAGCTTCCTCATCAACGCCTCTGCATCACCTTTTTCCATCCCGATATCCAACAAGACTGCCAGGAACCACGATGTAATGTTGGTATCCACCTTGTAAGATTCGTTATTTTCTATGAAACCCTTTTCTAGAACAATCTTCACTGTTGCTAAAATGAGGGAGTAGTATTTCTTGAGAATCCGTTTGGGGTGTTGATTAGTGACCTCCCCTAGAAACACCATCTACCTCACCACACTTTCTAATTGTATTGGAGTATTCACACTAATCCTCATCAATGTCTCTATTGACATGCACACCACAAAATTTGAGCATTCACCCATTGTTCCCACAGAAGAAGATGCTCACAATAGCTGAATAAACTCAATTTAGTTAGTGAAAAATAAAATCCAAATCCCATAAGAGTGTGATTATCGTGTGGGATGTTAGGGTCATTTCTTGCTATTATTACACTAGTAGGTTTTATGTGTGTTGTGCTTAATACCAACCTATTAACATGCATAATCTCTAGCTCACACATGAGAATCAAGTTGTAGAATCCCAAAGTTGGAGTGAAAAGACATTTCAGTCTTCCAAGTGTGGGCTTCGTATAACAACTTACACCGTCATCATTGCAACAACAAGACCTTCGAATTGGACAAAAAATATTGAGTCATCATTCCATTGACATCATTACCCAAGCTCACTCACATCACCCATCTGAGGTGGCAACCACGACCTCCACCCATTTGAATCAGCAATGGTTTCCCAACCAGGTGTGTGGAGCTGCACTGTTTGAAAATGTTTAAACACCTCCACAAGATAACCTAGTGATGCAGGAGCATCTAAGTGAACATGTAATCAATATCACCAAAAATATTATTATATTTTGTATTTTGTTTATGTTTTGTCATTGCTCTCGGAATGCAGTCTAACTTTCAATTTGTGGTGGTTGATCATGGAAGAAGTTGAATGAGCTCATATTTTGACATACATTTGGAATTTGATTTTAATTCTTAGTCCACATTCTCGAGGTTGGCTTTCGTCATGGAGTACTTGATTACTCGTTCTATTTGAATGCAAATTTTCCACTTTTATCTCAATTTCAAAATTCATTTTAATGAATATATTCTTGAATTGATTTGATTAATTGAAAATAGCACAAAGGGAATGTGGAAGACATGTGAATAGGTAGAGGGAGAGGAGTCCACATAGGAAGGAGAGGGGCTGCCTTTGTGTTTATGGCATTTAAAAATTTAAATAGGAAAAGACACAATGCAGAGGCAAGTAGCATGAGGAGAGGCAATTCAAAATTGCAGATAAATAATGAGAAAGGAAGGGATGCAATCTCTTAAAGTTTGTTTCCTTTTAAAATCTAAAAAAAAAATGTTGGTGTTTCCTTTTAAAAATTTAAAGTGTAGCCTGGATATGAAAAGGTGTCCATGGGAAAGACAGTGAGGGGGTGTTGAAGCTAAAAAGACAACGCTAAAGAAAGGAGATTGATGGGCATGAAAGGAGAAGGTAGGACAAGTAGAAAGGGGTAGGAGGAGGGCGTGACTAAAGGAGGTGAAGGGGGGGTGCACAAGAGTGTGAATATGGATAAACACCCCTTACCCACACCATGAAGGAAGCAATTTTAATGGCAGAATTTTCAATGGAAAATAGGGATGATTAAAGGCAGCAAAATCAAAGGTTGCATGTGGGAGTGGGCAAGAAAATGAGGCCACAAGTGTTTGAAGTTAACCTTGCATAGTTAAATCACATGAAGAATATTAAAAGATCGATGAAGGATGAAAGGAAAACA